>VZRI01006849.1:0-33698 GCA_013397515.1 Upupa epops
CCTCAATACACTCTACAAACCTAACAGCCTCCTAATTTCTGTGATAAGATCCCAGCGAATATCTGGGTGGTTGAAGTCACCCAAGAGAATCAGGGCAGGCGATCTTGAGATGTCCTTCCATTGTTTAAAGAGTATTTGGTCAGCCTCCTCATCCTGATTGGATGGTCTGTAGCACACTCCTAACACAATGTCAATCTTATTAGCTAACCCTATAATCTGAACCCATAGACTCTCCACTCTGTTGTCCATGATCTCATGTTCCGTCACTTCTAGGACTTCAGCAACATACAGGGCCACTCCCCCACACCTTCTCCCTCTCCTATCTCTCCTAAATAGCGTATATCCTTCCAAACCAACAGTCCAGTTGTATGACTCATCCCACCATGTTTCAGTGATGGCAGTTATGTCATACATTTCTTGATTCACCAAGTCTGAGTTCCTCCTGTTTGTTGCCCATACTTTGTGCATTAAAATATGCACACTTCAGTTGGGCTGCTGCATGCATCTTCAGAGTGGATATATCATCCACCATTGCCTCCCAAGAGACTTCAGAGCCATCCCTTCCCCCTTCAATCCATGTCCAACCTTATCTTTGGTCCCTTCTGAGTTTCTGCTCTACCTCAGAGGGTGCTCTGCCACCACTTGCCCCTTTGCTTTATTTCAATTTGTATGACTTTCAGTTTTCCAAAACACTCCCTCTGGGCTGCCCTTTGTCCTGTCCTGTGAAGGTAGAGAAGACAACTATGTACCCATTTCTTTTGGCAGTTTACCCATCTTGTAGTAACTTGTCTGTCACGCTACCCTTGATGACAGCTGGCTTCCTTTCACTTAATCAGTTCTCTCCATAATTATTTCTCTCCTTAATCAGTTGTCTGATTATTATTACCTCTCTACCAATCATGATTGTTTCCATCATCTGACATTGACAGTCATCCCTACCTTGCTCATACTAGGAGCTTCTACTTTTTGACAACCACATTCTGCTGCTAAAATCTGCATCAACCTGAGTTTTTTGCACAATGACCTGTATGGGTTTGGACAGGTGGGGAGAGTATGCTGGACCACTTCCACTAACTGTAATCACTCCTTGTCTTATGCTGGGTGCAAAGGGTTGCAGGAAGGTGGCAACAAAGGTATATTCCCACATCTTTATGAATGATGTGGCAAAACTTTGTTGATTTTTAGTTTTTGTTCATAGCTTGCAGTGAAGAACCTGTACTTAGTCAAATAAACCTCTCCTCTCCCTGGTGGTTTTCATGCACATCCCACAAAGAGTTCCAGACAAATTAAATTCACTTTCATATTATTTGCTAGCTGATACCGGAATATTTACTGGCTATTGAAAAAACATAATGAGAGGTTTATAGCTGTCTGACACTAGATCTTGTGGGATTTACTATTCAGATTTGTCAATATATAGGTAAATATAGATACCAACACCAAGGCAAAAAGCAAACAGCTATTTCTTTTATCTCACCTTTCCCTCAGGGTGATGGAATTATTTTTGTACTTTTAAGCATTAAGGTGAAATTACATGGAGCTCAGAGGTCTAAACAGAACTAAGAAATTGAGTAAGTTCAAATATTTATACACCAATATTTTGGCTGCTTTCTTTCCCTCCACTCTCCACAGCTCACATACTTCTATACTTCTAAATCTATACTTGTAGATTTCAAGTAAATAAGCTAAGTTCAGAGATAGCAGTTGACTTATACTGACAGATGCTCCTCTGTGGTGAAAACCTTTCAAAATCAGGCCACGTTTATTAGAGACCAACATCTCAACTTGCAGGTTTTCAGCAGTATAGAGAAGTAAAGATGCCTCCCAAGGCTTTTGTGTGGAGTAACAGATAACTTTTGTGAAGTAAGAAAACTAGAAAATATTAATGTCATCATAGTACAGGAAATAAGCCATATGGGGCTTTGTTAATTACCACAGGAGCTGTGCAACAAGCACTCTTCACGTTTCATTGAACACGTAGCCCATTCAGTTCACCTGTCATTAACATAATGGGAGAGTAGACAAAGTGAAGCATTGCATCAGTGATAGAACTTGCCATAGTAAAGTGCTTCAAAAGATGTTCAAAATGTTTTTAAACAATTAGTCATCCTTCCTTATTCGAGCAGCAACCATCTAATCTAAGGAAAAATGCAAGCCATGAACAAAAAGCAGACAGAGAACAAGGAGGTAAAGGTCACACAAAATGGATCACTGGTCGCTCAAATTATTTTCAGGTAGTCTGGCAGATCTCCAGGGCTGTGATTCAGCTTTGTACAGGTTACAGAGAGAAACTCATTTTTGATTCTAACAGAACAATTTTCCAGCATTATCTTCTAAACTTGAGAAATAAAAGGCAAAGCAGTTTGCTCATTTTGTAGAGATTTGAGCCTATAGCAACTTTCTCATTCTTTGCAAAAGAAAAATAAATTGAGACACTAGAAAATTATATCAGTGATTAATTGGGTAATGGAGAAGCTCCACTTTCTTATTAAACTCTGCCTTATAGATGTTTTGCATAGCAATGTTTTAGTAGCAGGGTGGATGCAGACATGGCTTCTGTCAGAAGGTGGTAGAAACTTCCTCATATCCAGTGCGTCCAACTTTGAAACAGCTCTGCAGGCACCAAGGTCAGTGAAGGAGGGGGAGAAAGTGTTCTAGGCACCAGAGATTTCTCTATTGCTCATGGCAAAGAGTGTGATGAGGCAGGCCGCTCCCCTGCAGCCTATGGAGGTTAACAGTGGAGCAGATATTCACTTGCAGCCCATGGAAAACCCCACATGGGAGCAAATGGATTTGGATGCCCAAAGGAGGCTCATAGTGGAACAGGCTCCTTTAGCCCTATGAAGAGAAGAGCCCATGCTGGAGTCAGTTTGCTGACAACACTTGTAACCACTGTGGAAATAACCCACTCTGGAGCAGCTCAAGAGCTGCAGTCCATGGAAATGTTGAAGAAATTCACGGAGGACTGCCTGCAGACATTGTGACCCTATGCTAGAGCAGTGGAAAAGTTTAGGGAGTCTTTCTACCTGAGAAAGGTGGAGTGGAAGAGACAACATGTGGTGAACTTACTGCAACCCCAATTCACTGTCATCCTATACTGCTGTGGGGGAAGAGGTAGAGAAAGACAAGAGGAAAGTGAAATCTTGGAAGAAGGAAGAGGTGGGGGGAAGCTAGTTTGCGGATTTAGTTTATTACTCATTATCCTATTGTTATTTGACTAGTATTAAACTGATTTCCCTGCATCTGTTTTGTCTGCAAGAGTAACTGCAGAGGGAATATTTGTGCGAGGATTTTTGTGCAAGGAAGATTTAACAGCAGATGGATCCTTACAACCTCAAAATAAAAATGTCTTCTTATAGTGCAAAGCACTTAAGTGCCTTTTGAAGCACAAGTTTAAATCCTGTTTTTCAAAAGCCATTATTAAAACACTAGTGTACTCAAACTGTGAGCTTCCTATTTAGCCTGTGGAACTAGTGAATTGCTGAAGTGTCATGCTTGTAAATATGCTGCTTCATTCAGTTACTGTTTCCCAGAGGAAAAGAAACAAAGTTCTGAAACAACCTAAAAAAAAAAAAAGAGCATAGACTCCCAGAAGATGAGTAAGCAGTGGTTTCTGATCGTCACCAAAATACAAGTAAAGACCTAGCAGTCAGTGTATATTTTTAAAGGTCAATTCTACAACTACTTTGCCAGAAACTGCAATTATCAGAAGTGTTAGGTCAAATGCCTTTCTTGTACTCATTGAATCTGTGACAGAAATGAATGGTGCAGTCAATATCAACTAGTTTTTACCTTCTGCATTTTGATGTTTCATGTTTCTTTGAACATCAGACATTACTGTATTCTACTATGGAGTTGTTTTGAACATTTACTGTTCATTGGTAATTGCAATAATTTTCTTCCAAAGAAGAAACAGATTAAGTAATAACATAACATACATTTGCCTTCTGTTAGGCGTGGTATTTACAGTGAAAACATTTCATTAAATATATTTAGTTTGCAGATGACTTGGTCTATCAGTCCACTGATAGCAAGCTTTTTAAAGAGGGGCATTTGACTCATTTTAGTAAGGAATCAAAATATCTGTGAAGTCTGGATAATCATGAAAGTAGAATGAATTCTGAGGGTTATGTTACAAAAAAAATTGATAAATTTAAAAAGAAGCCACTTCTCTCTTTCTCTCCAGGTCTTATGATTGTCTCATTTATTCTCTAAGCTAAATTCAGCCCTACCTCAACACCCCAAGGGCAGCTCTCTTCCTCCTTTGTTGCCTTTGCCCCAAAATGTTCTTTCCTGGCTGCTCTCCATGGTACTCATGGCAACCCCTTGGTGTCATCCCATGAAAGGATGCATGATGCCATAGGATGTTAGTGACAGCAAAGTCAGAGCAATCTATGGTTAACCAAATTATTCCTTCCGAGACACAACACTCACAGCTTCACTTTGAAGGGAGTGATCTTCTCTTTTTTTTTGAATAAGGTGTATTATTTTAGACCCTTTGTTCTAAACCTCCCGTGGTCAAGCAGGCAGTGTGTACATGAATGAGTGATAATAAATGCAAGTCTCTGAAGTGACAAATGCCATGCACAGCATTGCTTGAGTGAAAAGATCTAAACTATGGACAAGAAATCAGAATTTTCATTTATATGTAAAACAAAGATAGAGTTTAAAAAGAATAAATCAAGCAGCTTTGAAAGAAAAATGGATATGCACTTTTTTCTTCTTGTAGAGCTGCAGTGGCATGGGCAGTATATTTGAATAATAAAAGTAACTGGAGCATAAAATTAATAGTTTTCCACTGACCTCCATATTCATTTAAAATTATTTTCCTTGCAGACAGATAAAGCTTTGTGTGTTAACAGCCCAGTGTCTCTTAAGCAAGCTGGTCAGACCCTGCTCAAGATTCAGGTGGTGGTTGCATGTGCACTTAAGTGTAAATTTTCACAATGACTCTCAAACATAAATTAAAAACTGGTTGTATAAAATATAGAATTCAAGTCCAATTTCCAGACTTTCATATCGACCATAAAACATATATTCTTTCTGGGTTATAATGACTTTTCTTAGGCAGAAAGCCTTATAACTCAGAAAGTCATTATATATGATCCAGCTACCAACCACCTAACTCATTTACTAAGATAAACTGAACATTTTCCCACTTACTTTTTACATACACATCATAAAACAGACATGTGTGACCTCGTATACCATCTGGAAAGACTTTTTCTTATCGTTCAGTTGTATTCATTTTTCCTATTCAGTTTAGGAATTTTCTAAGAATTTGAGCCAGTGACCCCTCATTTCCAAATGTTTCTGTCCAATATATAAGCAAGGCAGCCATTCATTATTCTGTATGAAAACCAGGTCCATACAGAGGATAATGCAGTACATCTTTATGTATGACACAGTCTGTTTGGTTGATTCAACATAGATCAAGGTGAAAAAACAAGGTGAAACACCAGTGTCTTGGGTTATGGAATTAAGAAGATTGTATTCTATTTTCATCTGTTGAAAGCAGTTGAGAAGCTGTATGGTTTTGGTTTTGTAACTTCAGGGGGATGGGGGGAGTGAATACTGACCCAATTGTTAAAACCAGGTGGGGCAATATTTTCTTAAGTATCTCTGCTGATGGGCCATCAAGACCCATCTCATCCCATTGTGAGACGCTTCACCCAGTGGGGGGAGGTGGGGGAGCTGACCAGCTGCATAAACTGGGACTCAGGAAAACGAGGAGAGCTCGCTCTGGACGGAGGCTCGCTCTCTACAGGGGCTCGCTCGCTCTCTACTGAGGCTTGCTCTCTACGGGAGTTTCCTGTTCCCCGGACCCTGTGATACCCAGCTGAAGCCGCTTTTTCTCCCCACCTTGGCCCCTGCTGCTCTACGACATCCAGCTTCTCTCCAAGACCTTCTGCCTCCTGCCCCCCCCTGGAGTTTCTACTGTTTTCTCGCATTGAACAGAGATGCTGCTGTGACTGCCCGGCTCCTGGCTGCCGCGGACACTTTCCGGCCGCTCCCCCTGCCGCTGCCTCAGTCTGTGCCCGCACTGAGGAAAAGAGAGCCACGTGACCCACTCCGAGAAAACTGAATTGTAGCAGGTTTTGCTGTGTCGGGATCCCTAGGACTTTTTTCTTTTGACTGTTTGTTTGGGTGTACTGTTGGGTTTTCTTAGTGTTCTTAATAAAGAATTGTTGTTCTTTTTCCCAAATATTTTGCCTGAAGGCCTTTAAATTGAAAGAATTTGGTACCTGTCTTCCTAAACCAAGACAGAATTTGGCACCCCACGTTGGGCGCCAAATTCTGTCTCGGTTTGGAATCGGTTATTGACTGAGATCCTCCCTCTCTTGTCAAGTTCAATTCCAAGATCCTCAAGACCTAGATTTTTTGTAAAAGGACGTCTACCGATGCAAACTAGGAGCACATCACATGTTATCACTTCCGCATTGCCACCAGCAGCTGCTTCAACAGCCACATCAATCTTTCCATCTGGTTTCTTGGTTGCATCAGTAACTTTGGTGTTCAATTTAAACTTAAATCCTTGTTTCTTAAATCCTTTTAAACTTAAATCCTTGAAGGATACGTTGGAAGTTTTTAGATATCTCCATGTCAATTCCCATTCCACCAACATGGCCCATGAACTCAAAGCTGTTCAACTGGCTTTGGACATTTCTGAAAGAGAGAAGTGGCCAAAGCTCTACCTTTTACACTGATTTGTGGATGGTGGTGAATGCTCTGTGGGGGTGGTTGGAAAGGTAGAAAAAAGCTAACTGGCAGCGTAGGGGAAAACCAATTTGGGCTGCTGATGAGTGGAAGGACATTGCTACCAGGGTAGGAAAGCTACCTGTAAAAGTCTGCCATGTAGATGCCCATGTCCCCAAGAGTCGAGCTAACGAGGAGCACCGGAACAACGAGCAGGTAGATCAAGCTGCAAAGATACAGGTGTCTAAGATAGACTTAGACTGGCAACACAAGGGAGAGTTGTTCCTAGCTCGATGGGCCCATGATGCCTCAGGTCATCAGGGCAGGGATGCCACCTATAAGTGCCATATATCACTCTTATATATCACTTATATCACTCTTGTTACAAAGATGAAGTTTTATCCACACCAGTTTGGGTAGGTGCACTTTGCTAATCAGCGTGAAACTAGGGATTCTTAAATACAGATCCAAATTTATCACCAATCAAGTTGTTCTGCCAGCTGAATCATAGGACTACTAATGTTAGTTCAGCTAAATCATTCTAATTGAAATTCAGACATTTAAAGAAGTCACTTAATCACCAAAGACTGTCTGTTCATTTCAAAACCACCTTGCTTCAGTGATAGCCATAGCCAAGGTTTATAACTTGCACAAGACAGAGGATTACATCACATTACAGTAAGAATTTGATATGCGTGTAATAATTCTGGCACTAACCTAGTTTCTCTGGAACAGAACAAGAAGTTTCAGGTCTTAAGCCATTTCTTTCAGAAGTTTTAAAAGTGCTAAAACTTGTATCTTGTAATCCAATTCAACAATATTCTTTTCATTTTCCCTAAGGTGGTATCATTTAAAAAATAGAAGTAAAAATCACTTTTTTTCCAAAATAACTCTTGGAAACACTCACCACTAAGTTCTGATAATCAGCTAGAGATAAAATGTAATGAAAACATGAAAGCAGCTGTATGCACCGAAGTACTATGCTGTGACAGAGTGACAAGAGCTGTCTCACATGTAGACCTACCTATTCCTCCCAAACTGACCACATGACTGAGAGTTGGCCTTGAGATCTTACATTGCTTTGAAAGATTCATCTTAAAGATTTTTTAACATTGGCTTTTCATTTTCTAGTGTTAGAGGAGTCAGCTACTACAATACGTACATATGTCAGGTAGGCCCTTGTTAGAGCTAGTCATTTCAAGGTTTATTCTCACAGTAATATATTCTGAACAGCATCCTTGTTACATACCATTTTCCTCCTCTAGCAGAGATAGGATGCTTCATCACCTGAGAGGCTAGAATTACACCACTGGTTGTTCCTGTTGTTTCTCTTGGTAATGGCAATATTGACTACCTTTGGAACATTAAGACTGCAGCACCTGTTTACATCTAACATTTGCACTCAAATACACGTTGGAGCCTGACATGGTTTAACAGGTTGAAAGTCCATAGTTATAAAAGACAACACACAGCTTTGAATTTCCTAAAACACTGGCTTGTGTTTAAATGCAGATATGAACTAAGACCTGAGACATTCTCAGACACCAGAGTCCAATTTGTAAAGAAAGGCATTTGCTTTCAGTGTGAAAGGCTGGTGCTTTCCCAAGCTCAAGCTTCAGAACTTTATACCTGCTTTGGGCAGAATCATAGAATCGTCAGCGATCAGAAGAGACCTTGAAAGATTATCCAGTCCAATCCCCCTGCCACAGCAGGATCACCCAGACCATGTCCAGACAGGGTTCAAATGTTTCCAGAAAAGGAGACTCCACAAATCTCCAGGGCAGCCCCCCATCACCCTCCCTGGGAAGAAATTGTAGAATCGGTTGGAAGGGACCACAGGATCATCCAGTTCCAACCCCCCTTGCCATGGGCAGGGACACCCCACCCTAGAGCAGGTTGGTCAGGGCCTCATCGAGCCTGGCCTTAAAACACCTCCAGGGATGGGACCCCAACCACTTCCCGGGGCAACCAATTCCAGGCTCTTGCCACTTTCATGGTGAAGAACTCCCTCCTCACATCAAGTCTAAATCTGCCCATCCATCTCCAGCTTTGTTCCATTCCCCCTAGTCCTGTTGCTACCTGAGATCCTAAAAAGCTGCTTCCCAGTTTTTTTTTGTCTAATGACTACCAGTCTCTGACTGTGTCATTCTGAGACTTTAATTCTGTTGGTACATCTCAGTCACTGACTGTCTGGTTCATGAATGTGCAGGCTATGCAGCTGGAATTTCTTGCTTTTCATTCTGAACTCCTAAGCTGAGCTAGATAACTGCTCCATTCACTTGCCTATCCACAGTCATTGCACAAGACATTGAGAAAAGTGATTTTAGATGGGTTGACCTGAATCACTGTTGCCAGAACCCATCTCAGCTACCTACAGCTGTGCTGAATGACAGTTAACTAGATGTTATTAGAGCAAAGACTAATTAAGAATAGACAGAATGTGTTTTGATACCCAGAGCTGCATACAAGGGACTGAGATTTGCAAAGACAACCTGGCAATTGTAGCTTCTAGAAAGCTTAGTATACCTGAGGGTCAAGATTTGTGTGCGCATTGCAATAGCAATGCAGAGTGATGACAGCAATAAATTACCTTTGAACTTATGCATTCAGGTCACCTTTAGCTACATATTTCAGTACAGAATACATTTTGGGATCACAAGGAAGTTTCTCTAAACCATGGTATTTTTTTAAATGACTCTGCAATATTTCCCCTAGCACATTTTTCCTCAGAGAATTGATTTCCTAAACTTTACAATGAACTGGTAGGAAAGATGAATACAAAGTAGATTAAAAGATTCTTTATGTGAAAAGTGTTTTCTAACCGGGCCTTTTCGCAGGGAATTTACACAGTAAAGAGAAGTTACAGAAAAGCTTGGTTAATGTCCTTGGAGGCCAGGAGTCAGGAGCCACCATTCCATTTACATAATATATCTTCCCAGTGGAATATGTGTTGATTTATAGCAAGCACTTAAAATAAATTGTTTGGATCGTTTTCAGCCATATAATCTCTCTGATATAGAGCTTGCTCTAAATCTCTCTTGCCCATTCTCAATGACCTTATATTCATAAAAGAGTTTAAAGGTTTTAAATTTAAGATGCAACAATAGCCACCTGCTGAGTTCTGGACAGAAGTTAATGAGTTGAATCTAAGCAATTGAAGGGAGAAATCTGACTCAGGGGCTCTGGATCTAACACTTAGTGCACCCATAACTCCTGCCTCTTATTTTAATGGAGGTGGCAATATTAATTGAACCAGGCTTATTAGAGAATGAACCTACAGCACTTATAACACTTATCACTGTACAGAAAAAACAGTCATTGTCTTGCTTCACCTACACTCTTTTCATTCCAGCAAATTTAATTGCTGAAATTAATATAATTAATATGTACAATATATATTTTACTATGAATAATAATTTTTAAAAGATAACCTTCCTATGGCATAAAACACACCACACTGAGAAAGCAATCTCTTAACATTGAAATAAACATTCTTCACAACAGATTCAGGCCAATCTTAATATTTACATATCAAGTAGACCTTGATGACCAATATATGCAAGTTCTATATATACCCAAATATACCTATTTAAAATATTTTCCTGTAAAGGTGTATAGAAGTATCAGGAACAGTACTGAAACAATAATTCAGATCCTTCCTTAAAGGACTATGGTTAATTTACCATCACCTGGATTTCTACTGGAGGATAGATAACTACTAGATAGATATTAGAATTGTGTTTGTGCTTATCACTTCAGTTCATCCATGGTATCACTGAGGAAACCATTTTTCATTATGAGGAAAGAATAGCTTGTGAGACAACACAGTATTTTTTTTTCTTCCTGTGCTTCCTTTTAACATAGCCTCCATAGTTCCTAGTGCACGAGGGCAGAGACTTCTGTGTAGGAGATAGTTATATCAGTATTGGAAACTACTACTTGCCTGGGAATAGCAATAACTTTTTCCAGCATCCCAACCTCACAAGAGGTTTTTGAGCATTTTACATTCAGAATCCTGGGGTTTATTGCTGTGTCCCAATCCCAAATTTTGGGAGAATGCAACACAAGGGAACTACAGCAAGTCTTGTTTAGGCTGGAGAATTATTCAATTAACAGGTTAAAAACTAAACTTCAGTATCTAAACTACTCTCATATACATGCTGTGCTTTCCTTTTGCTGTCTGTCACTCCCTATGCAAATCCATTCTGGCTTATAAGTCAATCAGTCACTGAACTGAAAGTAGAGATATAAAAGTTGACCAATGTTGTTAAGTATATTTTTACATTCCTAAATAATCCTCTGTGCTTAAAATGATTAATCCCCTTCCACTGGTAATATCTTTAGGACTAGAATGAACTTTTGATGGGCATACACTGTTCTTGGTATCCACAGTGAAATTCTTCTATAAACTTTACAATGGTGACTGCCCACCAGTTCATAAAGAAAGCATAAGCTCTCAGGTTCACAGAAGTACTTCTTGGGCTTTTCATTCTGTATGAACAGGCTTTTCCTTTGTAGTTTTCCTTTGAAATTTGAAAACTTTATGTTCCACGTGGCATTAGAGAAATTCTATTACACTGTAATGTATGTATGAAAATGTAATGCATGTATGAAAAGCAGGCAAAAGAAACAAACCCCATATATAAAGTACGTATGCTTGTGGCAAGAGATATCTAACCATTACTGAACAGACATTGAGAAGCCAACTATGTGAGTAAATATTGCTGATCTAAATGCACATACAGAGTACTTCAATACTTTCAAATCCAAATGGAGCTCAAGTATTGCCACACTGAGCAATTTGACAGATTTGAAGTTATGAAAATAAATTTGAACACTGTAAGTGTGCTTGCATAGCTAACCAGATTAGTTTTCCCCAAGGAAAAAGAAACAGACCTGTGCTGTCATCCTCAAAGGGCTATAAGTAACTATTAAAATATTTAACATGTAAACAGGTAACAGAATTCAGTAAGAAAAGCACATACTAAAATATTTAATTTTAACAGAAACCTAAAAAAATATCATATTAGCTCTTTTGCTGAGCAAAGAAGGATCTTTCCATTCTTTCATATTGTGTGCAGATGCCTCTAATTATGAAGCAAAATAACTGTGGTACAAATGTGGTGAGTTTACTACATTATTGAGCACATCATGTGTGTTCTGTCTTTATGAGTTAAATGTAAGACTTTCCTCATACACGGAGCAGATAATCAAGCTGAACTTAGGAAGCCCAGACTATTAGAGAACATAAGTTAAACATGTAAACAGAGATAAAAAGAAAACCTGCCATCTGTAAGTTCTGCTTACATGTGCTTGATGGACAAGAGTTGCACAGAAACACAGGACCTGCATTAGCAAATCCTTGCATGAGTATTTACTACAGGGCAATTACAGAGCTGTCTGTGGAGTACTTATCTGATATCCTTCAGAGCAGAAGAAAACCCTAAAGGATGAGTCTACATTCACTATATATAGCAAAAAATATTTATCAAGGCTTACATTTGCCAGCTTCATGTACCCTGCCACGTTATATTTCCGCGTACAAAACTGTTCAGATGCACAAGCACTTCTAAAGTGATTCCACACATTGTTTCATAAAGAAACTTGAGACCATAGATTTCCAATAAAGATGACAACTTAGTATGTTGACAGGATAATGCTTCTTATATTTCCTTATACAAACCTGAAATAGGTGAACTTCTAAGAGTTCTTAAGAAGGAAGGGGAGAAAAAACCTTAACCTGACTCATGTCCTTGTACAACACAGGACCTAAGAAAAAAGATTTCCGTGAAAGGCTTTGACATAAAACTGTTATTTAGAACACAAGAGACAACTAAATTATTTTTTTTGGCATTAATTTATTTTGCATCTGATACATTATTATATTGCACAATGTCAAACAACCATGCCAAGGTACAAAAAAAGTAGACAGAAGTTTTTCATTATTCTTTTTTCATTGCAATTAAAACATAGTAGCTGCCTTATCAGTATGGGTTCTACAAGAATAGAAAAACAGAAAATAAAGATTCATTACTTCAAAAGGTATCAAAAATATCTTTCTAATTGCCACATTAGCTAGTTAACCTGGTATTTCAAAGTCAACACATGATTATTTCTCATTCTCAGATGCTTTCATACCTAAGTTTTTACTATAGAAATACAGCATAAAATATAGCATAGGTGTGTTTTTAAAAACCAGGACAGGTGAAGCAGCTTATGACACAAATGCTATTTCCCTCTGATACTCTTTTAATAGCTACATGAACTTGCAGCCAAATGTTATCCTTTATTTTTGAACCATAGCATAAACTAAAATGACCTAGTAACAGCTGTAACTAAGATGAGTCACAAGGCAGACAATCTGCATAGAGCTTTGGGGGACATCCTTAGCCCATTTCCATAAAGACAATACTGGAACCCAGTTACTTCAGTTCTTTAAGAGACACCTAAATTTAAACCAGACACTCAACACTTTCTCTCAGTCAGTTAAAATAATTGGGTACATACAGACCTAAGTGATTTATTTTAAATGATGTTTTTGTGGATGATTCACCTTTTTGCAACAGGCATTTCAAAAAAGGAACTATAAAGGCAACTGAAAGGTGTTAGCTCAGAATTTGATGTCTAATTTTATATACTGAAGGTTAATTTGGACTTCTGTTCCCCTGCATGACCACAACACTTTCATTGTCACCTTTCCCTCAGAGCTCCAAAGATCAGCAGTCCAGCTTTGATATGGAACAATGTCACTGGCTGATCAGTTGATCAGGTGTGATGTGAGATTAATTAATTTAGTGTCTTAATGAGCTGAAACAAAAAAGAAAAGCCATAGAGAGTTCAAAACCACTCTATTTGGGGAAAAGCAACCACCACATTTAATTTACACAAAAAAACCCCTCCAACACTGATATGAAGAGATTTAATTCTGTGTCCTTACGTAACCTGGATGGGCTGTTACCTCCTTCCCACCAGGGAGAAGTGCAAGGTCCTGCACCTGGGTTGAGGAAATCCCAGGCCAAATACAGGCTAGGTGGGGAACAGACGAAGGAGCCTTGAGGAGAAGGACTTAGGGGTGTTGGTCAACAAAAAACTCAGCATGAGCTGGCAATGTTCACTTGTGGCCCAGAAAGCCAACCATATCCTGGGCTGCATCATCCCTCCCCACATTTTGTATTTGCTTAGGTTTTTAGCAACAAAAAGTTTATACAGTATTTTGTTGTTGGCTACATTTGTAATTGCAGTCTGTTTTATTAGATTTTTACAACGTGAAGGGGTTGTGCAGTCAGAAATAGTAAGTGGTGAACACCATTAAAACACTGATAATGATTTATCCCAGATTTATTTATAGTTACGGTGTGTCATCATTTAGATATTTAATGATTATCATAGGAGCTTACTAATAGTTTCAGAGTTTGAAGAATATTTTTGCTAAGTTTAGATGTAACATGGATCATCTGACCAAATATTTACTTCATTTTAGAGAGATCTGTAAGATCATTGGTATTACCAAGATTGATATTGTGTCTATAATAAAAAATATTTATTATTTCATTTCATTATGAATGGCTTTTCAGGATCACTATGTACAGCTGACATGGTGGTGAAATTATTCTTTTCAGCATGTAGGAAGGGCTCCTCAGTTCAAGAAGGACATAGAACTGCTTGAGAGAGTCCAACACAAAGGCACAAAGATGATGGAGTGGAGCATCTCCCCAATGAGCTTGGAAAAAAGGAGACTGAGGGGTAGCCTCATTCATGTTGATCAATATGGAAAGGATGGGTGTCAGGAGGAAGGAACCAGGCTCTGTTCACTGGCATCCAATGATAAGACAAGGTGCAATGCATGTCAGCTCAAACAGACGAGGTTCCACATAAAGAGAAGAAACTTCTTTGCAGTAAGGATGATAGACCACTGAAATGGGCTGCCCAGGGGGGTTGTGGAGTCTTCTCTGGAGATGTTTAAAACCTGCCTGGACTGTTCCTGTGTAGCTGGATCTCGGGGATCCTGTTGTGGAAGTGGGATTGGACTGGACAATCTTTTGAGGTCCCTTTTAGTCCTTAACATTCTGTGATTCTATGACTCTTCTTTCTAGTAGGTAGACAATAGCATAATGATTCTAACATTAAATCAAAACATGACAACATGTCTCTTCCAGGAAAAGAGGTGGATACACTGCCTGCCCTTTTCTATTTTAGGTGTTTCCTACCAGTGAGGTGTGAAACAAGTTTTCAACCAAGTCAGGTTCCATTACAATTACTTTAATCTCTTTTCTAACCCACAAAACATCTCTTTGTGGAGGTAGTGGCAAACACTGAAGAATTTTTTTTACAAAGCAATGAAGGTGTTTCAATCAACTTCATGGCAGAACATCTGCTTTGAACTTTGTGGTCAGAGGCTTAAAAAACAAGGAAATATATATCTGTAAATATAAGGAAAGAAAGCACACAAACACTTTGTTGGAGTTGTCCAGCAGGGTTTCAGTAGTGATTATAGGGGCTTCAGCTGTGCCCCTGTAAGAAGCTCCATGAAAGTTCCACCAGCTCCAAGCTGGACCTGCCTCTGTTTCAGGTTGTTTCATTTAATGTCCCTTCAAATAAAACTATCTAAGAGGGGAAAACATGTTGAATAATTTTCTGAGCATCTTTTTTGGGACCTCCCTTTTGTTTGGAGGGAGAGAGACAGTCATGCAGTTGCCCAGCTTTGTGAGGTGGGGAGACACAATGAGGCAGCCATTTTTCTTTTGATTTGTGGTGACAGGAGAAAGAGAACTTGTAGAGACATCAGAGATCAGCAGAGAATAGTGCCTGAAAATTGTGGAAGACAGCACATGCAAGCAGAGAATGGATCCTGAAAGAGGCCTTGACTCTGAAGACCTACACTGAAGTTGTTCATCACTGGGAGGACTCACAGCCCACAAGAGACTCCCATGACAGTTGGAGAAGTTGGTGGGAGTACTGTTTCCCATGGGAGGAATGCGGAAGACAGAGGAAGTGTCTTCCCACTGAGGGCAAGGAAGTACCTGAGCCCAGAAAGTTTCGGTTTCAGTATCTCTTGTATCTCTCTCTGTATTTAAATTAACTTAAATGTCATTTTCCCCCCTTAAGCCATTAGCCTGTGACTGTAAGTGGTGAGTGAGCCCTCATTGTCCGTTCTTGCCTCTCAAGCCTTTTGTTAATTAGAACATCCTGAGACTGACCAGCTTTTACCGATCAGTGACAACCTTATCAAACAATTTTCAGAATTCACAGTACTCAGTAGTGCATTAGAAATACAAATAATTAAACATATATGTTCTGGTTTGAAAATTGCCAGCTTTTCAAACATTAGTTGTGGTGCTTTTATGCCAGAAGAGGATTTTATTTTGAAGCTGGAAGTAGCTTTCCTAACACACCTCCTCTGTCAGTGTCCAAACTCTACAAGTGATTGGTGGGCAAAGTCCATAAAGGGAAGGTACATCCTGCTTCTTCACCTTCTCTTTGTTGTCTTCTGTGCCATCTTTGCCTTTTTCCTGCTTCTCCTATAATATGTCTTGAGAGATTGGGAGCTCCTCTAGGAGAGTGTTTCCGCCACCCCATCAAGGATGGGGGTGGGGTGAGCAATGACTCTCAAACCCCTGCCACGAAAGGATGGAATGCAAAAGAAGCTTAGGCCTGCCTGCAGTTCTGCTGCAGGGTGCAGCCACAGCTCTCTTTGTGCACGGGAGCACTAATGCAGAGAGGCTGAAGCTGTTCTCCATACCTGCAAACCCCCTTCTGTGAGGGTAAACCTGCAGCCCTCCCCTCTTTCACTGAGGGCTCAGATACAGAAAAGACAGCACCAGTTTTTTCCTGTCCTTGGCAGTGGGCAGGAGTGAGAGCAACTCCTTCAAAGCCGCACTACAGTCTAAATGCCTTTGAAGATTCCAGACAGAGGTGAGCTCTTGACCCTCTGATTCCCTTGGTGAGTGATCATAAGAGAGAAGAAAGAAAGGCTCTGCATAAGGCCTGTAGAAAGCCCTTGGATGAGACCCTGAAAAGCCTATTTTCATAACACATGACCAGCACCATTTGGGCTTTGTCTCCGCCAGGCTGCCAAAGATCATGTATACTCTTCCACTGAAAGAAGCCTCTAATGAGAGAGAGAAAGAGAGATCACAAGTACTGATCTCCTAAACCTTTGGCAAACAGAGTCTGGAATTCTGTTATATCCTCACATGCGACACTGCTATAGCCTCAAAGAAGAGCCGCCAAGCTGATGGGAGCTAGAAGTATGCTGGAGTGGTGATGTCTGCAAGACGATCGGAAAAAGGAACTTTTCCACAAGCACCAAATGTATATTTTGTGCTGTATTGTGTTCAGTTATGGACTCCTCAGTTTAGGAGGATGTTGAGGTGCTGGAATGAGTCCAGAGAGGAGCAACTAGGATGGTAAAGGGCCTGCAAGATAAGCCCTACGAGGAGAGGCTGATGGAGCTGGGTCTGTTTAGCCTGGAAAAGAGGAGGCTCAGGGGTGACCTTATCGCTGCCTATAACTACCTAAAAGATGGTTATGGTCAGGCGGGGGTTAGTTTTTTCTCCCTGGACACTGGAGACAGGACAAGGGGTCACAGTCTTAATCTCCGTCGCTGGAGGTTTACACCTGACATTAGTAAGAGGGCTGTTACTGAAAGAGTGATCCGGTTTTGGAACGGGCTGCCCATGGAGGTGGTTGGGTCACCGTCTCTGGAGGTGTTTAAGGTTAGGCTGGATGAAGTGCTGAGTGGCATGATCTAGATGTCACATGTTTAGGTTGGTTTTAGATTGGCCTGAATGATCTTTAAGGTCTTTTCCAGCCTCATCATTACTGTGATACTGTGTATTCCTGCTTTCCCTCTCCCCTCCCCTCTGCCTGCCCACACCTTCTGGAAAGTGGGGTGTGAGCATGTGTATGTGTTTCTGGTGTCTTTTGTGGTTATGAGTGTTGATGTACACTCTCTTTTTCCAGAGCTCTAATCTAAGGCCAAAACCCAATGTGTTAGCTGTCCCCTGTTTTTCTCAGAGTACATGTAAAGGCACTGTGATACAGTTTCTGGTTTACCTTTCTGATTCTTATACTTGGATATTTTTTCCTTTTCTTTTTGGTGATGGGTTCAAACTGTTGTCTTTCTCAGCAAAGGTGCTTCATTGCCTTTTAAAGTCTCAGTTAGAGCTGGTTGTAGGCACCAGCGCAAACTGATTAAGACCCTCTGGCTAAACCATTACAATATATGAATGTATTAACCTTCTGAGATTTCACCCAAGCAGACAATCCTTCCAAGAGGCTCAGCTCTATTCTGTCAACTTGCAATTATTTCAAGTAGAGTCACACAGAGCTGCCTCCTAAAATTTTCTTACTTGGGCCAGGGAGGATAAATTTTCTTCTAATTCATTGAGATTTGTGTCTACAAGGAAGCAACTATGGAAAAAATAAACATATAAATATAATCACAAATAAGCAATGATCATGAAAATAATAAGGGTCAAAGCACAGAAAACCCAGTCCTGAAGGTATTACGACACAGAAGAAAAACTGTATCAGGTCACAGATACTCTCACATACTCCTTAATGTACAGGAGGTAGTAGCAGTGGGTAGTAGTGGTACAATGAGTAATAAAACTTCAGAGAACCAGGGATCAAGATAACCCCCAAAATTACAACACCACAGTGTGAAGAGACCAACACTATGAATCACCTTTCTCTTCTGAGCAGTATAAGCATGATAGCAGTAATGTCTATCTGTGTGTTACCTTCAGCAGTAAGACATAGTGCAAAGACTGGATTTCTGACTTATGCAGATAACCCGCCTGAATAGGAGATGCACTCTGGGGTGGCTCAGTGATAGTATGTGGAGGTGATGAGAGTTGCCACTGCAGGTTTGCAGCTGTAAGTCAGTACTTTTTTGCCTGGAAGCATGTCAAACACTGAGTTGCTGCTTAACACAATAACCTATCATGTGATCCCTGTGGAATTTGCTGTATCTTCATCAAGTTTAATAAGCACAATAGTTATTGAGGTTGCAAAACAAAAAAAAAAAAGTTATGCTAATTCTTTTACAGAGCTCTACTTCTTTCAAAGAAACCCGTAAGAAACATCAGTGAGAAGAGAGAGAGATGCATGAGGGGCAGGGACTGAAAAGGTTCTCCAAACATTTGAACAGTGCAGGGGAAAAAAACAGGAGAAAAGGAGTTCTGGTTTCTCAAGTTTACGTGCAGTACTATTGCCTTATAGGGTTTTCTTAGCTCACTTAACAAGTTACTTTAGGGACTTGAATCCAAAACTGCATGACAGAAATCAGCTGGGTATTAATATTCAAAAGAAGCATTATATCCTCACAGGGAAATGTAGAACATTCACAGATGACCATGAAAGGAATGAATTTCATTACTTTTCTCAGCCATGATGATTTCATTTCAGCTAAAAATTATGAAGCATGCCTTGCTATTGTTCCTGCCTTTCAAAATCAACTGCATGGAAATTGTCAGACAATGAGGATTTCAGAAAAAATATAAAGGCTGTTTCTTTTTTGAAAGAAGTACAATTGTAAATGCTTCATGGAACAATAAAAGTGCTATTACTGATAAATATATCACCCAATCAGAACCACACACTTCTAACACAACACAAAAGACAGTTAGTTTAAAAACTACAAAAAAAGCAAGAATATTGAGTAGCCAAAAGCAGAACTTCCCCTGTAAGCAAGGACTGTGATAGTAATTAGATTCTAAAGAGGATTAGGCCCATTGTCAGTATTGCAGTCAGAAGGAAAATTTCAGATGCTTACTAAACTGTGGTAACCCTGTCAAGTAGGAAAGTCAAGAGAAAGGCAAAAAAGTAAGGATAACATAAAATAAGTATGCTTCTAAATGACAGCAGAATTCTAATTTGAGTTATACCTACCAGAGGAGGATTTCAGAAAACAGAAGTGTTTTCTGAAATACCAGGCCTGCGTTTGAACTAGTTAAACAAAAAACAAAACCCAGGTTAGCTTCTATATTACTGTTATCAGTTTTCTAATTATATTTTCATTTTTTATTTTTCTATTTTATTTTTTCTATTTTTTATTATTTTATTGTTTTGATAATAATTGCATTCATTTTTAATTGTGATTTTTCAAAACCAGTTTATAGTGCACACAAAAAGTTCTTTCAACAAAATATGCTCTTTAGAGCTACCTAAAAAGAAGTTGTAGCGAGGCTGGTCTCTTCTCCCAAATTCTTAATGATAGGATGAGGGGAAATGGCCTCAAATGGTGTCAGGGGAAGTTGAGATTAGACATCAGGAAGAAGTTCTTTATTGAGTGGTCAGGCTGGAACAGGCTGCTTAGGGAGTTGATGGAGTCACTATCCCTGGAGGTGTTTAAAAAGCTAGTAGCTAGAGCACTTGAGGTCATGATCTAGGTATTAGGGAGCTGTTGGGCTGACAGCTGGACTTGATGATCCTGGAGGATCATTCCAGCAATGAAGATTCTATGATTCTAAGATCTGACATATTCTACAAATTATACCTTGTAGATATATATTCTGTGAAGATACAGTGTTGTTTGCAACAAACCAGAACCACTTCTATGAGGGTAAAAATTCTTCCTGTAAATGAGTTTTATCTATGGAGTCCTCATTTTATCTTTTCTAGATGATACATTTTTTCCCAGGTACACACTTACCCAGAAGGATATTGGCTTATTTCATGTAAGATAAGTACAAATATGTGTGTGTAGTTCCACATATATAGTCCAGTTGTGAGGTCTAGTGTAGGACTTTCTCATATCATGCAGTCATCACATGAAGATAGCAGCTGAGAAATAAATTACAAAAAAGGAGGGCTATGCATCCCATTATTTAATGCAGTCAAGACCTCCCTTTGCTATAAAAATAACCTATATTATTATTGTAGCCCATGTTACTGACTCCATTGAGCACAGCATCATTTATCAGAACATCTGAACTAAAAGTTGCTAGTGTTTACTTGTAGTATTTCCAGCTAAGAATTAAAATTTACAGAGAGAGTTACAATGAAGATGAGAATATGAATAAGTTAAGATCACTAGATAATTCAAGGCACTTGCTGTGAAATCTGGACCCACTGAGAAAAACAGTATGGTGGGTTCAGAACACATCCAATCTGAATTGCTGTAAGATGCCCTGACACCTACATGGGGAATAGCATCCTGACACACTGATAGCACTAATGACTGCCACCAAAGGAGTCTTTACTTAGAAGCAATCACAGACATTATTAAATCCCATGGGTAAGCCATCTACTTTTTCGGGCCAAATGGAATGAGCAATTAATCCCAGGGAGATGAATGCATGAAATATCAGCTGTTGTGTAATAAAGGGGTAAAAGTAAGCTGGTTTTCCTGCTAAAACAGTGTCTACCTAGTGCCATCTCCCTCTGAAATTCTCCATATGCAATGCATTGAAGGACACATGAAAGCTTTGTGACATATTTTTGCATTTTAATCATTACATGATAAAGAAAAAATTGTAATCACAATCCAATCTGTGAAAACCAACTGTCTATTTACAAGTACAGATTTAGCCTGTACAGGCAACAGGGTCAACTTGAGCACTCCTTCAACAATATTGCTGCAATTACCCTTGGAAACTAAATATGGATTGATATCCATATCCACAAGTTTTGATAAGAAGAGCAGTTTAGTTAAAGTTGTCTTTATTAATCAAAGCAGAACTAATGAGTTGTCAATGCTTACAGACTTATTTTTGGTTTGTTTTTTTTTTTTTTGTTGCTAGAAGAGTTTGACAGAATGAGTTAGCAGAGGATAAATGCTAATTAGCTGTTTACTATCAATTAATGCATTACAAGATTTACTCATGGATGAGGTTATGGTGACCCAAAGATACCTAAAAAATACTTCAAGTCATGAGTAATGTTGATGGGGAATCAGATTTTGTTTTGGCAATAGGGAAAGAAACTACTTAAGAGAAGCTGTTAATCACAGGATTATTGAGGCTGAAAAAGACCTCTGAGCTCATCCAGTCCAGCACATGACCTAACATCCCCACATAAGACCGAGACACTTAGTGCCATGTACAATCTTTTCTTAAACAGCCCCAGGGATGGGGACTCCACCACTGCCCTGGGCAGGCCATTCCGGGGTGTGATCACCCTTTCTCTGAAGAAATGCTTCCTAACATCCAACCTAACCCTCCCCTGGCAGCTTCAGGCCCTGCCCTCTCATCCTGTCACTAGTTGCCTGGCAGTAGAGACCAAACCTAACCTTACTACAACCTCCCTTCCGGGACATGTGCAGAGAGAGAAGGTTCCCCTGCATTTCCTTTTCTCCAGGCTAAACACCCTCAGTGTCTTCCTCATCAGCCTTTCCCTCCAGTCCCTTGCCTAGCCTCGTTGCTCCTCTGACCCTGCTCCAGCCCCTTAATCTTTTTCTTGAAGTGAGGGGTCCGGAACAGCCCACAGTACACAAGGTGAGGCCTCCCCAGTACAGAGGGAGAAAGATGCCCCTAGCCCTGCTGGCCACGCTATGCCTGATACAAACCAGGACACCACTGTCCATTCGTGCCACCTGGGCGCTGTGACGGCTACTGTTCAGCCAGTTGTCAACCAGCAATCTACCAGGCTGCTCTCCAGAGCTCTCTGCCTTATCACTACAATTCTTGCTAGTAAAGTACTGCTGGTGCTGAAGTGAAAATGCTAATTCTGCAGTACCATGCTACTGTTGTGTATCATTAATTACCTTAAGTGCTGAAAGATGGACTATGTTTTTAACATGTATTGAATTTACAATCCTAGGGCGTTATTCTAATGCCACAAGAAAAAAACAATTCCAATTTTGGTGTGCAAAAATGGAAGGAATCACTCATTACATACAGAACAAGGGATTTTATGGTACATAAAATATTCCAGAGGAAAAATTCAGTGCAATTAAACAAGAATTTGTCCTATTTATTAAGAAAACAGGTTACAACACTTCAGAGCGTGGACTCTTTGACTGTAATGACGGCCTCAACTTGAGTTTAGCCAAGTTGATATAATTGCATAAAATGCATATCTATAGTTTAATGGGTAAACAATTTTGCATTAATGTGAACAACAATGGTATTATGATAAAGTTATTGTCTATATTTCAGTTAATATTCATACATGTTTTAATGTAGGCCTAAATCTCTGGGAGGTTTTATAGTTAGGACTGGGTCATTAATGAAAAATGATCCTTGAAATCTTTAATGTAGAGTAACAGTGGGAATACAGTTTTCATATACTTGCTGTTCAAATGTATAAATATTAGTTTTATTAGAAAATTGATTGCAAAAAGACAATAAAATGGAAGATATGACCTAAGGAAAAAAGAACAAAAATACACAGATCATGATGCTGATTTGAGGTGTTGCACATGACATTCAACAAATGACAGATCGAGATTACAAAGCAATTATCTTCACATTATGTTATTATTAATTCTCAGAAAAACAAAACTCCAAAAGAATTTAGACTGTGTTAGGAAATACAAAGACTTATGAAATAAGAAAACATCTGAATAGGCTAGGTGATTAAAAATGTCACTTCTACTCTTAGAGCTATCCTCAAACTTGTGCTGCAATGCTGGAGAACGTGAGAACTTCAGTAACTATCCTCCTCAAAATTACAATATCAGAGTAATTATAAGGTTGCAAAAAAGACAGAAAAGATCATCCAGTCCAACCTAAATCCAAATAAACCAAGTAAACTAAACATCTAACATCTAGATCATGCTAGCGAGCACTTCATCCAGATTAACTTTGAACACCTCCAGGTATGAGGACTCAACCAGCTCCATGGGCAGCCCATTCCAAAACTAGATCACTCTTTCAGTGAAAAATCTTTTCCTCATGTCAAGTCTAAACCTCCCCTGATGGAGCTTAACACTATGACCCCTTGTCATATCTCCAGTGTCAAACAAAAGAAGATAACTCACAGCTCAACACTAGGGTCTGGATTTGTAGCCCCCCAGATTTGGCTTTACAGTGACAGATTTTGATTAAGTGTCATGGCATGAGAATTAATATAAAATAACATGACAAACTATGAATTTATGTGTTACATCATCTTAGGAATTCACTGAATTTCCATCTATTCCAAGTAAACACTTCTTTCTTGATTTGTTTTGAAAGCTACTGACAGCTCAGTTATTTAGAATAATAGAATCATCATCAGGGATCAGAAGGGACCTCAAAAGATCATCTAGTTCAATCCCCCTGCCACAGCAGGACACAACAACCAGGACCAGGCAGGTTTAATATGTCCCTAGAAAAGGAGACTCCACAAACCCCCCAGGCAGCCCCCTGCAGCACCCCATCACCCACCCTGGGAAGTAGTTATAGAATTGTTCACGTTTGGAAGGGACCACAGGATCATCCTTGCCATGGGCAAGGACACTCCACCCTAGAGCAGGCTGGCCAAAGCCTCATCCAGCCCAGCCTTAAATATCTCCAGGGACTGGGCCCCAACCACCTCCCTGGGCAACCCATTCCAAGCTCTCACCACTCTCATGGTGAAGAACTTCCTCCTCACATCAAGTCTTGGAGCTTTGCTCCATTCCCCCTAGTCCTGTCGCTGCCTGAGATCCTAAAAAGTTACTCCTCAGCTTTTTTGTAGCCCCCTTCAGAGGAGGCTTCCCCTCTGAGGGCTTCCCCTCTGAGGAAGATCACCTCAGAGCCTCCTCTTCTCCAGACTGAACAGCCCCAACTCTCTCAGTCTGGCCTCATAGGAGAGGTGCTCCAGCCCTCTTATCATCCTTGTGGCCATCCTCTGGACACATTCTAGCATGTCCACATATTTCTTGTAATAAGGGCTCCAGAACTGGACACAGTACTCCAGGTGGGGTCTCACCAGAGTGGAGTAGAGGGGGAGAATCACCTTCCTTCAACACTGCTGGTTCACGTTGAGCTTTTCATCCACAAGCACCCAGAAGTCCCTCTCCTCAGGGCTACTCTCCAGCCAGTCACTGCCCAGCCTGTATTTGTGCTTAGTATTGCTTTTACCCAGGTGCAGGACCTTACACTTAATATTACGATTTCTATGAAAATTTCTCTGGATTTTCTACCTAATGCAGGGTGGGTATCATCTCTAACATCTGCACTGGTATTAGACATCCAAGCATCAAGATGTTCCAAATAAAGAACTCTCTCAGTTCTGAAGCAAGTAAAGAATGAATCAATTCATGAAGGAAATTACTGCAGGAAGGTAATTACACAGTATCACAGTAATGATGACGCTGGAAAAGACCTTAAAGATCATCCAGGCCAACCTAAAACCAACCTAAACATCTGACATCTAGATCATGCCACTCAACACTTCATCCAGCCTAACCTTAAACACCACCAGAGATGGTGACCCAACCACCTCTGTGGGCAGCCTGTTCCAAAACCTGATCACTCTTTCAGTAAAAAACCTTTTCCTAATGTCAAATCTAAATTGTTCCTCTTTCAAAAAGAACTTTTTTTTTTCCCCACTGTGAAACGCCTGGAGGATTTGAGTCCATTATCACAAACACCCCCCAGGACAACTATGCCTTAAGTTCAGTGATGTGGATTTGCTCATCCACCATAACTAGAAATGTGTGTCAACACTGGTCTTACTGCATGGTAAACTTTTCAAATTAGGAGGCGCAAACTAATTTTCATTATGAAAAGTTGTTTTATATTAGACTGAGAGATACAGTAAGAACACATTGGATTTATGGATGCAGTTTACTCCTCCACAAAACCTGTGTTAGGAAGACAGTCTTGTGACCTCCCTTATCAGAGATGGGAAATGTCATGGAAAAGACTGGGAAGGATAGTGAGAATCCAGCCCCATACTCATTGCTCTCAAAACTCTTCACTCCTTCCCCAAATCCATTCTTGGTCTCTTCCATTCACTGACATAAGATGCAGCTGGTACAAGCTGCTTTTTGCACGTGTTGCTCAAGTTTGGAGAAATGTGTTTTATTTTTGTAATAGTGATCAGAAAAAGAGAGCGTTGTAAAGCTTTGCATGCTCTGCTGGTGCTGCACATGCTGCCCAGCACGCTGCATTCTTGAATTAACATACTGGGAGACTGTTCTGCTTTTCTGGTTTGGTTTGAAAGATTTCCAGATGAGAACATACAATGTTAAAGAAAATACAGCAGCTGTAAAAGTTAACCTCTTAAGCATGCTTTAATCAACCAAGCAACCCACCAACAAATGGCACAGGGGAAATGTTTAAAACGTTACTTTTTATGATCTGTCTTTGAGACACCCTTATTCTCACTTCAGGTTAATAGCAAGGAGATAAATCTAGGAACATAGAGCATAGAATAGTATTAACAGAACTAACTAACCAAAAACCATATTATTAAGGACTGCATGACATTTTACTTCCTTAAAATCATGACAGACACTTAAGTGTTCACATCTTTTCCCTGAATTTAATTTCCAAAAGCAATTCCATATGTCTCATTCCATGACTACAAATTACTCAAACATTTTTAAATGGAATATAATTGTGTCTTGGTTTGGGAAGACAGGTATTAAATTCTTTCAATTTAAAGGCCTTCAGGCAAGAGATTTGGGAAAAGGAACAACAATTCTTTATTAAGAACACTAAGGAAATAACCCAACCGTACACCCCAAACAACCAGTCAGAATATAAAGTGTCCTAGGGGTCCCGTCAGAGCAGAATAAAACCTGTCCCAATTTCAGTCTCTCCGGGATCGGCGACGGGGGGGGCAGTGGTGAGAGTTTCTCGGCTTCTCGGCGGCGGCAGCTCCTGGGAGTGGGGGGGCGGCAGCAAACAGCTAGGACGATCGGGAATCCCAGGGTCCGGGCAGGCGGCAGCAAACAGCTAGGACGATCGGGAATCCCAGGGTCCGGGCAGGAACAGAAAACAGCTGGCAGCAGGGAGCGAGACCGCAGAGCTCTCTCTCGAAAAGCTCTCCCCGAAAAGCTCTCTCCGAAAAGCTCTCTCCGAAAAGCTCTCTCCGAAAAGCTCTCTCCGAAAAGCTCTCTCCGAAAAGCTCTCTCCGAAAAGCTCTCTCCGAAAAGCTCTCTCCGAAAAGCTCTCTCCGAAAAGCTCTCTCCGAAAAGCTCTCTCCGAAAAGCTCTCTCCGAAAAGCTCTCTCCGAAAAGCTCTCTCCGAAAAGCTCTCTCCGAAAAGCTCTCTCCGAAAAGCTCTCTCCGAAAAGCTCTCTCCGAAAAGCTCTCTCCGAAAAGCTCTCTCCGAAAAGCTCTCTCCGAAAAGCTCTCTCCGAAAAGCTCTCTCCGAAAAGCTCTCTCCGAAAAGCTCTCTCCGAAAAGCTCTCTCCGAAAAGCTCTCTCCGAAAAGCTCTCTCCGAAAAGCTCTCTCCGAAAAGCTCTCTCCGAAAAGCTCTCTCCGAAAAGCTCTCTCCGAAAAGCTCTCTCCGAAAAGCTCTCTCCGAAAAGCTCTCTCCGAAAAGCTCTCTCCGAAAAGCTCTCTCCGAAAAGCTCTCTCCGAAAAGCTCTCTCCGAAAAGCTCTCTCCGAAAAGCTCTCTGCTCAGAAGCTGAGACCCCCCTCCTTTTCTATAGTTCCAGTACGTGCAGCTTGGCACGGGGAGTTCAGTGTCCTGCCACTGCTGTGAAGCCTCTCACAATGGGCAGGAGATGGGGGTCTTTATGACTCGTTAAAGATACTTAAAGGAAAAAATATAATTCCTTTTCTCTGACTCTCGGTATGTGCCCAGCGGCACGGCCCTTCCCGCTTCCCTCCCTGCTTCCCGATACCAGGTAAATTTTTCACAATGGGAGGAGATGGGGTCATCAGGGGGGTACTTAACGATATTTAACCTCGCCTGGTTTTAACAATCAAGCCGGTACCGAGGCATTCACTCCCCCACCCTCCTGAAGTTACCAAAATAAAACCATACAGCTTCCCAATAACAGATGAAAATAGAATACAAACTTCTTCCTTCTATAACCCAGGACAAATTGTTTTCTAAAATGAATATGTTTAAAATACAGAAAAGAAAAACCATTTTAAAATATTCAGATTGTTTTCTAAGTTCTAAGATTGTCTTCTACCTGAGAACTTGTTCCAAGCAACAAGTGAGGAAATAAGACACAACTAATCTATTATCTGATTACAAAGCAACAACCTCTGAGGCAAGACCTTACAGATGTTTCATTATTCTGTTGGCTAAGCATCTATGTTCAGTCTACGTTCATTTCCTGAAATGTCTGCATTTCTGAACAATTGAATTTCAAAGCAGTTTTTCTCATTTACTCAGTGGCAGGTTTTTTTCCTAACACACAAACACAGTGATCCAGTTTAGGATCACAGTTAGGCAGCAGCTGGGTGCAGTGGGACAGGGCTATTCAAACAAAGGGATGGTTAAGAGCAAGAAGACACTTCAGACCATCCTGTCTACAAGTGATGCAGACCTCAGTGGCAGGCTTCCACTATGAAAACCCATGCAGTAGCATTATGTCTCACATGGAAAGGACCATACACAGCTGAAATAATATCTGGAAAAACATACTATATAGCCTTTCTAACATCTTCCAGGTTTCCCAAAGCAGGTCAGGCAGTGCCAACACTGGGGGAGATGTCAGTGCCTTGGCCAATCTTGCAATGCCCTCCAGACTGTGTGCAACTGCTGTACCCCTGACTGCCTGAATCAGTGGCTTCCCAAGAAAGGTGATAAAATAATAGTGCAGATTAAAAGTAGGGAGACATTGGTAGGGTTTCTGACTAGTATGGCTTTGGGATGGAGGTAGCAATGATGAGACTGAAAGCTGCACCAAATTGCAACTGCCTTCTCCTCATGAGCACCTTTTTTCTAGGTTTAGTTTCAAATTCCATATAATCTCTGCTAATAAATAGAAGTAAAACTGGTGGCATGACATAGTGGCATGCAGCATACAAGCAGTTATACCCATAGTAATTACACTCTGCAAATGTACATCCTACCGCATCCTCATGATGTTTTCAAGCCTGTGTTTCAAACTCGGACAGGCAATCTTTCTGACTAAAAGTTTAACCCCGAAGAGCTCAGGCAGATTGATTCCTCACCTGCTTCATGGAGCAGAAACATGAAACAGTTATGCTTCTTTACATAGGGAAAATATATGGGGAATGAAGGAGGTATCCATACACAGGTCTTGTAAACAGTATTGAGCTTGCCTGAACACAGGAGAAGGAAAACGCTAGAATTATAGAATACTCATGGCTGGAAAGGACCTCCAGGATGACCAAGTCCAGCCTTTATTCCAACATCTTCCCAGTCCCTAAACCACAGCCTCAAGTGCTCTAGCTACTCCATTTTTAAACACTTCCAGGGATGACAACTCCACCAACTCTCTGTGCAGCTCTGCCCAACAGATTTCAGACACTGCTTAATAGATCTTAGACTTCACTGTTCCAACTTGTACTGCTAGATCCATTCCCAATTTCTGAATCAACATATGGACATGGAGTTTCTAAAACACTGCAAGATCAGCACAAGCTGCAATTTTCCCAGTTTGCTTTATGCTTTGAAACACAGAACATCCCAAGATCACTGCAAGATTGTCCTATTGCTACTGCTATTCTTTTAAAGGTGAATGACAGGAAACCTAGACTTCATGGTTTCAGATGTTCAGGGATAATTTTCCTTCAGAAAATTATCAAAATTATCAAAAAATTACATCAAAGATCCTTTTATCAAAAAATTACATCAAAGATCCTTTGATGTATCTTCTAGTTAAGGAAATGACACTTTGCTAAATGTAAGGCATCTGACCTAACCCAGTGGACTAGCTTATTAATCAGAGCCTATCAACTGCAGATGAAAATTCAGTTTTCAGTATTCGCATCTTGCTAGCAAATTGCTTCCTGCAATCATCCACACATTTTCAGGTTTCACAGGCTTCTGAGAGGAAATCAGCATAACATCCTTGACTGTGCTGTGTTCAAAATGAGATAAAATGAGACAAAGAACAGCTTCCAAAGTGTTAATCCCCAGATCTCAACCTGAAAATTTGGACCAAACCATCATGTTGGCATTTGACAAATTGTTTTTTAAACTCACCTAGTTCTGTATAGAGTCAGGTGCCGTCTGCTAATCCCGTAACAACACAGCATGTCCATTTATGCATGTATACAACTCACAGCTCTGAGTTCTTATTAAAAATGCAAAATATTTCATATTAGAAGTAAATAACAAAAGTGAAATAGAAACTAGGATAAACAATCCAATAAAGTCAGAAATATTGCTTGTCCAAGACACAAGCAAGAAATGAAGTGTAAAGTCCAGGCTGTGGTCATTAGGTCAAAAGGAATCAGAGGACAGTTGTCATGCAGTAAAAGCTGAGTAGAATCTGTGAATTTGTGTGTTGTCTGCAGAATAGTTTAAAATTTGGGTCAAAAAGTGTCTGTCCTCCCCACTCTCCCTTCTTCTCCCCACCTCAGTGACTTCCACCTTCTTTGCTTCTCTATTCTTCGACTGTTCAGAGCTGTGTTGCTGCCACTGAGAGAGAATGTTATGGCTTCTGAGAAAGTTATTGCTCCTCAAGTTGAAGAAAACTTACAGCGAGTGGGAAGATTCTGCTGGACCTGGAGAGATTGTGAGAATTCTGAACTGTGAAGAATTATGAAGATCAAGACTGAAATCGAATGACCACTGTGATTTGAGAGAGAAACAGGAAGTGTCTAGAAATGGATGTTCTACATTTTGTCTCAGTTTGGTGTAGCAGAGTGTGACAAAACTCCATGTGTCTGTTTCTATGTCTTGCGGCATTGGTTTGTCTCTGATTTGTGTTTGTGTGAGGGGGGGATTGAATTAAAATGTCAGGTGCCTTTCTTCTCCAAATGGAGTCAGTTGTTTCACTGCCTGCAGATTCGTCAGTGAGTTTGTTAAACACTCCCTTTGTGTCTGATGCTTTAGCTAGAAGTTCTTGATTGAAATATAGTTGGCATCTCTGACCCACAACATTAGTGGTGACCCAGGTGAGATGCATGGGTATCCGAATAAAGACCCATACGCCTACCACTACAACAGTACAGCTACTCTTACTTGCTCAGAACAAATGAGGAATATCCAAAGTGCTCTACAAACAGAAGTTGTCAGAAGAAATATTGTGAAACCTGTAATGTTAATTTTGTGCATACTAAAGAAAGGAGCAAAACATCAACAAAGTATAATGAAAAAAGCCCAACTGAAATGTCCATTAAATTACTAACAGCTTCCTTTAAAGCTTCTTACTTGTGTAGTATATAAAGCTAAATATAAAACCATGCAGGCAGTTCTGTGCTGGGGCTGACCTCTGCAGAGCTGCTGTGACATCAGTCCAAGCTCCTTCTGTGCTCCACCCTTTGGTTTCAGGGCTGCAGCAGCAGATAGGCCAAGAGACTTTGCTCACCCCCCAGCCCTGGGAGGGGGTGGCAGCGGAAGGTGTCTTGGAAAGGAGTTCTCTGTCTCACTAGAGAATTCTACTCCCTTTTATAGACTCCATCCACCAATCACCTGTAGGGTCAGGATGCTGACCCAGGGGTCTCCTGGGAAAGCTATCCCCCAGTTTCTAAATAAAATGTTCTTTCAGCATAAATGCACAAAAATCAACACTTGAAAATTTGACAATTTTTGAACAATAACAAAACATGAGAAGAGCTGAGAAGTCCCTATAATAAGTACGAAATAATTTGTTGGGTTGTTTTTTTTTTAGGAATGGCAACTATTAATTTGACATAAAGTTTGCATGGATGCCCTGCTGCAGGGCAGCCTATGCAGGATATTGAGTCAGTTTCTCTTTTATCTTCTTGTATAAAACCCAGAAGTAAATGTTAGAAGATATTGGTAGTTTAAGTATCTTTTATAATATCAAAGCTAGTAATTGACAAATCCTTCTGAGAATCATGAGGATCCAGAGTTAGAGTGTGACAGAAGGTGTCAATCAAGTTCAGAACACTATTAGTCCCTTACAAGATTATATACAAGTCATATTCACAGACATATTAGTATCTGGAGGAAGGAAGAAGGCATCACCCCTAGTAGTCAGAGAAACAAGAATATTTCATTATGATGACAAGGCAGACAGATGTGGTTACCCGAAGAAACCACAAAGTGACCCAAGGCAAGTGGTAAGAAAAAAGCCTAGGTAACCCAAGGCAGCAAAAGCAATCACCACCATATACGTATGAATAGCAAACTGAATGTGACACCATTTTCCCCCACTTACAGCACTCCAGTGCTTTCACTTTCTAGACTAAACACAATGTAAGGAAGAATAACTAGTTCCTGCCATCCACCTGACCTCTTTCAGACAGGTATAAAATCAAGGCTTTTATAGAATCATAGAATCATCATGACTGGAAGAGACCTCCAGGATCATCAAGTCCAGCTTCATCCTAACATCTCCCTAACCCCTAGACCATGGCCTCAGGTGCTGTATCTACTCTCCAGCAATGGTGACTCCACCACCTCCCTAGGCAGCCTGTTCCAGAGCCCAACCACTCTCTCAGGAAAGAACTTCCTAATATCCAATTTAAACTTTCCCTGACATAACTTGAGGCCATTTCTTCTTGTCCTGTCATGAGCAGTTTCAAAGAGACCAGCAGCAGCCTTGCTAGAACTTCCTTTCAGGTAGTTGCAGAGAGCCATAAGGTCTCCTCTCATCCTCCTCTTATCTAGATGAAACAACCCCAGTTCCCTCAGCTGTTCCTCATAGGGCCTGTTTTCTGGACCTCTCACCAGCCTTGTTGCCTTTCTCTGGACCAGCTCCAGCACCTCAATGACGTTTTTAAACTGTGATGCCCAAAAGTGGACACAGTATTGAAGGTTTGGTCTCACAAGTGCCATGTACAGGTCACCTTCCTACTCCCTATGTGCTGCATTAAGATTTCACAGACCCCAGGATCAATACACAAACCGTAGAATCCTTCTCTTTTGTGCAGACACCACATTGCAATGATTATTTGAATTCTTTCTCTGTCAGGCTTTTTTTAAATTAAAAACAGATAGACGTAACAGCAGCAAGCCCCTGGCTTGCCTCTGTGTTTCTGACATCTGTCACTATGCCCAGGGTGAGGGGTCAGATGTGCTCATGAACAAACAGTTTTCAGTCTATCTTGATTAAGCTAAACTGAATTTGAGCTTCAGTTTTAAAATAATTTCGAGGAGGCAGAGAATGCATCTGGAATAATACTTGGCAGTAAACTAGTCACCTGAGCATGGAATATAAACAAAATTGGAACCAGCAGGGAACAAAAGCAGAGAGCATTGAGTCATCTGAATTTAAACTGTGAAAAGTATTATCTAAATTAGACACTGCTCATAATCAGAATTGTATTACAGCAGGTTAACTATACAATTAATTTTTTTAAAAATTCATAGTTTGGACCCTGACACAAAAAAAGAGGGTGATGATAGGTATCATTCAACATCAATGACACTCTTGAAAAACGTAGTAACTCTCAAAGTGTTAGAAAATCAGTACAATTTATCTTCAAGGTAAAGTAACCTAATTTTTAAGTAATTGAAATGATGAGTCCACTCTCCAGAGGACTCACTGTTAGTGAGGTTATGTAGAAAGTATTTAAATTGAAAAACATTGGTGTTTTTTTTCCCAGCTCCACAGGGTGGCTTATTATGTGTATGACAGCAGTTTCCAGTGGAAACAGATTTAATGGAAGCCAAGAAGTCCTTGTCTTCTACAAAAAAAACCCCATTCTTTTATTTCAAATAATATAATCTTAGAACCATAGAATCATCATGGCTGGAAAAGACCTCCAGGATCATCAAGCCCAGCCCTTATCCCAACATCTCCCTAACCACTAGACCATAGTATCAAGTGTTCCATCTACTTGGCTTTTAAACACCTCCAGGGATGGTGATTCCACCACCTCCCTGGAGATCCTGTTCCAGTGTCCAACTACTCTCTCAGTAAAGAATTGCTTCCTAATATCCAATCTAAACCTCCCCTGAATATACCATTCTTTTCCCATTCTAGTCATGTTGTCAATGTGCATCAAGGAAAACTCTTTCCTGGGTTCAATTTCATTCCTCCAGACATTACCAAGTGTCCTGGGTTATAGAA
>VZRI01006851.1:12427-100631 GCA_013397515.1 Upupa epops
CTTCTCGCCCGAGATCTGGCTGCCCCGATGCTGTACGGCGCAGTGCGTCTCGTCTCCTGCCTCTTCGGTGTGAGCTCGTGGGTCTCTGGCATCCCCACGGTGGGTGCTGACCCCGCGGACCCAGTGACTGCTGTCTTGGCCAGTATCACGTTCTGCTCTGGGGACAGAATTGTAAAATCTCTTTGGTGGGAAGAGACCTTTAGGGTCATCGGGACCAACTGCTGAGCCAGATCGGGCAACATTGGGCATTGCCAGTTCCTTTAAATGAGGGCGGCTGTGAGGGTTGGGGGGGGGGGGGTGGATGCTCCTTTACTTTAGGAGTGTTCATGAGCACAGGCTGAATGTTCAAAATAACAGAATCCCTACACATAGCCCCAGATTTCCAGCGAGCCTGGGCCAGACTGCACACAACCTGTATGTTACAACACTGTCGTGGGGAGCTGCAGTGTCAGTTCATCTTCTCCAAACACAAGCACAAGGCACTTGGCTTCACTGAAACCAACACCCAGCAAGTAACCTGCTGTTGGCAAAGGCAGAAACAGCATTCACTGGCTCACCCATTCCCCCCCTGCGGATAGCCTAGACCTGGCCATGGGTAACCAGTGCCACTCTGCCCTCTTGAACTTCAGATGAGGTGTAGTAAGTATCAAGTGAGATTGTCTGTATCTGGACAGATCTCCAGAGGAAGAGCATCATGAAGGACTCTGCAGCACTTCAAAAACATAAATGCCAGCAGAGCAGCAAGGATGAGTTAAGATGGGATTGCCCAACTGCTGGAGGTTTAAAGACCCTTCAGCTAGGGTAAGGAGGAGGATTTCAACTGAGAAAGGGGGCATCACTGAAAGCTCCATGCCCTGGTTTGCAGTTTTCTGGTGATGATGTATGGAACTGCCTCCTTCCTTTGCATCTGATGCTCCTGATATCCTGGGAGCACTATGAGGGTTACCTGAACTCATGTGGTCACATCTAAAGGTACCACAAAAGTCACGCAGTGAGAAGCATTGATACACAAATGGAAATAATGAGGATTTGATGCCCTGACTCCAGCTTGAGCTGGTTCACCGAGTCAATTCCTTTTTTTAATGACATGGAGAACCGATGATGTTTTCCCAACTCATGTTGGAAGTCAGCAGTAAATCTCCATGCTTGAATCCAGAGAACTGGAGTCGTAAAACCATCAGACACAGACCTGATGCGTTCAACAGAGAGATGGGTGTGTGCAGAGCTTAATATTTCAGTACAATACTGAGAGATGCGCCAGCCATCCCTCTCCAGCTTCTGTGCCACAATCAGACTATGATTATTCTTTGCACACTCTTCAGGACATGGTCTGGTTTTACATCCTGGATTTAAACCACACCCACCACACACAGTTTAAGCCAGGTTTGCACGGGCTGTTCCAGTCGAAATCACAGTTACTGACCTGTCATACAAAAGCTCCCAATTTATAATTTCCAAGTGTGTTTCGGCAGCACTAAGTGGATAATCTCTAGTGTATACATGGGAAACAGAGCAACAATGGGATAAACAGCTTGTCCCTTGCTGGCAGAGGTAGCAGCAGACAATAAACACTCTCTGTTGTGTTGAATTTGGCTTTTCAGACTCTTGAAAGGAAAATTCTGTTGTCACATCCATACTTCTTTTTCCCAGAGGACCTAGGTTAGCATCTAACAGGCAAAATTTGTCTCAAGATATGGGCTCATAGGGTCCAGATTTCAGGTTCTTATTCTAACAGGACACCCAGTGTCTACAAGGCAATGCTGCAATTGCCAGATATCCTTTATAATATGGGATTTTTCCACATATGCAGTCTGATCCCTTCCTGTAAGAAAAGCACAGGGACACAACTGTGTACAGCCATGGCTATCAGCAGCAATTCCAAACTCCTGGCATCAAATAGCTGTGTCTGCTCTACAATTGCAAATGCATTGCATGTACACGGTAGCCCCAGCACAGAATGCTCCAGCCTGTTGTGCTTGAGCCACTTGCCATCACAGGCATAATAACACCATGCACTCAGAGCAACATGGGTGATTTCTTTAAGATGTGGCTCTCAAAAATCCTTAGAATTGTTTTGTTTTAATCCAGATATCAGCATCACTCAGAGCAAAATCTGACCTTGTAGTCTTAACAGTGGGAGTGGACCTCTAGATGTTAAGTAATTGCTTTCAAATGTTGCTTGTTTGGGTTTGTTAACAGCAAAGCTTTGCCTGATACATCCCTGTTTTGAAAGAACAGGCCTGCGCTACTCATGATGGACATTTGGATTTTGTTCTGTGTGGTTGTTTTTCTTTGATATTTCAAATGGTTTTGCTGTGATCTCTGCAGCCCTAACACAAACAGGTTAGTTTGCTTAGTTGAACTGCTTGGAAATAGTTTCAAATGTAATGGGACAAACTCATGGAAGTAGCAGAGATACATGGCAGGAGAAAGTGTTGGTTCCCCCCCTCACAACCAAAGCTATTTCTTGGGATACAAATGTACACAAACCTACTTTACCACCACCCTTAAAAATGCTACATGTTTATTTTCCAGGTTTTGCACAGAAGAGAGCAACGTCCAGAACAAGCATGAAAGCTGTGTTTTCTAAAGAACTTATGCCAACAATTTTCAAAATCAGCACTGCCCTAAAAGGGAGGGAAATAAGTCAGTGGGGTCATCTTATACTTAGCATTAGGAAACAGGAAATGCAATGTCAATGCATACTTTATCCTTTAGGATTTTTGTATCAGGTGCAGTGTTTGAACCACTGTCTAACCTGCAGCACCAAGCACCACCAAGGTGCACAAACATGGGCTTGAGCTCCAGCTGTAGCCTCCAAAGCAGCTTGCAGTATGTCAGTGTCGGTTCTACAGCCTTTAGAGAGCAGCTTGCAGAATGTCAGTGTTGGTTCCACAGCAAGTGCGAATTAGCCTAAGGTTGCAGTGAAAACATCATAATCTATGCAGGACCCTGTGAAATTCAGCACTGTACCTTACATACTGACAGGGCTGAAACAAAACAGTCAGCACCACTGCTCTTCTCCTACAGCTTTTAGTGGAGAAGCCATGTAGGAGGACACTGTCTAAGTTGGTCTTATGCTTGATTTATTTGCGAATTCAGGTGAACACTAGGGAAGGTGTAAGTTTAACTCTTCCCTGACTGATGATTTCACATGAAAACTGTGAGCCATTGCAGTCAATACATGTTGCACAGACACGATTATTTCCTTACTCCTTCAGGTAAACTAAGTTCAGCTGTTTTCTGCCTCTGCTTTCATGCAGTGAAATGGTTAGAAGGGAGAATCATCCATGCTGTCCTCAGAAAGAACATTTCCTCTATGCAGACGGAGCAACTGACAGCAATGAGACAGTGAAAATACTCTTTTCCTCACCTTAGCAACTTACAGCAAAACAGGACACGGGCTTCAGCATTAGGCAGATTGGCACAAGCACCTGGCCTGGTAAGTGAACCATAGCTCAGCAGAACAAGTATGTCAGTTCAAACCTGAAGCACCCCATAGCTAAACACCTGCCTGAAACTGGAGCAAATGGGTACCTACAGTGTTGACAAATCTGTTGCTGAGTGACAGGTTAGAAAATGTTGAGGTACCATTAAAGGGAGATAAATAAAAGGAAGAGCTAATTAAGAGTGAGAGAATAATAACTAAAATACATCCAGACTTCAGAGTTCCTGAGCTCCTCAGCTAATGATGTATATGGTTGCTTGATGCCAGATATTTGTGTTCCAGAAAGGCAAAAATAATGCACTTAACATTGATAAAAGCACAATAAGTGACTGTTGCACTTACCAGAAGTCTTGGAAAGCTGTCCAGCATTTTAAGAGCCCAAGGAGAAAGAGAACTGCATCGTAGATGTTTGCAGAGGTTTTGAGCTAGAGTGGTTGAGAACCTGCAAGTAAAATCAAAGAGGCATCCTGAGGATACCACCATGGACAGAAAGAGAAATCATGGATAGGAAAGAGAAGCAGCACAGGGACCCAAGGGGCATCTACCTGTGTATTTCAGGGCCTCTGCTGTCCTTACATTACAGACCCCACAGTGCACATGTAAAGAAACTTACAGGTTCTTTGCCCAAAATGCTGTAAAACCATGATGTCTGGTCTGAGTCCACCCCTGGAATTAAGTCTTTCAACACTATCATTTTGTACTATGTGTATTTTCAAGACAGTCTGTGAAGTACGTATGCTCCATCTCGAACTGGCAAGTCTCATCTTTCTGGGTAATATTCACATCTACTGAGGCCTCAGGCATGACTGGAAGCCTCCTTTGGAAGTGTAATTGGATTTGCCTGTTGATTTCACTTTTTTTGGTTTTGTTTGCTTCCAGTACATGGACACAAAGCCTTATCTAGGGCTGTAGACATTTACAGCTCTGTAAAGACCTGGCCTCATTGCCAAATGGCTGATGGGCCAGTATGCAAAATTTGCTGTAGACCCACAGTTGCTTTGGGGGCAGCTGAAGACAGAATTTTCCTTCAGCTTTCATCTGTACTTGAGCTCAATGTACAGGTCTAGTGTGAGGAAAAAAGAAGAATTGTTCAGTCGGTTTAACTCAAGTTCAAGTCACCTGCCATTGAACCATTTATCGCTGGGATCCAAACAGCATTTCTGTACCATGTGGAGGTGAAACAGCTGAGATCAGCATCATAGCAAGACACACAGCATTGCACTCAGTTACCTCTTGTGGTCATGGCTCACTATTGCTTTAATTTTAAACAGTCACTTCACAACAGCAATCAGCACTTGCTTCAGAGTTCAGTACAGGAGATACTCAACCTTGACTCATATCTAACATGGAAATGGGGTTATTTTGTTTATATGGACAATGATTTAGGATTGCCATCTCATTAAGTGCTTCGCCTGTGCTCAGCAGAGTGACCAATAGTGTTTCCCCAGCACTTCACAGTTGTTAACATATATACTCTGTGGTGGAATATGTACTCATGGTATTCGTATCCTGTAGGTGATCACCCAAGAAACAAAGGAGCTGAGGGACATGCCCCAGGACACTCCAGAAATCTGTGACAGAGAAGTGAATTCAGTTTACTAAAAAATGTGTCAGTTCCTTAGTGCCTTGTTCTGTGATTGGATCCTGTAAGTGCTTCTACAAAATACATACAGTTTCCTTATTATTAAATTCAGAAGAAGACCTAAAGGTGATTTGATTAGATCATGTAAGTACCTTTATCATGAGAACACAGGGGTTTTTAAAGGGCTCCTTAATCTAGTGGAAAAAGACATATTACAAGGACCAATGGCTGGAATTTAAAACCAGAAAATTCAAATTAGAAACAAGGTGCAGAACTGAGGTTTTTCTAACAGTAAGGATGATTAAATACCAGAATGACTATCCAGGAATTATGTGCCATTTGAATTCCTCACATCAAGAATAGATGTGTCTTTGAAAGATCCAATTTTGTCAATCACAAGTTACTTGGCTCAATATGGGGGTAAACTAGATGAAAAGCCTGGTCTTTGCTAAGCAGGAGGTCGGATTAGATCATCTAATCACCCCTTACAATCTTAAATTCTATGAATGTATGAATAGTAATGACTATTATTGTACGTTACAGTTTGTAAAACAGCACAGAGCACACTGCAACACAGGCGGAATAAAGCAGCACAGTGTAAAAAAAATAAAAGCACTTTGCTCTGGAACTAAACATGTGACTGGTAATTACTTAAACTTCAGCCGTGTATTTCTACATTCCTTCTCCAAACAGTATTCTAATTAATTTTCATTTATGGGGCAAAAATAATAATAGCAAACTATGAATCGAGTAGGTACTACTGTATTCAGAACAGCATTGCCAACATTTCTGTGTAATATTTAAATGCCCAATTGGTACAGAAATAGCTGCTGATTGGCAGGAATTATACACAGGAATCTGTAAAGGAGGGCTCTTCCATAAATGTTTTATAGGCTTGAGGCTGGGATTCCTCTATTATATTTGAGTAGCTATAAAAACTTTGGTGTTAGATCGTAACATTCTGTAGTTGTGAATGCAACAGATTTTACAGAAAATCTGTTTTAGAAATGTCTCTGGGAGACATTGGCACTGCTTTGTGCTTCTTTGCCTATAAAGAAAAATTCAGTTACTGTTAGGCTACAGCCTTGATGTCAAACTTCTACATCTAAAGACCCACACAAACATCGGGATTTGCCTGTCTTACCTTGGGATTACAAATGTGAAACGACTTTGTCAGATAGGGGTCTGAGTAAAAACCATGGAAAGGGATAGTATAATAGAATCATTTAGGTTGGAAGATGCCTTTAAGATCGGAATCTGACCATCAGTCTAAACTCAGGCAACCAAGAATGCCAATGGCATTGTGGCCTCTATCAGAAACCATGCGGTAGCAGGAGTAGGGAAGTGATCATCCTCCACAGACTCAGCACTGGTAAGGCCACACCTCCAGTACTGGGTTCAGTTTGAAAAGAAAGACAGAGAGGTACTGGAGTGGGTCTAGAGAAGGGCAACAAGGTTGGTGAAGATTCTGGAGAACAGACCTTGTGAAGAGTGGCTGAGGGAGCTGAGGCTCGTTAGTCTGAAGAAAAGGAGTCTGAGGGAGACCTTCTTGCATCTACATCTACTTGAAGGGAGGTTGTAGAGAGGTGGGGGTCGGTCTCTTCTAATAAGTAGCAAGTGATAGGCCAAGATGCACCAGGGAAACTTAGGTTGGACAAGAGGAAAAACTTCCTGTCATCAGGCCTTGGAATAGACTGCCCAGAAGACTGAATCAACCATCCCTGGATGTGTTTCAAAGTAATGTAGATCTGGAGCTTAGGGACAGGGTATAGTGATGGGCTTGAGGCGTCCTGTTTGCATACTTGCCCAGTGTTCAGCTCCACATCACAGCATCTCAAAGTCTCTAAAAGATTTAACTTTCCACCACTTCAGAGATAACAAGAAGTGTAATTCCCATAATATAGTTAAAAAACAGATATGGGGCACATAAAGCAATTTTCCTAATATCAAACAAGGCATTTGTAGCACAGGAGGGGCTGAATGGATGGTTTTGACGTTCTGAATTACTCCCTATGTTTTAGATGTTTTTTCCCCCTTCTGCATGTGCCTGAAATGCAAACAATCCTGAAGAATTTCTGTATAAACATCTGGATGATTCAAATGGAACTTGGGAAAAGTTTCCTCCTCAGGAAACCTGGGCAGGGGTTGTTTTCAAGGGCTTGCAGTGGTAAGAGCAGGGGGAATGGTTTCAAGCTGGAAGAGGGGAGGTTTAGACTGGAAGTCAGGAAGAAGATCTTCATAATGAGGGTGCTGAGACACCAGAACAGACTACCCAGGCAGATTGTGGCTGCCCCCTCCCTGGAAATGTTCAAGGCCAGATTGGACCCAGCCTTGAGCACCATGGTCCTGGTGGGGGATCCCTGCTCATGGCAGGGGGGTTGGAACTGGATGATCTTGAAGGTCCTTTTCAACCTGAACCGTTCTATGAATCTATGATAGAAAGTGTGAGAAAAAAACAGTAATGTTACAGGAGCACATTTTTCCCTACAAAGTGCTGCTTTTCTGATGGGGCAAAGTTGAGGAGGATATTATGCTCCTTAGGCTTCTGAAAATGTCTACTGAAGTCTTTCTTAAGAATTTCAGTAATTGATTCTGTGTACGAGTTTTGGAAGGAAACAGAGAAACAGACACTCACAGAAGTCCTTCTCTTGAAAGAAATGCTAAAACCATAAAAGCAAGAAAATGTGGAAAGCAGACCTGAAGCACTGTGGTTTGATATTCTGTCTTTAAATCATTCTGGCACTTGTTTTCTTCCCCTCGAGGTGGAAGTGGTAAGCATCAAGGCAGAACTGCAGTAGCCCTAAATTAGAAAATGCCTCTGTTCCCGCGTTTACAAAGCAGGCTCTTTGCATTCCCAAACAGAGGTCTTGGTGATTCCTTACAGTGGTATGAGGGCAGTTTCTGAACAGCTGTTCCCTAAAAGCCAGCCAGCTCACTTGTTCTCACTGTGCATATTTTAGTATGTCAACATACTCTGCTATGACCATATTCTGTTATGACCACTGGTTTCTTTTCTGCCCCTAAACATGTAGTATTTGAAGGATTCAAATCTATTGTGCTGCTTATTCTGGAGAAGTGAAAACTTTATAATCCTTCTGATTTTACAATATAAGTTGTGAATTCTTTGCTATTTTAAATTATTTTTCTGCCTTTATTTTCCCTCTGAATCTGTATCCTGTCCTTCTGCATTCTTCCTCACAAAGTTCTTCATTCCTTCCCTTTCTTACCTGCCCTGTTGAGCTCTTTAGTCCAAAGATGAGGTGACAGTGCTGTCTTCCCTTGAATCCCTTGGATCTTTCCCTCAGCCTGCCTGGCTCTACCAAGCCAAATTCTCTCCTATTTTTTTATCTCTCTTCCTCAGCATTACATCTCTCCACTTCTCTCAGTTCCCACATCTGAAATACTCCTTTAAAGCAAAAGCCTCTGTCTTCTTGTGTCATTTTTGATCTTCTCAGTGCTACCGATCATGCTATTCCAAAATAACAGAAAATTATCTCTGGCCTGTTTATCCCAGTTACTGTTACTGCAAAAGCAGGCAGCTGCAGCAAACATTGAAAAATCAAAAAGAGAAGGGTATGTTCAAGGGGCATCACACTTCCTAAAGGATGGTGAATCAGTGTGTGCAGCAATAACATATTGTCATGTTGCTGCACATTAATATTCCACACTGAAGACTGAAAACTGGCCAAATCACCTCTGAAGCACCCCACAAAGGAGCCCATAAAGAGATGATTCCCAGAAGGCCTGTCCTCCCAAGAAGACATTAGACATCATTGCAGCTGTAGGAGATACACTGCACATGTCTGTATTGTGATTGCATGCATCTCCCAAGGTTAATTTCTCTACGAGCTGTGGGTGGCTGTGGCATTTTTCCAGAAGACAGACATCTGCCACAGCTCCCTGAATTATGGCCAAGGTAGCTCATGATTCATGCATGCCCATAGGCTTAATGCAGCAACCACTTGGCAGGGCTAAAGTGTCAAGTGTAGCACAAAGACCAGCCAGAGCAGCAGCGGGACAGGCTTTTCCATGTCTGTTTGTGTAGGGGCAGGGGAGCATAAAAGGAATATGGAAAAATAAAGCTAGATACAAATTATCAGCAAAGAGATGTGGAAGCATCCCATCTTTAACAGTTCCAGACACTTCTGTCCCATAAACACATTTTCCCTTGCAGAAATAGGGTGTTACCAGTGAAAGTGAAGTACTTCAGAAGTGACAGGTACTGAGGAAGGAACACAGACATGCTGTGATGCAGTCTAAGCATCCAGCTGATGAGCATTAAAGCATGCTGGACACGGGCAAAATTAAATAATGATACTAGCCATGAAAGTAAAGGTCACAGTCGTGGCAAAACCTGGAACAGCAAATAAGCATTCAGGTGAGAATAAGTTTAGTACTTCACTTTAGATAGCTGATTATTTTCTTTGTTGTTATCCCCCACCTTGCCAAAATGGCTTCTGCCACTTCCCAGCTGAGGTACCCACTTGTTCTATACAATCTTCAAGATTTGCCATTTACAGTTTAGTGAAGGCTGCAGGGTTTTCTGTTTTGGTGGGCAATTTTTTGTTGCAGAATCTAGGCCCTCCTCCTGTACAAATCATTCCTGATGATGGGGCAGTAATATCATGTCCTACCTGGGGTTCAGGAAAACGGAGTGGAATTTTCAATGGGACTGAGATTATTGCCTTCAAACTGGCCCGAGCTCTCTTTGGCTTGTGGAGGGGAGAAAAGGATTTAAAATGAGTAACACTCTCAATTTCCATTCTGTCCTCAATCTTGCAGAGGAGGAACTGGAAGAGATACTCCAGATGGGCAGAGAATGGGGTTTGGTTCTGGCAATGTTTTCTTAGGAAGAAACAGTGCAGCAGTTCTGCTTTGATATTCTCTCTGCACTAGGCTATGAAAGGTAATAGGTATAATGGTTAAACTAGTAGTATCAGGAGACCTTATTTCTAGCCCTAATTATATCAGAAATTATCTGTATTTCTTTAGGCAAATCCCTTGGTTATGTAGCACCACCATTTCCCAGTCAGTAAAATGCTTAGGTACTTTTAAAGCTGTGAGATGTACAGAAGAAAAACGTTTTTGTCATCACTTGGAGCAAGTTCCTCATGAAGGTTTATATGTGAGAAATGTCTGACCAAAGTTGATGGCCAAAGTTTGCAGTGTTTTATTACATTCTGAATTGTTCCCTAACAATATCTGGAAATGCTGTATTCTATTAGTCCTTTGACACTTTATGTTGGCTTACAGATTCTCAAGTCTATCTAAGTTTGTAAGTATGTTTATTGCAAAATGAAAATCAATCAGGAGGGCCTTTAAAAAAATTAAAACAGCAGTATTAGATAGAAGGGCAAGGAATCCTGGGCATCTGCATTGCTTTTAAAACCACCTGACACTAAGCTGTTATCTTAGACACAGAAATCAAGATGGTCCATAGGTATGTTGTTTGGGCTACATACAGTGTGAATCTGTTTCCCCAATCAACTCACACTCCAGGTCCATTTACCAGCTCTAGGGACGACCACACTATTGCAAAGAAAAGAAGTATCCAAATATCAACGTGATTCAAGGGGCTGGTAGACTGCAAGGGAGAAAAAGTGTATTTTCTGAATCAGTTCCCCATGAAATCACTGGAACTAGAGTAGTCCTGGAGGATAATAGAATGGATCATTAGGTGTCTTAAAAAGTTCACATTGGATTTTGAATCCACCCTGCAAGATGAAAAATCAGTAGTTTAGGCAAATACGTAACAGTCAGTGAATCCTCTTTAAGCTGTGAACACAGGGGGCAGAAGGGTTGTAAGAAGCAGATTCTATTCTTTGCAAACTGTGTTTTCAAAGTCTCCCACTTCCATCTCAAATACTTCTCTCACATTCCTGGTGATACAATCACAGAAGACACTGTAAATCAAACAGCTTCCTTTTCTCCTCAAATGTGAGTTAGCTCTTAATTAGGCTGTTGGGTAAAAATGAAATGCATCCTATTAATAACTTGGGATATCCTTTGTATTAATGTAAAGGTTACAACACACTTTTTCAGCATGTCAGGAGTATAACTCTTGTCCCACAGATGCTTTACCTACTGCTGAACTCAGTGGAATTAATTCTGATTTATGGGCACATAAATGAAAGAGTAATCAGGCCCATGGTGTTTAATTTTTCTATTCCAAGCTTCTGTTGATATAAGAGGAGTATATACATGGCACTGAATGCCAAGTTGAGCAACCAGATCATTTAGCCTAGATCTGGTTCTGTGCTACCCATACGGTACATCACAGGGTATAATCCTACTTTCACATTTGGGTGAATCTCAAACCTGAGAGAAGGATTTGCTGTACATATGCAGGTAACTGGACCTTCTCCTCAGACACTGCTCCATGCTGCTAAATAGGCACTGCTCCATGATATCATGAATTAACGTCATCATGCCATGACAGCACTAAGTGATATGATGACATTGTACCATGCTGCAATGGCATCTTCTCACAAGGAGATGTTAGCCTACTCACACACTCAGAGGAGCCTACTGCAGCTTCTAGTTGACATCATGGATGTTGGCTGGTGAAGCTGCACAGAGTCTTGGATGAAACCCATGGCACACATATAAGGCAGATGTGGAACTGATAGGAGCCGACTCAGTCTGATGAAGCTAGTACCTGAGTGGAACTTCTCTAAGGTTGGCCTAGGAGATCATAATATATATCTTCATTTTACAGCTGATGAAATAAATGCAGAGTTACTGTGTCAAATGTTCAGAAATACATCAAAATTCTGACAACACTGACTAATATTTACTGCTAAGCTTATTCTTTTCTGTGGAATATTTACCAAGACTCACATAAGTCTCAGTTACAAAAATTTCTTCCCAGTCAGGATTTTTCGTAGGATGACTGAAAATGCCCAAGGAAAAGGTGTAAAACGTGGAGACTTCTTTCACAACACAGATTTGTGTTGCTTAGTATCTTGTATCTCTTTCAAATCAGTTGCTACAGTTTAGGATTACTGTTTGGGATGAAAAGCCAAGCTTCATCCCAGATACTGTACTAGTGCAAACTCCCAGCAGAGCAAAACACACCTAACATTTGTGCCCAGAAATAGGTCCTTTTCCACTTCTAGCTATTTTTCATGTGAGCAGGATAAGGCAAAATGAAAATGATTCCTGCACTAGCTAGAGCGACTTCAAAAAGGAACCCAGAGAACAAAACATTAGTTTCGTACTAGCAACAGTAAACAACATTCGACTGGCTGAGCGTCATAGCTGGGTCCCAGGCAAAACAAGGTCATTGCTAAAAATCAACACAGTAAGTAAAATGTGAATAACCAAATCATATACTGTGCTACCTGAACCACCAAACGAAAGTAAAGTGCTGAATGATTTGAATGCTCTTCAAACCCAGTTTAAATTTCAACCACCACTGAGACCTCCATTTGCTGGCATCATAACTAATAATGGGATTGCTGCTAAAATGTCAGTTTTAGCGAGAAGCCCATTAAGAGACTGTGACAAAAAAAGAGACATCATACAAGAAACCAGCTGTTTACAACATGGCATGTAAGCTCCTTGCATAGAAATACAAAATAGCTAGAAACGAAAGCCAGGCAATAAATTGTCGTTTTTCCAATACATTCAGTAATCACATCCATCCAGAGCTTCACACAGGAAGCTCTGAATATAAATATTCTACAGCAGATGCTGCACTGGCATTAAAGTTCCCTGTTGGGGGACTGCATGATTCAAAGGGTAGTAGAAAATCTGTATGCCTTTAAGATAGTAGTCTGAAATGAGCCCAGGTTCATTTTGGTCTGAAAGTCATTTCCATCTGAGATTATTTTTTAGTGAGCTGGAAATAAACTGGAGGTCTACTATGTCCCAGTCTCAGCTGGCAGCTCCACAGAGATATGTTGGGGAGACTGATCCGTTCCTAAATCCTGCAAAGGTCTGTGACTTGTGTAAGCGTGGAGTTGGTTAGGAGGCAGCCACTCCTGTTCAATGCTGTGCATGCATGGTCTCACTCCAAATTAAAGGTTATGGAGACTGAACAAATCCCTGAATGTCAGCCGGGCTCTGTGCGCATCCCTATCCGCCATCACCAGCTGCAAGATAAAACATGCCAGCATAAGCCATCAGCAAGAGAAAAGCTGGCGCTATGGGCCCAAGAGACACATGGGTGTTTGCACACATCCTCTAACCCAGGGCAAATTGCCCCTTGTGCTGTCTGTGTCCGAATTTGCTCAATTATTTAACTAAAGTGAATATCAAAAGTTGCACACAGAGCTATGATTAGGTTTCACACCACCATGACTTAACATTTATAAAGAGATGTTTTCTTCTTTCCTTGCTCTGCTCTAGTTGCCACCAACAAGGATTCCAAAGCCCCAGAGAGTGCTAGAACACCCCATGTCTTCCCTGTACACTGCCATCTGCATAAGCCTGGGATTTTCAAGTGCTTAATTTCACATTTTCCCATGTTACCTCCCATCAACCATTTTCTAGCCCATTCCCCTGACATGTTTTATGTTTTTTGAGGGAATTGTCTAGCTGATTCTTTGAAGTTAACAGCATTTCTGATGTAAATGCCGTAAAAAACACTGTTACTCTGCATGCAGCCTTGCTCTAAGTCACTGGGTTGCTGGGAAACTGTGCTGAGGGGTTTTGCAAGCAACCTACTCCTGTAAAAAGCTGGTGGCCCCAAGAATGACCTCACACCTCAGCTCTGTTTCAACATATGGGACCTTCTTATGCAGCTCACAGCCAAAGACTCCAGCCTTGTGATAGGAGATTTTTATCAATGGCTTTCAAATGTCTAAACAGATAAAAATGTCATGCACACACATTTGATCGGCTCTTACTGACCTCATCATAAAGAGCAATTAGGTTAGTTTGGTTTGGGATGGTTCTTTTGATGTTCTTTTATTTATAAACCTCCCTATTTCTGCCTATTCCATCGAGCTGACTTTTATAATATGCTCCACAGGGTTCAGCTTTCCTCTTACAGGAGGCTAAGTCAGGAATGTTTGCATTCAGTGAATGCTGCCACACACCAGTTTGAAACCATGGCCCTACTGATTAGAGTCAGTCATAATTTTGTCAGATACTGAAGCTAAACTCTACAAGTGATGCTTACATGGTTGACAACTTTTGGGTTTGGGTTGTTTTTTTTTTTGGCTGGGTTAAAACGAGGTCTCTTCTAACATTAACCAATTGTTAGCAACATGAAACATTACACTCACACTGGCTGGTCTGCTGCTCCTCTTGTCTATTGTGTCCCTAAAAAATGCCACACTGCACACAATATGCTTATTAGCACAGCTAGGAGCCATTAGGGAGAACTAGCAGAAGCGTTGTTAACAGTCCTGATGATGAAAATAAATTCTTGTGCCGTATATATGCAAATAGTACATTGTAGATGGCATCGACAAACTGGACTTCTGGCCATGACTGGTCCTGCAGAGCCAAAGACTTTGGTGTCAGCATCCATCATGCTGGGAGCTCTCTTACCCCACTGGTATGGAAATTTTGTGAATCTGGTCATTCTGTAGGTCCATATTGTTTAAACACTGTCAGCATGAACCTGATTTCTCAGCTTGTAAACTGATGAGGGCAAAGACAGCCTGCAGAGCTGAGTTCAGGGGGTCCTGATCCTAACTGGTGTTACTGAACAGCAATAACATGAAGCCTGTGACACCTCCATCCACTGTGCTTCCTGTAGCCTGTTTATTTATTCATCATTCCTATCCTCTTTAAGACAACTTTATTTAGCTTATCTCTCACAGATCTTTCTTGCACCAATGAAGTTCCCATAGATTTCCTTCCAAAGTGTTATGACATCTTTCCACCTAGTCTCAGTTACAGTATTTTTATAGATTAGCTGTACTTTCACAGCTCCATGTTTGTGAATGGCTGACAAGAACAGGCTACTCACTGCCCTGCTGCAGTTGGCTACAGAGATGCTGGAGATGAATGAAGAGATTTGCTTAAAGCTGGGCACAGCTGTTCACTCTGGAAAAAAAGATCAATGCCCAGTCCACACTGGCAATCAGTACGCGACTCAGTTGAGGTGAAGTAATACAGCTCACATTTGTGTTGACTCTGAGGTATGAAGACATTTCACTCTGGAGCTCTGAGCTGTGCATAGCCCGTTGACAACCATTTGTCCCTGTCTGCAGTCAGCTCAGCTCAGTTTCTTTGTCTCCTACTTCTCTGACAAAATTCCACTCAAATACTAATTTACAGGTCTTCTCATTACTGCTCACTCTCTTGAACTGGTGGAAAATTATCCACTCTTTGGCACCTATTGTACTAGTTTGGCAAGAGCTTCCTATAGGATCACGTTCTGCATGAAGGCAGCTCTGTGATAGCTGGTGACAGGAAAGGCAACATAGGAGCATTTGTGTATTACTTCTGCGTGTATTCCAGCCACTGGGGTGGACAGTAGAGAGAAGCAGTCTTAATATTCTTCAATCCCTACGCCCTGTCCATAGGTTGCTGCAGTTAAAACTTAAGTAGTAATGTGAAGCAAAAAGAAATGGGAAAATGTTGACATGGTGGTATGAGAAACTGCAATACTCAAAGCTAATGTAAGACATAGAGCTGCTGGAGGGTGTCCAGCATAGAGCAAGGAAGATGATGGAAGGGAGCAGAACACCTTCCTTATTAGTAAATGCTGAGGGAGCTGGGTCTCTTTAGCTTGGAGAAGAGAAGGCTGAGGAGTGACCTCATTAATGTCTATAAATATGTGAGGAGTGGGTGTCAGGAGGATGGAGCCAGACCATTCTCAATGTCATCTAGTGATAGGACAAGGGGCAACGGTTGCAAGCTGGAACATAGGTTCCATACAAATATCAGAAGGAACTTCTTCACAGTGAGGGTAACGGAGCATTGGAACAGGCTGCCCAGGGGGGTTGTGGAGTCTCCTTCTCTGGAGGCGTTCAAGACCTGCCTGGATCTGTTCCTGTGCAACTCGGTCTAGGTGATACTGCTGTGGCAGGAGGATTGGACTAGAAGATCTTTCAAGGTCCTTTCCGATCCCTAATGATTCTATGTTTCTATAAACTATTTAAAGGTTGATTGTTTCATTGCAGAGACAAGTAAAAGCACCACTGTCCAGTCTCACCAGATCCATCCTCAAACAATTTCATGAAAACTGCTCTATTTGTTGGGATTTCTATGACATTTTTGTGTGCTCCATATATTGCAGTTTGGTCTGCAGGAATCAGAATTCACTTGCAAAAAATCTCTGATATGGTATCCTCACCGGCAAATTTCCACAGAAAATGAAGAAAAGCACCAGACAAAACTGATCTTTGGGACATCTGAGTTGGTCTCTCCAAATTTATATAAAGCTGCACTTGCACCACTTTTGTTGTTTATATCCATTCAGTCAGAGTACTATCCAAAGTGTTAAAGTCACACGTTTCATTGGCATTAAACTGCTTATGACTCATGCTAAAAAAAAAAGCCAAAGTATCACTGGCCGGTGGTTTATATTCTCCTACTGACAGGCAGCTTTTAGTTTCATCTTTCTTCCTGCTTTCCTAAGAAAAAGAGGTTTCAAAATGCTGGGGAATCTGGCTCAGTAGTTACAGCAGTAGTTTGAGAGACATGAAGGCTAGAGTCTACGTTTTGCTTTGCTGTTACCTTCTCTGTGACATTTCCTTTCTCAGGAACCATTTCAGCTCTGCTCTATTTTTGGACTAACCACCAAGGTTCCAATGCAGTTGTCCTAATAAAAGCAACTCAGTAGGTGCAGGGACCACAGGGTCATCTTTGCTCAGCGGTGCAACAGCTTCTTGGAAGCAAGCAGAGGTGCAAAATACAACTACCTTTCCTATCAAAATCAGCAGGAGCTGAGTGTCGTCCCATCTCATGCGTATGAGTCCTGGTGCAATAGTTTGATCCATACTTCTGTCTCTGTGGCAGAATAACTGAAGAAGCTGAAGACACTGACACCAGGTAGTCCAGGATGCAGAGAGAGTCTGTTTCAGAGGTGGTTTACAAGAGAGTTCCCAGAACCTGGTCCTTTGGTCAGACTACATTTCATTCTTCCTCTCCCTCTGCACAAAATACAGAGGTAAAAAAATAACCCTCCAAAATTCCCTAACAGCAGTCACAGACCAATTAGAAACCAATTAGAAACATTGTCTGGAAGAAATCAAGCAATTTCTGCCTGTTCAATAAGAAGGGGCCCAGAATACAGTTCTTTTGAGGGGTTTCATACGACTGCCCAAGGATGATAGTATATCTGTCTCCGTCATGCTGTGTTTTGCTTACTGCCTTTGTTGGTTGTTTTATCCCATAGAGCATTTCCCTCTTATTCAATCCATCTTCTATCTCTCTATCATCAGATTAAATTACTTTGGTCATTTAATGTTCCTGTAAAATTTAGATCTAATTCTTCTGAAAAAAATAGTGTGTGCCTAAATAAAACATAAATATGTTTTACTAGTTGCAATGCCTACAGTTAAGTTTCCTTAAGTCTTTCTCGCATCTGGCACTGTAAATGGAAACATACTTTTTGACATGGAAAATTAACAAACAATATGCTTAACTAACAGCTTAAAATGGGAAACATGTTGAGCTGGGTGGGGGCTTGCTGCTGAAACTGCGGAACTTACAGAATTAAGATAGTTTGGCAAGGACTGCAAGAGAACAGAATGACCTAGGAGGTAAGGAAGCAACAAGCACGCTTGTTAAGGCTAACATAGCTGCACAAGAACTGGTTCATACCAAATCCCAATTAGCAAACAACAAAGTTTAAAAGTTTAAAATTGTGGCCTTCATCACGTAAGACCACTTGCACTTCCCTTACGACCACTGAAGACCTCAACTGCACATACATTGAAGGTCTGTACCTGTGACAGTTAGTCCTTAGAAAAGTTCTGAATATGTAAAGCAATTACATCAATTGCTGCTGACTATGTATTCATCACCATAATATAATACTGAACTTTACTTGCAATCATCGCACTTAACTTTGGTGGAGATGAGCCCTGCACGCCCAACGTTGATAAAGAATGCCTACTTAATCACATCTGTTATTGAGTCTCTCACTGTAACACTTTTGCCACCTCCAGCAGAAAACATAATGAGGTAACAGGAGGGACCACCGTTGGAGTGGAAACAGTTATATTAGGGAGCTAAAAAGAGGGTGGGAAAAGGAACATCAGAACTGACTGAAAGCTGAGAGGGAAGAAGCCAGGTTATAGGCCAAACAGATGTCAAGATGAGGTGTATAGGTTGAAAAGTCAGCTCTGAGGGAAAGAAAGCACAGAGCAACTACAAACTGAAAAGAAGGGAGACAGACATTTGGAGAAGTGAGTTGGAACTGATGAAATTTTGCCTGTACTGAAATGAGTGAAAACATATCAGAAAAAAAAACCTAGGGGAGAGTGGAGACCTCAAAAGAAGAGAGAGCTCATCAAGAACAAGGGAATTACAGCCCAGGCCTGAAACTGGACTCATCTCTCCTGCATGATCTCTTGCCAGCCAGGATTGTGAAGATTCCTGACAGCATGCACCTGATTATTTCTTCATCTGATTATTTCTCATTCTGCATCCTTTAATGTCAGGATTGTATGACATAGCAGTATAACAATGTACCTTGTTAGCTCAAGTGATAGAAGTCTGTACTACACATCTGAAAAAGTGATGTTAGACTTTTGATGCAAGAATTGCTACAAGCCTTGCTCCACCACAGAGATAGACAGCAAAATCTTGCTGACTAGGGAAAACCATCTCTCTGCTCTGACGAAGGCAATTGCACTATGAAAGATTTTAAAGACTTAAGTTTGCAACACCAGTGATCATGAAGGCATGTGACAGTGAAGTCCCAAAGATCAAAATGGGAAAGTTTGTTCAACAGACTTTATGGCTGGAACATAAGCATGTGCCTGTATCAATAAAACTAGAAATAGAAGACACGGGTGCTGTTCTGAGGTCTGTCAAAAGAACAGTATGACCTTGGGCAATCTATTAACCTCTCCAAACCTCAACCACCTCATGTGTATAAAAGAATGGAGATGACATATTTTGTACTTGACAGGTTTGTGGATCACTGAGACCTATGAGACATACCCAAAGGTAGCTCACATTAACTAGCTAGACATCTGTAGGTGGGAAAGTGGATCCTCCCATTTTTATGCACACCCAGTGCAGTGGGAATTATAGTCAGAAGTTGGCTGCTGTGGTCCATTAATACATCTCTCAATGCTGCATTTAAGAACTAATCTGCCTCCAGTCTTGGCTAATTGGAAAAGGGTTTTTTTCTCTGTTATGTGGATTTCCAAAGCTAATTCTTGAGTGATAGACAGTGCTGTCACAGCAGCATTAAGTGTTTAGAGAGTGATTATTCTTGAAATACTTTCATTTTTCAAACTTCTCCTTTCAGAAAAAGATATAGAAATAAATGAAAACACCAAGGACTAAACAACACTTTGAGTGTTACAACAATGATCTCCAGAAAGGGGATGCAATAGCCCAAAACCTTGCCTACTGTATTTACAATTAGGACAGCCTGCAGGTTTTCTTATACCACTGTTGGCATTTAGGGGCTTTGCATCATGTAAAATCCTATTCATAACATTCAGTGTGCTCCTGAGAAGAATCACTCTCAAAACGTCAATATACTTTTTTGTAACCTTTCTATTTAATAAAAAAGGCGACAGCTTCAATTAGTGAGGAATATTCCATATAAATTAGATTATTTAAAAGTCCCAGCAATACTAGAAGGTATTTTTAGTAAATGAACAGCTGTCACTTTGGCAACATTTGTAGGCTTTTACTCTTTTTTTTTCTTTTCAGTTTGATACCTGGTCACTTACTCTGTATGAGTCAAACCTACCCTCATCATTTCTCACTACAGCTAACAGAAAATACGCCTGCTGAGAGGATGAATAAGAAATATTCAGTATTTATGATCCCACAGCCACCAGCAGCTAAAGAGCCAGATATGAGGAAGCTGAAACTTGCCCCACAGGGTGTGTGGTTGTTGATCCCTGAATCAGTCTAAGTGGGAGCATTTCTGCTGGAGTGTAGGGAAAGGTCCAGTTTAGAACCATAGACTTGTCTGTGTTGGAAAAGATATTCAAGATAATTGAGTTCATCAGACATTAACCCAGCTGTCACAAACCCACTGTTAAACCATGTCCCTAATCCCCGGATCAATGTGACTTCAAAAAACATCCAAGGATGGCGATTTAACCACCCCCCTGGGCAGCATGTTCATAGAATCATAGAATGTAAGGGGTTGGAAGGGGACTTCTAGAGATCATCAAGTCCAACTCTCCTGCCAAAGCAGGATCATCTAGGGCGAGCCATACAGGAATGCAAGGCCTGCTCCAAGGCCTGATGTCCTCATGTCCAACCTAGACGTCCCCTGGTGCAACTTGAGGCCATTTCCTATTGTCTTGTCCTACCCCTTGTTGTGAGAAGAGACAACCTCCTTTCAAGTAGTTGTAGACAGTGAGAAGGTCTGCCCTCAGCCTCCTTTTCTTCACACTAATCAGCCCCAGCTCCCTCAGCTGCTCCTCACAAGGTTTGCTCTCCACACCCTTCACCAACCTTGTTGCCCTTCACTGGACCCACACCAGCATCTCAATGTCTTTCTTGTACTGGGGAATCCAAAATGGAACCCTACCCTGGAGGTGCACCCTCACTAGTGCTGAGTACAGGGGGACTATCACTACTCCTGCTGGCCACAGAGTTTCTGATACAAGCCAGAATGCTGTTGGCTTTGGCCACCTGAGAACACTGCTGCAGCAATGCACCTCAGAGTCTTGCCAGTGGAAATCAGCACATTGTACCCTGGTGATGCACGGACAGCCCAGGCTGTAAGCACTGAATGGTCACCCTGCCAATACACCTACTGAGAACAACACACTAGCTTTTAGGAGATTAAATCCCAAGCCTTGCTATATGCAGAGGCAGAAAAGGATATCCTTTCCTAGCAGCACAGCTTTGACAAATCGTCTCTTCCTCTTCCATTCTCCTGGTTTCCAGAGCTTGAACTTTTCCTTTCCTGTTATTCACTAAAGGAGTATTTAGCTTGCATTTTAGAAAAAATATTTTACTATCATTATTACATTATTATTATTATATACAGATTTATCAGTGAAACTCTTCAGGGGGAAAGCTTTTGTCATCCATGAAAGTGCAGCACAAAGAAACCTGGACTTATCTTCCTAATTACTCCAACGCCTCCCCAAATCCTATCAAGCTGCTTGTTACTAATCAGTTAGAAGAGTGTTGCCTGTATGGCAATATAACATATGCCAGAATGAGATCTGGTTACAGAATGCCAGCCTTGGCAACAAGCGGGGAAGTGCTGATGCCAAGAGAAGCAGTCTTGCTGCAGTCTGTCAGCCACATAAGGGGCCATCAGACATGTGAGGTTTCAGGTGTTGCATCCAGAGAGAGGGCTGTGGACTCTGTGCCCATATCTACTTTCCCTATATAGTCTCCAAAATAGGAGCATACTCTGAGTTAGCCTTGAACCCAGAAGAAAAATTGCTGAGATAAGTGTGACTATAGCTATTACAGGTGTCAACACTATGGTGTACACCTGATGTCCCACAAAAAGAAAGATGTTAGGGTGAAAGAGCCTCTTCTACTTGCCTGATGATTTTATAGCTGCATCTCAGCAGGGCAGAACCCAGGAAATCTTATAGTGAAAATATAGTGAAAATCATCGCTCTGGGTTAGTGCCAGAGCCTTGATTTAGCTCTTGGGGCAAATTCCTTCTTAAGGTAAGTGAAAATTTTGTCCCACGAAAGGCTGCTGCAGTGAGGGCAGAGAGCAAAGCAAATCTGCAGCACTCCTGAAACTCAAGTTTCTGCTGAGGAAAAACCTGCACATGTTGATGAAGAAACTTTGGCAATAACGTTTCACTAGGAAGTGATTGCGATTCTTGCCAAGTGTAGAATGAAAGAATGGCTTTTTTTTTTCTGGGTGGGACTGAGGAAATATGTAAGAAACAAGAGGTGTATCATGTGATCTTTCTCTTGAGACATCCTTCTACTTTCTGGCATTCAGTAACTCAGTAAAGCTGAAGGAATCCCTCTTCCTGTTAAGAATGCCACAACATATTGTTAACGGTGGCAGGTCAAGTTAGATTTCAGGGAAGTTTCACAGCCAGGCTGAAAAACAGCACATTATTACTACTGCTTTTTACAGGTCATGAAACAGAGATGCAGAGAGATGAAAGGACTTGCCTGCAGTCCCTTAGGGGCAACACTGAGAAAAGAATCCAGGAAATCTTGTGGCCAGTCATCTGCTTTCTTTCCCCAAAAGGCAGTATACACTACCTTCAGTAAATACTTCTCAAGCAATAGCACACAAATCTCACCACAGTGTTTTTGCTTATTTTCTGCAAGAATCAACACATAATACTGCATTTTTTATTTTACACATTGCTCTTTTAACCGTTCAGGTTCAGTATTTCCAGTCTGGAAAGATTCTGTTTTGGCAAGAAAACATAGAAGTAATTCTGCTGACTTCAAATACAGGCTGGTCCAAGACTTTTGTAATGAAGAATGTTGGCTAGGAATACTGTGTTATCCTCTATTCAAGATGTGCTATGGGTTCTTAAATATCCATCTCGACAGGACATGGACAGAGCAGATGAGACTTCAGTTTAGCATTTATCCTAGCAGGAGAATTCAGCGAGCCAGTGTAACTTAGAGACTGAGCCCTAGCTTAGTGAAGTGATTTGCTGGGGTTTACTTTGCTGCAGTAAGGATATGAATCTGGCCCAGGGCTCTAATATCTGTTCTAATTTAATTCGTGTCTGTCTCCACATTGAAACTCTCATCTAGACATAGCCCCATTGGGCCCTGTGCTACTTCCAAATATAGGACTTTTTCCCATTAGTACTGGGTTTGGTGGGAAGCCCACCTTACTCTGGTTCATTCACATGACTTGAGCCATGCTTTAAGGTTAGAGTCTCTCCTTTGACTATAGCCCATTTTAAGTATATTGCATGTTTTATTATTTTGTACAGTTTTCTTGCACATAAATCAATATGTAATGAAGCTTTTATATTTGCCAAGGCACTGCGCAGACATTAACTCTCCTGGACCCCTGGGAGGTGAGCAAACTAAAAGACCATTATTAGTCTCTCTATCTAGGTCTTTCCAGTGCCTTCCACAGCAGAGTGGGGACACATCAGACAAAATGAGCCTGGAAGATTAAAGAGTGAACTGTACTAGGACAAGGAAGAATATGACCCAGAGAAATCAGCATGTGCTTACTGCAACTGAAATGTGCAGCGAACCCATGTATAGCATGAAACTGCACTCTCAACAACAGTCTTTGTAAACAAGTTAGAGGCTAAACCAAGGCTAATGGGTTTATGTGGCCATGATGTAACTTTCTAATTCCACACCATGAGGAATATGCTTTCAGAAAGCACATAGCTCCAAAGGTCTATGTCGATGATCGCTCTTCTATTTATCCTATGCTGTATGTTCTGGTATGAGAGGCTAGAGATGGAGATACAGTGATTTGCCCAAGGTATTGCAACAGAACAGGCCAAAGATCTGGCATTGCGTAAGTTCTGGCCCTCAGCTCCAAGCAAGGCATTTGCGTCACTGTAGCGTTCTCTTCTACACCGACAGATTCACATTCAATGTAAGTATGTCTTTAAACTCTTGAAAAGATGAAAAATTTCCTTATTTCAGCAAATGCTGTCTCAGATGACACCCCTAGGGCAATACCATTTAATGAGTAAACATCTAGGAATGGCTAAGGAACAAACCTGTAGAGGAAGAAGAAAACAAAATGTTGTGGTGTAGCCCAGTGGGGAGCATTTGTTTCTTTGTGCCCAATCACAGAGACTATCAACTTGCTAGAGACCAAAGCTCAAACAAGAGAAGCTCACAGTTATTAGTTCTAGAGAACCAAGCTTAAACCCTGCTGAGTTGGCCAGGATAGAGGCCAATCACAACTTGAGACAAATTCTTTCAATATCATAGAATCATTAGGGACTGGAAGGTCCCTAGAAAGATCATCTAGTCCAATCCCCCTGCCACAGCAGCATCACCTAGACCAAGCTGCACAGGAACAAGTCCAGATGGGTTTTGAACATCTCCAGAGAAGGAGACTCCACAACCCCCCTGGGCAGCCTGTTCCAATGCTCCGTTACCCTCACTGTGTTGAAGTATGCATATCATTGCAGTAATCCAAGACAAATCTCAGAAAATAATGCAAATGTTGCATGAGTATTTTAGTCACTCTGAAAATTATTCCAGTCAAGAAATGGCAAAATTAGCAGCATTCAGGTTGCCTGTCAGCCTTCAAATGAGAATGCCCAGACACAAATCTGAGCAGGCCGCAGCATCAAAGAGGTTGCTAGAGAATGCTGTATTTCTTGCCTACTTCTCTGCATGAAGGCAAACACGGTTATACAGACCAACACAAAGCTTACTTTTGTGGTTGTGCAGACCAGCTGCATTTGCTGTAAAATGGCATGTGCACACACCACAGCCCTTTCTGACTTCCAAGGTTTAACAGCACATGCTGACTATGTCCGCAAGCTTCTCATTTTGTAATTTTCAAGTTCAGAAATACTGTCTAAAAATAAAGAGCTAAGGTTCAAATTAATTCATAGTAGATCAACTTAAGAAAAACATTAAATATTTCCACACATAATAAAATTATGAGAAACCTCAATGTCAATTGCAATTAGTTACCATAGCTTACAGCAAATCTCACCTCAGTTGCCAAGAAGGCACTACAGATCTAATCGGAAATTTCTGCTTATCTGGCGAAGGCAGGAAAATCAGGCCTCTTTCACTTGAAGTAATCCATCCCATTCTTGAGGATTCTCTGTTGCCATTACACAGAAGAGAGCTGTTCAGGTGGAACAGGAGAATTCTGGCTCCTTTAAACATATTTTCAGAGTATAAAAGTTCAAAAGCTAAAAAAAAGCACTATTTTAAAAAATACTAAATAAGATGCTGATAGGGAAAATCTTTGAATTATGTCTCACAAAACAAAAAAATACAGAAGAAATCCCTGATGAACAAAAACCTAATGTAAGGCTGTTCCCCCAAAAAATAACCCAAACTATATCTCCTTAAAGCTGCAGAGAAAGTCAGGGACACAAAGAAGCAAAGACTAATTTCCCCCCTTATTTTGTTTTTTTGTCGGAAGTCATCACTGTGGTTCGCCCATCAGAATGGTTTACTTTATGAGCCATTGTGAAAAACAAGAAGCGTTTGACAGAGGATCTGAAGCGTCATGAGGTAGAGAAAAAAACAGGTTGTTTCACCGTCTCTGTTCCCTTCTCCTTTCCTTTTGTTTTCTTTTCAGAGTTGTAACGATAGATTAAGTACCGCGGGACAAAGCTGTGCAGGGGGAAGGAGTGGGAAGGTGCAGGGGAGAGGTCTTCTGGAGAAGTGGGAAAACTTTTTAGGTTTATTTTTTTCTTTATTTTTGAGAGGGAGATTTTCTGATGTTATGTTTGGAAATTATTTTTGAGTGAGAGTTCTCGGCTCTATGATTGGTTATTATTTTGAGCAGGAAATCTATTCAGTTTCCCATGACTATTTCAAGGGGCTTTTTGACACTGGTTTAGCCTTCTTTGCTGCTTTCTTTGCTGCTGTGTTTCGCCACTTCTGGACCCCCCCACACTACTCGTCGCAGACTTCTGCCTTTCTCTCCCCTGGAGCTGCAGACTAACTACCACTCGCCCTGCGGGAGTGTCCCTTTCTTGGACCCTGCCATAGGAGCTGCTACCTGCAGAAGCTGCTTTGTGGCTTTTTCACTACCGTTTCGCTGCAGCCACTTTCCCCCACAGATATTGTCCAGGCTCCAGAACCCTACTTCCTGCTGGTTCCCTAGCATCTCATGGTGAACCTACTGAATTACCTTTTCAGGTTTTGGGAGGCAGTGTGTTTTTGGTATACGGTATGAGTTTTGGGGAGAGAAATTACCTTTGTTTTGTTAGCATTGTTATTTAGTAAACCTTCCTTATAGAGTTATTTATTTTTTCACTTGCATTCTGGGTGTTGAACCTTTCTTATCACATAGGTTGGCTGGAGGGGAATTCCTGACTGGGTCTCTCTACTGCCCATATTTGTCCCAAACCTGGACATGGAGTTATCAGCATAGTTCTAATTTCTACTGTTTAAACACTTTTTAATTTTTAAATTAAAATCCTTAACACCTTTGATAGTATCAAACACCTCTACAACACTTTTCACCATTAAGTCTTACAATGTCTCACAAAGATTAGAGGTATTTTCTCCATTTTGCAGAAAGAGAAACAACCATGGAGGAACAATTTGCTCAGAGCCACCAAGCAAACCAGGAGCAGATACATCTCAAGAGCTCTGATCCATCCTCCTGTGTGTTCCAGTGCTAAGGAAATTAACATTCCCTTTAATTGCATTTTATTTCCTTTTAGAAAGCACACTGGAATATCTGGAAATCTAGTAGCAATTTTAAAAAGTTTTAAAAAGTACTTTTGGGGAAAAGAAAGATTTTAGTTACTCATTATGTGACTAAATTAATACATAGAGCAAAACCCTCATATGAATATAAAACATGGCATACACTCCACTTTCTAGGCTATTTAATATTTGCTTAGAAACTCTGAATCAAATCAAACTCCTCAACTCAGAATTCTTTACAACTTATTTCAACTTCAAATGATGAGACAACAGAGGTTCAGAAGTGTCTATGCCCTGCTTCTATCACCTTCAACAACACTTGATCCTTTTGTGGTCTTCTACATCCAGCTTCTGGTACCTTCTGAATGTTTACACTGATCAGTCACAGAGCTTTCCCTTACTACCTTAATTCTGTTCCATCCTTAATTCAGTAGTTTAACAACAGCAATCAATTATTTTGTTACAGAACTACATTCCATACATTCATGTAGCAGACGTTGTTTTATATGTACAGAGCTACAAATTAATTCCACAAACATTTCTATGCTCGTAAGACAAACCCCTGCAAATTAGAAACTGCTTTGGGCTCCTTGACCAGATGATGCAGAAGCTGGAAGAGACTCATGACACAAAATGGCTGGCATCAAACTGACCCTTACAATTCCCTCTGAGTCACAGGGTTGGGAAACTTGGCCCCTTAAACTTTCTCAGCTTAAGTACTGGCACACTGGGGACATGGGAACGGCTCGACATGCACTGGTCTCTGGGGTAATAGTAGGTATCTAGTGCCACATACCAGACAAACACCGAAAAAGATTCTGTTGGGTAAAGCTGGTGGGAGAGCTGGAGCAGGACGATTAAGTGTAACTATACTCACTGGAATCTAGCCAGAAAACTGGAACAAATACAGGCACATTAAGACTTCAAATAGTTGGTGGCACTTCAGTTTTGTGTCTCACAGAAAAATCCTGACTGTTGCTCCTGTGCGTGGTAGCACTGACAGGCTCACAGTGGCCCACAGGAGGGTTTTCAGCGTGTGTTGTATGTGTTAGCACACACTGACCAGTATTTGAAACCACGAGTAGAATCTATTTCACACATATTTACATATACATCAATTTGCATAAGATGATATAAATACAGGGTCATTTTATCCCCAACACCCACCACACCCTTAGTGCTTACCCTGGGAGGCCTCTCAGAGGGCAGCAGAAAGGGTGAGAACAACATCTCAGTGAGGGGAATGGATCCTCAGGCTCCCGCGGAGAACAAGGTGGAAAAGAACCTCCTCGTCCCTGTGAGGGGAACGTCCTCTGATAGAGGGAGCTAGAACCCAGGTAGGGTGAGGAAAACAATGTCTTAGAGAGTAGAAAAAAGCCCAGGCACTATGGGGGGAACCAGACCCTCAGAGAAGGGATTTTCACCTCAGCAAAGGGAACCAGCCCCTCAGTGACAGCAGCCCAGCCTTGACACCGTGAGGGGAAAAGGCCATCTTGAGGAGAGCCGTGACGGGAGGAGCCCTTTAAGACTGCAGCCCCAAAGGCGCGAGAGAAATGGTGTATGAAAGGGAAGAGCACTGAAGCTGTGGCTGGAGCCGTTTATTGGTGAAGATGTTTTGGGGTGAGTAGCTGCTCAGGGATTACCTGAGGGTACTACTGAGATCCTTATGGTGAGGAGAATTGTTTGCAGAGGGAGCAGGGCCCCAGCTTGGAGGTCTCACTTAGAGCTTTTAGAGAGAAAAGGGGCAGTGGTGTCCCTGAGGGATGGAATGAGATCACCCATCCCTGGTGAGTGTTACCTGTTCTTGCCCTGATCCAGGGCAGCTCAGACAGCCTAGGGCATTCCCTGGTTTGTACTGCTGGAAGGTCTGAGTCTAACCCTCAACTTGTGCAGCATGTGGGAGGTCAAGGGAAGGCCTGTCATGCGTGTCAGGACCAGCACCTGACTGTGAGCTCTGCTTGTGTTTGTTGAGAGGGAAAAGTCCTTCCACACTGCTCCAGAAGCTCTTCTGGAGGTTAGCAGATGGGAAATACTGTGACCAGGAGGGAGGTGAATGAGGTAGGCTGTGGTCAGTAAGACATTGATCCACCTGAGCAAAATGATCTTCAGGGTTACACTGGCATCTCTGGAGATGCTGCAATGGGACAGTAAAGCAGTTCTGGACTTGTTCCAGTGTGATTAAGATCAAAGTCTCACAAAAATGTTGGTTTTGTGGTTTAGGTATCAGACAGTGACTCAGTGACTGTGGTTATAGTTCCTTTTCCCTGCCTGGCACTCCAGACAAACTGGAGCAAGGGTCTTCATTTCTGTGGCTCACTTGCATATCTCCAAAATTTCTGCTAGGCCAGCTAAATAAACAAGTTATATTTCTTTCTATATAAATGTGCAGCATCCGACATGATACAAGTCTGTCATTCTGAGGGGGGTTCCAGGGAGGGATAATTGACTTGTAGTGAATAAGTCCTTTGATCAAACGAGTCTTCATAAATAATGATGTTATTAACTGTGTTTATTATGTAAGAGATGAAGGGGGAGAATATGGGGGGAAAAGTTCAGTTCTTTAAATTGAAAGATTTCCAAAAACTCATTTTTGGGGAGCAGTAGATATATAAAGGGCACTGTTGAGTAATATTAAAAACAGTTGCTGTACTCGTTGCTTGTAGAAGTCTCTCATGACCCTGCAAATGATTTCTCTCTATACTGTTTTTGTCCTTTTTGCATTCACTGAGCAATGATTATTTCTCATGCTTTTAAATGAAGCTGAAATTAGCTTGGTTATTTTTGTTTAACAACAACAACCTCAATGCATGTTGTGCTTTTTATCCTGAAAAAAAAGCTTTGTTTGTTCCCTGGCATTGGAGATGATGTCAGCAAAGCTCCCGGAAGAGCAACTGCTGTTAGCTAATTGCTGGTTGTTTCACAATCAGAAAGGCAGGCATGAAACCAAGGTACATTTGCAGGCCCTGCAGAATGCAATCTGGATTTACACTCAGTGGAATAACTTCCTTTGTTGCAATAAAGTGGCACATAGTTATAACTCTTGTCTGTTAGCAGGGTGTTCACATATCAATTATTCTTTTTAGTAACAATAGTAGCAATATGTAGAGAATTTTTGCTTTTTGTCTCTAGAGGTACAACTTAAAGAAATACCTGAAAGGTTAAGATCATTTGCACAATCTGGCAGGAGTTTGCTCATGGGGTTGAATTTTGCACATAACAGCAAAGAAGGATACTTTTGTTTTGTTAGGATTGTCATTCCATTATCAATGTAACACGTTCTATTTCCACTAACATCAGTGAGAGAGATCCTAAAATGAGGGCAGAAGATGAAGAAGAAAATGTCTTGATTCTTGCTGGCAGCAGTTCATTATGTTATGCAGAGTGCTAAGGTCTAATTGCGTGGAGATGGCCAGACTTCATACAGGAGTTTATCTCTTTTGGCAGGACATTAACTGGGAGAGTGGTGACATCTCAAACATGCAGTCCCGTAAGCCAAAGGGTTAATTTTTATTCCTGCTGTGGTTTCTCAGACTCTCTCCTTTGATGGAATCCACATTCAGATTCTCCAGCAGTGAAGAAGAGGGCAGGTTTTTCCCTTCCAGGCTTTCATTATATTGCAGTTTTCATGATTTTCCAGGGCTGCTGGGTTCATGAAAATTTATGCAATTCTGCCAGACTGTTTCCTTTGCTTCTGATGTGCCCTGATGCATTATGAAACCATTCAGGGGACCAAAATTTCCCTTCCACTGCATTCAAAACAACAGGGTTTGATTCTTGCAGTTTCTAGAGACTTCTTTATTACTCTGGTACTGTTCTAAGTAGCCCAATGGTACAAATTGGAATAGTCAGCTACTCTTGGGACTTTTGCCTCCGAAGCTTCTTCCTGTTTGATGGCATCAGCTCGCTTTTGTTGGGGTGTTACAGGTACTTACCGAGCAGATTTTGCAGGTATCTGTTCTGTAGGTTTTATAAAAAATGTGGTGTAGGCAAGGGAGGGGAAACAAGGATGGTCAGGGAATATTCAGCAGACAGGAGCTCTCAGAGGCAACCAGAGACTTATGCAATTGGTTTAATAACTAAATACTTCCTTCTTGATGCATATTTTAAAGTCCTCCAGTGATGGCATCTTAGCTGTTATAAGTTCATATTTAGCTGGGGGAATTAATGCTTCAGGCTTGGGTTCACTCTAGTACTTTGATTACTATAAAGTAGTTCTTCAGATAAAATCTTGTGTCAGGTGCTCGTAGTTTGGATTTTTTGATTGTCATGCCTATGTCTTGCAGAAAAAGCAAACCCTGAAGAAGAGAAAAGCTGACTTTGAATGTAAAGGAACATGAAAAGTCAGGACTAAGTTTGATCGTATATACAAGAGCAAAATAAAGGTTTCACTAAGAGCTGGCCAGTAAAAACAAATGAGATGTTGATCCTGTGCGTGCAAGGATGATTGGAGCTGTGAGCTATGCTCAAAATGAGACCATATTTGTGTATTGACATGCCATGATGGCATATCCTGGAAGGCCAAATGAGCATGAGGATAAGTTTTTTTTATATATGTATTTTTTCAGTGTTCATGCTGAATGCACAGGCTCTGTCCAGAATCTTTTCTCGATTTTTACAGTGGTATATAGGTGTAACTGAGCCATCTTCAACCTGATGACAGTGAAAATGGGGCACAATGCATGCTTTCAGCATCCTGAATAAATAGAGATGATGCATAGGGTAAAGCCAACTTGTACTCTGCGTCTGCATTGCTTTCACTGAGCATGCTGCTTAACTTTGAACTAGCCAAAGGATGACAGTGTATTTGGCAGTCCCGATTGCACTGTAGGCTTACCTGCAGGGAGGAACTAGCTCAGGAGTGCCCCAGCTCCATTGCTCACATGGTAACATCAGCTGGAGAAAGGGCTCTTCCAAGGAGTTCTCTCTGCTTTGCTGATTTTCTGTCTAGTGGTTCAGCAGCCTGCAAAAAATGGACAAAGGGCAACTTGCCTCCCTTCCCTGTTCCTATTCTCTCCTAACCAATTTGCTGAGAAGCCAGATAAAAATCCCAGCAATTATCTCATCATAAGCTTATAGATAAAGATTGGTGTGGGTGAGGAACCTTTTCTTGCTCCCTGTTCACTTTTTAGTGGTTTCCTCTGCAGCCCCAGAACACACTTGAGTTTTTGAGTATGTAAACAGGAATTGGCTTGTCTCTCAGGTATTTCCAAGAAGGAGTGAGGAGAGCACTACCTATTCCAATGATTATATGCCTATTCTCTACTGTGATCTTTTCGTTCCACTGGGACACCTCATACTGTTTAGCAGTGTGTGAATAGCAGGGTGCTTATGACACACTGACATCTACTTACATCTTGAAGCTGAAAACCCTGGTTCTACAGAGAAAATTGCCGTAATTTTGGGTATAAATGTATGAAAATTCTTGGTGTCGATACTGTACTGTCTTTGTAATGGTGTCTGATCCCTTTTTTTCTTGGCGAAGTGGGGTAAAACTGTCTAAGTAGGAAGTTGGAGGGGTTATTTGGTGGCCATCGGGTAAACTGCAGAGGAAGCACCTAGAACACTAGGTGCATGCACAGATAAAAGTATCTTGAAATAGCTGGAAGAAAAGGAGTGGCTGGATTCCTGGATAAAACTGTAGTTCTAAAGCTTCAGCTGCTCTGAATGTACCAGGAGACTTTGCATGGTAGGGCATCAGCCTGTGCTGTTATCCTGACCCGATGGTTTATCATTGGCATCCTGGTTTGTTAGCACATCTTGATGGCAAAATCTGCACTTGAATGAAAGAACACTTCAGCATTCCTTCGTCTCCCTCACTATGCCTGCACTTTCATTTCTTCAATTCTAACTGCTTCGTGTTTTTTACTTACTTTGTGGCTTGAAAGGATCAATAGGGAACCATTAAAGAAGTGGTGTAAAGACTCACTCATTACCAAAGTGTGTTCTTTTTCTTCATTGTTAATTGTGTTGCTCGTAGCCAGTGGCTATCTTCTTAGCTGCCCCCACAGCAGGGGAACGGAGAGAGTATTTTAAAAGCTACAAATCACGCAGAGATGCAGAATGGTTTATAATGATCGATAAAACGAACAGTTATCCTGTCGTTACCTAATACACTGTCATGAGGGCTTCAAGCTCTGCCACGGAAAAAGATAAATAATAATATGCATATAAAGAAAAGAATTAGGAGCCTCACTGGTAATGGTCAAATACACAGCCCAGTAAAATGAAGCTCCCAGTTTAGAGCTTGGTGGCAGGTACAACTCATCTGCAATTAATACTGGTTTTACTTGTGCTCTGGCAACACCTTTAGAGGTTAAGCTGAGATCAGGGCTCTGAGTACTGTACAGAGGGAGAGTCAGTCCCTGCTCTGGAGTGCTTCAACTGCAGCAGAAGCAACAACAGCCAGTATTTTTCCAGGGACTAGTTTTATTTCCTTCTCTATAGAAAGCCCTGATCATTGAGCACTACAGCTTGCATCGGTTTTCACTGAATACACAAGCTCAGGCTGAAATTTTAATCCCTTTGGCCTCACAAAAGATACTGCATGGATGCCTGCTGGACTTGAAGTATCTTTCCTACGTCTAAATTGGTGACAAAACTTTGGTTCCACATAGTGCATTCTGGTCTAGTGACAAGTGACCCTGCCCATGGCAGGAAGTTGGAACTAGGTATGTGAGGTCTGTATCAACCTAAGCCATTCTGTGGTATTTAACACATTGATTTATAGGCAGTGCTTGAATAAACATATCCAAAACAGAAAGGAAAAGGCTGGTTTAGTACAGGTATGAGTGGAAACAAGGGGGTTGCTAAGTACTGGAGCTGACCTAGGGTGGGGTCTTCCCAGTTCCTGCCCTTATAGCACCTGTGCACTCTGCAGCCGCTGCCTGTGGCTCTGCCTTCAACTCCTGCTTGGGTGTCCTCTTGCCCCACTTACAGCTGTCCTAACAACTGACAAAATTAAGATTCTCTGTGGGATTAAGTGCTTTGCTGGGTACTTTAATGAGGCATGAAGTGGAGTTATAACTAACAGACACAGCACCAGGCCCTTCACCTGTGGTTAGGCATCAGCTTTACCAGTGACTGGATTGTCCTATCTTACAGCACCATGATGAATTCCATCCATACAAACCCTTTGCCAATGGCCCTCATTCCAAAATGGCTCCTGCCATGTTGGCAGATATGCAAGATTCATCCTTTTATTAAAGTTCATCTCCGCTCAATGTGTCATGGTAAAATTGCTGGTTTTGTACAACACCCAACCTGCACACATCTTGAATGTTCTCCTGGTTTCCGTGGAAATCTGCCAGCCCAGCAGTGGGTCTGAGAGACCAGCAGGGAAAAAGTTAATGCGATTGAATATAGAGAAGAAACAGCATTCAACTTTTCAGTGGTATTTTTCTGTTTCTTTTTTTTTAAATGCAAGTGCTTAAAACGATATATTTATAACAGCTGGAGGAGTTTTATAGCACGGTAAAACGCAGAGCTTTACAGACTTATAACCTGTTGTGTAAGGGGGTTGGGGGGATGTTGCTATGGAACAAAAATAATGATGTCACATTATTAGTACTTTTGCCTTCAATATACCTGACTGCTGGAAAATTACAGTGTTTGTAACAGACATTACAAAGATAAACACCCAAAATTTGGAACAAGAGCCACATGGTAACTTGTTAAAAATTAAACCCACCCACTGGAGCCAATTCTTTGTTCTTGAATCTCCTTCTTGTGTTAGAGTAGAAATGACTTGATGCTCATGATCGACCCTGTGTTCACACGAGATGTGTTTCAGGCTTCACTTACTTCATCTTTGTGCAGCACATCTTTACAAAGTAGAGGGGCCTGATCTTCCTGAATCCACTATGCAGATATGGCTCCTTGGTTTGTCTTCAACAAATATATCTTATTTGAGCTCTGCTGCTTCCTTCTGTTAGGAGAGTGGAATCTGGAAAGGAGTTTGTTGAAGACAGAATAGAGTCTTGTCAGGGTGTTGTCTGTCACCAAACTGAGGTTAGCCAGAGCAGGTGTTTTTCTATAGTCATTGTTACCTTTACTTCAGTGTTCCTTGAACATCCTGGTTGGCCTTGTGCTGTATATACATGTAATCGCATCTCTCTCACCAGGACTCAAAGACGACTAGATTGCTCCAGACATTGGAATTTCTAATAATACCATTGCTTCCAGATACGAGTTGACTTTCACAGCGTTTGCATTGCTGCACTGCCCTACCTCTCAAGTATATCTGTATCAAGGGAATCTTCATTGAGCAGGGCACAGCTCTACACAAATATACGGGGAAAGTCTGCTTCTCAAGTGATCTTTCTTCCTTAATACAATGCTATGCTTCAACTACTGTGCCTGAGATGGGCCCATTAGAGCATAATGCTGTGCTCAGCACGTGTGGCTCCTCTGGACCCAGTCTAGATTGTTTACAAACAGCAAAAAATTTCTACATAACTAATCCTTTTTTTTCTACAATTCTTCATGGCTGATGTAGCGTTGTTAACAATAATAAGGAGCTACAGCCCCTGAGATTTTACATTTTAAAGAAAGCAAGGACAAAGGTATGATTATTCATCCTTGATTTGCAGATGAGAAGCTGGTATATGCTAAAATTCTCATCTAGGTTTATACAGAAAATATATGAATAAGCCAAGAACCAAACACAGACCTCTACTGAACCAGCCTAGTATTGTCTTTCCTCTGCTTGTTGCTTGTAGCTTGTTACTTTGCTTGATAGAGCTACCTAGTCCTAGATCCCAAGCTGTGAGTAATTGAGATGCTTTTAAAAATATAAGATGCTTTTTGGGAAGAGCAAAGTGCAAGGAAGAAGTGTAACAGCACACGCTATCTTGGCTATATGGGCAGTGAAGACACTGTCCATTTTCTCACAAGGCCTTAACTGCTGTTTGCTGAAATCCAAGGACATTTATTTGCTCATTTCATGAGATGTTCAGCTAAGCCTTTATTGGACTGTCTAAGCTGATTAAGCTAGAACATACCGATGTAGGCTGGACAATATGAGTGCTTGCGTTGTTTAACATACTTGTTCTCATGATACGTCATTTGGGAGGACAATTTTGCTATTTCATTTAACAGAGGGTGAGCTGAGGCATGAAGAATGGATAAATTGTGCCAAAAGCATGCACAAAGTCAGTGGTAGAGGAAGGAGTTTGATCTGATACTCTGAAGTACCAGGGTTGTACCTTCAGCAGTCCTTGACCTCCCAGCCTGCCTCTCTACCTCTTGCAGCAGATCCACTTCACTGAGGGAATTGCTCAGAGGCAGCAGAGCAGGCAGTTCTCCAGAATAAACGCTTGGAAAAGTTTACTTGGATGATTATAACCTAGCACAACCTAAAGTTTGGCTGTCCATCTATGTACATGAGCATGTAGACTGTAGAGGAAGGCAGGCCGTGGTTTCATGACGGCAAGTGAGATGGCCATGGCTTCAGCCTGCCAGTTTCTCAGCCTGCATGCTCTGTAATTTATCATTCTTATTGGCTGCTGAAGAGATGTCAGGTTTTGACCTGTACCTGTTGGGTGATAAACGAATATGATCCACTTGACACATCACTGCATAATTTTGCCTTCTGTGCAGTGTAAGTGTGACTTGTCATGTATGTTTCATGGTAATTTTCTTGTAACACTGATTGTGATATCTTGAGAATAGCTGCCAAGAGTTGGGAACAGCTTCAAGGGTAAACAAGTCTAGGTCTGGGCCAGAAGTGTCCCCCACTGGGACAAGCATGGCGGATAAACTGGGATATCCTACTGGGACCAACTAAGTGAAGTGTCCTTCAAAGTGAAGAAGTTCTGAATAGTTTATCTTAATGACAACACCTCATGCTGGACTCTGCAACATAAAATAGGTCACAAGTAGATTTCTGCTAGCTTGGGCACTTCTAAGCTGTGAAGATACTCAATGCCAAGAATAGCAGAGGAGCAGCACAAATGAAGCTCTGGCTGTCTGTTGCAGAAGGACAGAGTATGGGTTGTGTAGCACCTTTGGCACACGGTTTATCTGTCCAGATTTTACCCAGCAGAGGGGGGGTGTTGTGTACTGACCTGCAAATGGTATTTGTTTCTAGGTGGTGTGATCATTGTGCAGTTCCCTCCTTGGGTGTTTTTGATAGGTTTTTGACAGAGGTCTCACCAGATTACTGTGCTTGTTACTTGCAAAGGAAATGTGTTGTTGCTGGTGTTCTAACTAGTGCCTCTTATATTGCTTGTATTCCTTTAAACACTAAATCCCAGATGACCTTGCAAGTGGGAAAGGTTTGGTATATCAAGAGTGCAGAGAAAAAAGAAGAGTGCCTTAAGTTGCAATCTGAGGTGGTTAATGCAGTATTTGGCATAGGCATAAGTGATATGAAATGGAACCCAAACTAGATCTGTAGAAGGTGATCTGTTATTGGAGAGAGGTCTTATAAGTACTATTCTTACAGCAGGAATACATAGCTATGCTCCGAATATTTGTCTACTTAGAGTAACACTTTGGTTTTGGTCAGATGGCTTGTTTCTTCTCCTTTCTAGTCCCAAATGTTTGTTACTCTTGCTGTATACTGCTAAGCAGATGCCATGGTTCACCGCAGAGCACGTTTCCTGTCAATTCTAGGGGAAGTTATTTATGTGAGCATTTGGTTAAAAAAAAACAAAGTTGAAAAATCTGTGCAAGTTGTGTCGTCTAAAGCAAAGGTCTAAGTTATTATTCCTGTGGGCCACTACTACCTGTGTATAGTGCATTGACAATTCAGGAAAAGGAAGAGCTCGCAGATCCTCTGTGATAAGGAAGAAGAACTGGACACCATTTATCAGCACCAAGCAAAAGATAAATATATTACGACTTGTGCTCCAGAGAAGTCATCAAGAATTATGTAGACCCTTGGACTTTCCATATTAATTGAGTCAGATTGACTAAGGAGGTTTATACATTTGGATCTAACAGCTTCTTCCATTTGACCATGTTTCAAGTCACTAGCTCTGTGGCAATGCCTCCAAACGCAGCTTAATAAAATGGACTTTTTCTTGTCCAATTTCTTGTCTTTCCCACCATCTTTTTGGTTCAAAAAGAATTCCCCAGAAAGGGAGCAGAAGCCAGGATTAAAGAGAAATGTTCTTTGTGCAAGGACTGACTAAACTCACAGGAGCAGATTCTGGTTTGGTTTGGCAAGGTAAATCAGAACTAATTCCTCTGCAGTAAAAGGAGTCAGACTAAATCATGCTTTTGGGGTGAAATCCAAGAGGAACCAGCATAGAGATGATCTAGGAGCTCACAGTGAAATGGTGACTATGGCCAGCAACAAACCTAGTTTGGATACCTCATGTGTACGTACCTGGACAAGAGTCAAGATCTCAACCTTCTTGCTTTCATTCTGGTTCCTTCCTAGAGGAAAGCTGAGGAAATGTTAAAAAAAAAATACAACTCTGATTTACTTGTTCTAACAGCTGAAGAATCTCACTTTCTCCTGAGATTTACAAGTTAGTCATTGCAATTCAATTAAGAGGACTTTGGGTCAAGTATGTTGGCAGTCAAGCCGATTCTGATCCAGGCTCGGGCAGCTATCTACCAGGCGCATGACCTTGGCTATGTCAGTAACCCTCACTGTGCCTTGCCTTGTACAAATACAAAATGTGGACGGCACAGCCTGAATGAGAAGGGCAAGGAACAGCTCCTTTCCATTCATTAGTGTCTAAGGCACCAAAAGGGATGGAAGAAAAGGACAGAGTCAAACTCTCCATAAGTGCGGAGGTCTATTGAAATAAATGACCATGGAGGATGCAGAATTGCAGCTTTAGGGACCAATGTATTTTGGCAGTTTTAATCCTAAGTGGGGCTGCTTTTTGCTTGATAATTACTTGGACCTATCCCCAAGGCTTCATCATGAGATGAAACACTTTTTTATAATGCACAGCTGGAAATGCTTTATCCCCTTACAGATTTCTTCCATTGCCTGATATTTCCTACAGTGTCATGCTCTATACTGTACAGTAAATCTCTCGTCCATCAGACAGACAGATACAAAACAGAGAGTGATTTATTATTCTGTCCTATTATGCCTGTTTTCATGGAAACTAATTATTCTGCATTGTTGTATTAGATACTTTAAGAAAGATTACATTTTCTTACTTTTGGCTGATAAAAAAAAATTAAATCCATCAGTTTTCCTAAACACATTAGAGTAAAGACAGAATTTCTGGCTCTAATTATTAATCAGTTGGATTTGAGGACACTGAATGTTTGACTTAAGCTCAATATATGCATGAACAATGTCCCAATATCACATTTTGTATTTAATTTTTCACTTTATTGAAGTCTTTTGGAGAGGAACCCAAACTGCAACTCTTGTTCAAGGTCATGGGAGCTTAACATAGCCTCATGGGTGTAACAAAGCTTAAACGTTGTCTTCAACTTTACAAGCACTACAGGCTTCTTCCATCCCCTCCAACCCTCTTGTTTTTCCTTAGTGTTATAGGGATGACAAGAGAGAGGGAAGCTGTCTGCTCAGTCTGCAGCCTGGGTGGGAATGCTTCTGTAGACAGAAGAGAAACCAGGGGCTTTGGGTTGAACTAAGTGGATCCTGCAAATTTTGATAGAACTTTTCCTAGTAATCTTTATAGATTTGATTCTGGAAATCAGCCATGACTTGGCAAACAGCATACATGGATTTAAATGTCTTCCTGGATCTGACCTGCTACCAAGGACAATGAGGTAGACTGGAGAATGGCTCCAGTACGAGTTACTACTTCCTGATGGAGCACAGGAGAGCTATCAGGGTGTGAGCTGTCCTCTGTGTACTGATGGAGCCTGATGGACCCATCCCACAAAACTTTTTCATATGAGATCAAGCAGCTCTGCAAGACATCTTGGCTAGTATGGCACAGCTCTTAGCCCTTGCAGTAGTAGTTCCTCTTCATGCAGTAGGGCTGTGTGAGATTTGCTGCTTGCAGTGTAAGCAGATCTTGTACCAAGAGGAAAATGGCTGCATTTTATTTTTGTTTTAGCATGAACTACCTTACAGTCCTCTTGTGTTTTTTTTGTTTGTTTTTTAAAGAAAAATTGTCATGAGAAGTGAAACATTTTTCACTGCCCATTCTGGACAGTGGCTCTGTGAGAGGAGCAAGGATACCTGGCTTGCAGAGGTGGGTCAGACACAGCTCCTCATCTAAGCTATGGTAAGTTCTTGCTGCTCCCATTCTGTAGTGGATAATAACCTCCCCACTAAGGGACTAAAGAAGTTTTAAAAGACCTACTCCTGAAAGGGGCATTTATGGTGTTACCCCAACAGCACTCAATAAAGAAGTAGAACAGAGTAAAGCAGATCTGTTCTTGTCCTGCCTTTGAGACTCAGCTTCAAATCTTGGTGGACACTGCCAAAATGAGTGGAAAGCAATGGTGTTATCACTGTATCATTTCTATGAGGCTCCAGGATGTTTGATGTGAATTAGAATCATAGAATACATTGTGTTGGAAGGGTCGTTTAAAGCACACCTAATCCAGTTTCCCTGCAGTGAGCGGGGATGTCTGCTACTAGATCAGATTGCTCATCCAGCTTGACCTGGATTGTCCCAAGGGAAGGGGCCTCTACCACCAATCTGGGCAGCCTGTTCCAGTGCCTTACCACCCTCATTGTTAAGAACTTCTTCCTTATTATTTAATCTAAATCTCCCCTCTTTTTGTTTAGAACCATCACCCTTGTCTTGTCACAACAAGCCTTTCTAAAAAAGTTCCTCTTCATTCTTGTAGGCTCCCTTTAAGTACTGAAAGCCTGCAATAAGGTCACCTTGAAGCCATTTTTTCTCCAAGCTGAACAACCCCATCTCTTGCAGTCTGTCCTCAAAGGAGAGGTGCTCTGGCCCTCTGTTTTTGTGGCCTCCTCTGGACGAGGAGCCTGGACCTGGACACAGTACTCCAGATGGGATCTCACCGTGCAGAGTAGAGGCTCCCCCTCTAGTTAGCCCTTCCATAGGGTTGAACAATAGTCTGTTGGATGCACACCTTTTCCTGCAGCACCCAAACCACAGATAGGAAGAATCTAATTTCCAAGGTCTCATTTTCTAATCAACCATGCTCCATTTGTGAACATCACTTGTGTACACAATTATAGTACAGTCAGGAACAGCATAAGGTAGTTACGTGATTTGCAGGCATCTGCATCAAGTACTTGAATAAAGTCATGATAATGTCACGACAAATTCCCATTTTAGTAGCAAAAACTTGCTGCACACATTGACAGTATTTTTTTGAAACTGAGTTCTCTGTGCCACAAGTGGCAGTTCAAAGGTCTTGTCTTCATTCTGAGATACTGGGAGGCCAGTAATTCACTGTGTTGTGCTCATGTTCAGAATCATGTTTGCTTCTTTAACAACTGCAGAAAGACTTCCTAGTCTGGCTGCCCCTGCAAAAGCCCACTGTCAACATAAAACGTAGGGCATCAAGATTAATGTCAGAGTAATGCACATAGATGTCATTTCCATTTTAATTCTAATCAGCATTTAGCATGGCAAATGTCACTCTGATACAGTACATGGAAGCTGACACTGTCACTGCTGTCATCCGCAGGGGATAGTGGGGAACAGTCCAGAAACTAGGGCCTTGCTGTGGTATTTTATTCTGAATGAATATCCCACTGAAGCAAATTAACTTTATTTTGTAGTCACATGCTCTTCTGTAGCTGCTTTCTCAGCATTGCTGAGTTGGCAGGCGTGAGATAGTAAGTGCTAGTGGTTGGAGGGAGGTGGTTTTAGGCTCCTTTAGCTTGCCAATGGCACTGAAACGTGTCATGAGCCATAGAAGGAAACAGAGCAGGGACAGGACTGAGAAATGCTTATTATATCTCCATCTCCAAGTTTGTAAAAAATATTTTGTCCTTTTTTCCTTTAGTGTTTCAGTGACTAGGAAATGTGCTGGGGAACAGCCAGTCCTGGGCCTTTTCTCTCACAAGGGCTTTGCAGTGAGCAGCTCAGCCTGAACCAGGCGCTGCAAGGAGCCTTGTTTGGGGCTTTGTAGGCTAAACATGTCTGTCTTTAGTTTCTCTAGAACAGGTCACTGCACATGTGTCAGGTCACACACATTGTGTGTCACTCATCTGACCTCCTCATGTGCTGCTGTCACTGAATCTGTACCTCTTCCCCTTGCAGCACACCTTTGTGTATCTACTGCTTCTGGCAGGTTTGTGACTTGCCAAACTGTCAAAATTCTCCAATAAGGTCTCAGAACAGAAAAGAGGACAATGACTTGCATTGCTTTTGAGGTGTGCAGCCTAATGGGGTACCTCTGCTGAAGAATCCCCCATCTTACCTGAGGTTCAGCTGAAAACTTTCCCAGTTCTGTTTATCAGAGGACTTTGTTTACTTTTTTAATACAAGCAACTGCAGAAGAGAGAGTTGATTGTATCTGTAATTTTTCTTCCCTTCCACAGGCTCCCAGTTTTGACTAACTATTCTTTGAAAAAGAATAAATAGCCCTTGGGAACATGTGAACTGGAAACTGAGATCTCATGGCAGTGAAATGTGTCTGTGCAGCTCATAGAGACTTCTTTGATAATCCTTTTCCCGACTACTGTTCTCCAGGGCAGATAATGAATTTATCTGTAGATGTTGCCGCTGGAATATCCACAAGTTGTATTCTCGAATGAATTTTCAAAATAATCCCATTGCCTCATTTGTCCCTGCAAAATACTTGACCTTGCTCTATCAATTTGTGCCTTAGGACAGTCCTCCTGCACCTTTCTCAAAGGTGAAAGACGAAGAGCAGCCACTGGTCTCCTGGCAAGGCTGCCAGCGTGTAGGAAGTTTCCATAAGGCCTAGTCAGGTAAGATTTACTGTTGTATTTACACTGGGCCTGCTGCAGCAAAGTCACCTTTGCTTGGGCTCCCTTGCTTCTCCATCACGAGCCTGAGTAGTAGGACTAAGTCACTGCTGACAGTTGTGACAAGTCCCCATCATGACATACACTGTGTACTGCTAGCCACACTCCCGTGCTTGTGTCTCATTATACTTCTCACACAAGTCTTTTGGCTCTTGTAGGCCCAGGAAGGAAGCAGAGAGGTCAAAAACTGTGTCTGGTTTGTGGGCAGAGCTGACAAATACAGTTTGTTCTCTTTCCATTTTATTATTCAGGGGGAGGCAGCCTCATCTTTCTAGTTTAAAAAAAAATTACAACAGAATCATTTCTTGGCCACAAAGCAGCATATCCAAGAGATTACAGTTTCCACTTTGTCATCTCTGTTGTAAAAAGCTTATCAATTGGATGTTTGCACTACACTTAGATTACTGGCAACATGTTCTAATGGATGGGACTAGGACTCAGGAAGCTTGAATTTTAACTCCATCTCTGCTCCTGGTTTGCTGCATGCCCTTGCAAAAATCACTGCATGGCTGTTTCCCCTCTTTATTCAACTGCTGAGTTTATTTGCCTTTCTAGTGAGAATCCCATTCTTCCTGCAGATAGAAAATCCAGTTGCTTGTTCTGTCAAGAAGTCCCAGCTTCTTCCTGGCCTTTGAAGTCATCTTAGGCTTGAAAAGGAATAGTACCAATTTTCCTGAAGGGTGTGACAGTGTTGTGCTAGGTGAAAACTGGACATCTTCAAGTGGTTACCTCTTTTGTCTGTCTCCTGTTCTCCTCTGACCAACACTACTGCCCTAAGGGTTTGGGATCTGCTTGTGCATCAGCTCCCGAACCACCACAGTTTCCAGCCTGATGTGCTAAGGTGAAATGACTGTGGTTGTTTGGTGATGATAACTATTTCATGACCTGATTTTAATTTTCCACCAAACCCAGTTACTTGATGAAGTAAGGAAGAATTTCCAGAATGGATATGTGCTATACAGCATCAGATTTTAATTGTGAAACAGGGAAAACTGCTTTTAGTACTGTTTTACCTCAATGCCAGTAGGATTTGCATATTACTACTGTTGCTGTAGAGGCACAAAGCAAATATCAGCAAGTGTAAACATCTCAGTCATGCACACAAGCTGAGCAGCCCTGTGCCCTCCCTGTCGATTCTCAGTCTAGAGCTGCTGGACTTGCTATTCATACAAGAATATGAAGCAGATTTTCAACCTTCCCTACTGCAGGTGAGCCTTGGCAGAAGCAGCCTCTGATTCCTGTGGCTTGCTTAGAGGCCTCATGCACCAATGTCAGATGGTATAAATACATGATATACCACTGTGTCTGTATGTAGACACCTAACAGGAAGACACTGATTAATTTAAGCTGTAGAGGGAGTCTTTTATATATGAGCTTTCAGACATTCCTTCTTTTTCTGACAAGGATAGAAGAGCACCATCAAAAGCTTCTGAGAAACATTTCTACATCTTACATCCATTTGTCTGTCTACTTACTCCCTTTCCCCCTATACGTGCCCATCTACTCATTGGTCTCATGATTTATGTTGCTACTTGACGTCTTCAGTAGAAGTGCTGGCTCATAGAATGTACAGGTTGGGATGTGATTTATAAAGACAGAAATTGAAAGCAAAGCTTGAGCAGAGCCTTCTACCCTTGCAGCAATCCCCGAGTTTTCTTAAATATAAATATTTGGCAGATTAGAATTTTGGACAGGACATACTATAAGGAAAGAGTTCCATCACCTAGTACCACCTTACAGATGGGCTGAGTCTACATCATGCATTGAAGAGGTAGAAGGAAAGGGAACTGGCATAGTTGAGGTGTGTGTTGGCATCTCTGTGAGGGATGATAGCAAAGAATTTGTGCTGGTTTGGCTGGGACTAATCTGTGAATCTTCTTGCATTTGACTGCAAGACTGATGCTTTGACAGTGTCCCAGACCTGTTACATTTCCTCAGCTGGCCTTTGCTTGTCTGGTTCTTTCTTCAGAGAGTCCCATATTTCTCTTTGTAAATAGGTGCAGCTCTGTCCGCTTATTAAGAGTCAAGACTCTAATAAACCAAAGCCTCATAGAGGGGTGACTTGAAAAGAGAGGTGCAGCCTGCTGGGAACTGTGGAGCTTGTTTCCAGAGAAGTTTCCAAGTCCCTGGTTAGTGATGTGCTGGGGAAATGAAGGGCTGAAACTGAGAGATGTGAGGGAGAGGATTCTCAAAGTTAATAGGCAAGGGGCAATAGGGGAGCTTGTGCTCACTTACACCATATAGTTTAGAGGGAAGTACACTGATCGCTGTTCCCTCTTACTGACAGCTGAGCTGGAAAAATTACCTTGTTTCCCCACAACAGGAAAGGAACTGAAAGCAACCTCACCAGTATAACCACAAAAGACCACTGATATAAAGCATTCCCCGGTAAGTACTATCCTAAAGAATCTTTAGGTAAGTACTATCCTAAAGAATCTTTAGAAGATACTTCTTTTCTGTTTTGTAGCAATTTCTTCGGCTGCTACTGATCCCTAGGGGGGGAAAAAGCCAACAAATCACAACCTAGCTCTGAAAATAAAAACAAAAAAATAACCCCCAGCAGACATCACAGGACTGGGATCAAGAGATAGCAGCAGAGAATTCCTCTCCTGCTTGCAGGTTAATTAAATGACACAGATAACCTTGTGCGTGCCCAGGAAATGTGTGTTTTCTTTTTGAAATCATATCAATCATTTAATTATCCCACTTCTCACGCTGCCATCATCTGGGAGCTAAAGGCTGCACAATTATTTCTTGATTTAATTTTTCAAACTCACCTTTTTTCTTTCGAAGTCTGAGTTATCACTCAGTTAAAGATACATGTAGGCACTCAAGCCCAGATGTGACCTCCTAGCTTATATTTTTCCCAAAGTTCTCACATTTCCTTTCTCATCACAGTGTATACTAAGAACTTCTTAGTGCAGGAAGTTAATTGGTATTTGTCACGCATGGGAAAGTGAGATGCTCAAAGTCAGAGAGTAGGTCAGTGTCAGTGAAGGGCTTCATTCCTAAGCTAATGAACTCGTTCTACAGCCTGCTTCTGTCTCACCTTGTTGGCTTTAGGAAAGAAAGATGGTCTTTAGGCTTTGAATGCCCTCAGTCTCTATGAAAATAGCTTTAATTGGTATCTCAAATCAAAGGGAGAAAAATTGATCATCTTCTCTGGTGATAAATATGCTCTGAATGCATCAGTACAGGTGTACAGCAAACAGCACAGCACACAGTTTGGCCATAGCTGACTGACTTTGATCAAAATAAAATGACTTCTAGAACATTTGACAGTGTGCAGAGCTGAAGTCTGCAGAGCTGGATGGGAGCCTGAGGCTGCCCTTGCAGTGGGGGTCTGCAGGACAGGTCCATGTATGTGTTTTTGGTTTATGAGTTGTTTTCCCAGGATACTAGTTTGCAGGTCCCCAGCCATGCACAAACCACCAAGCTTGCAAATCTGGAGTGTGTCCCAGAGCCCACTCTCCAGTCCTCACCCCACAGTTGTATTCCAGTCCAAGGTGTGTATGGACGGTGCATCACAAGATTTTCAATCCAAAAGAATCTGCTTTAGTACTATCAAGAGCAGGGTGGTGGGAAGCCAACAAGGCATGTGTGTGGAAGCTGGAGTGATGGAGAGAACTTCCTGTGCATTAGGAGGAAATTCTTATTGGCTTTGACTGCAATTTATGCCTTGACAGCTTGGATCCCTCGCCAGCTGTTTTTCCTCCGCTGAGTGCTCTGCTTGCTCTTGTTCATGTTGCATCCTCCAGGACTGGATCATTTTTTTTCTTAACCAGAGAGCTGCCAGCTGGTGTTTCTGATCACACCCCCAACAGCAGACACAAAGGCCAGCACACACTTAAAACAACACTCCTTCACTTTCCCATTCTATTTTAGCACTAATAAAAACATTGTCATTTTAACTAAGCAGCTGGGAGTATCACACTAATTTCAGTCTTTTCATTAAGGTGGTTTGGCAGAGCTTTTCCCTATAGCTATTCTTGCCCCAGAGCTATGTCTGGGCAAGGACTGGCCAGTCCAGTCCTGTTCCTCATGCCAGGTCCCAAATCCTCGATCTGCAGCAGGTCATAACTCAAATACACCCATGCTGCAGAAGCAGTCCCTGTCAGCTGTGTGCTCCCTTCCTTCTGCCACGCAGAGCCTCCTCAGCCACATGATCTATTCAGTGGATCTATTCTGGGCTTTTCTCCCTCTGCTGTCTTTCCACTAAGGGCACAAATCCCTCAGCATTTTCAGTTCCTCATGCAGAGTTAGTCAACAGCAGCTGCCTCACTCCAGTAACCTAACCTGCCTGACAACTGGAGTGTGAAAAAGAAGGAATTGGATGGAAAATGTAGTGCCTTTTGGGGTGTTTATGGAGAATTGCTCCTGAGTTTGAGAATGAAAGAGCTTGCTCCTAAATATGGTGAATGAGCAGTGGTCTTCAGCACTGTTAGCAAAGCAGAAGGAAGAACCCAAGGTGCTTCAACAAGAAATGCGGTTGTCCTAGGTTCTTTATATGGAGCAAGGGAAACAGGAGGCTATTGGAGATTTGGTTTACACTCTGGAGGTGTTGCTTTCTCCCCTGAACATAGAGGAACCATAGCCTGATGAGGTTTCCATCTTAGAAGCTGAATTTAAGTAGCTGAAGTTGGATGCCCTGAACCCAGGCTTTGGAAATCTGCTACTGCTTATAGTGGTAGACTCATGAGTCTCCTACAGAAGGAATCGTTTTTATTTGCAGTTACCTGCCTAATACAAAGAAGCTGAGTATGTCGCTTGTGTGTGAAGTTAGAATCAAGTGCTAGATGTTCAAACGCCTACCACTGACTTTTTCAAGATGCAAGATTAACCTCAGTCACCAACTTTTCCTCTCTCTGATGACTATCCTTTCCATACTCTTTCCATTAAATCAACGTGCATGGAAGAGAGAAAGTGCAAATAGAGTCAGGGCACATGATAAAGAGCAGGGTAATATATTTCTTATTCTCACTAGTTAGGAATGACAGCACCACATATTTACTCTCAGCAAGCTGTGGATATTCACTACTAACAAATGTAAATCAGGAGCTTCACTGTCCATCGTTCAATATTTTGGACCATTACAGAGTTGCTGAGGTTGTACCTGATATTATTAATAAGGGTGGGAGTGATAACAAGATGTGGGGTTGTGTCCTGCACAGTGTATTCTGTATTTTTCCAGTCTTGACTTGTCTTCTTGCCCCTCTGGGGTCTGGGTGACAACCGCTTTTGTAAGCACCTTAAGAGAATCAATCATTTCATCACCTCCTCTTGCAGTCTTACACTTTGTCTTTCAACCTTCCTAAGCATCCAGGTAGCAACCCATCACATCCCTTTGAGTGGCTCTGAAGAAACAGATGGAGGAGCACACCTGGCCAACCTGTAGCAGCACAAATTTTGAAGCCTTCAAACACAAAACCAGTGTTTGAAGTTCTCTCTTGTCACATGGTGCTGGGCGCTGTTAAGCAGTAGCAAGAAGTGGGAGGAGAGTAAGGAATGAGAAAGCAGAGGATTGATGCAGAGCTGTAGCTGTTTGCTGTCACAAGCCTGTCACTGCAGAGCAGGTACAGGGTGATGAAAGCAGCCTGTAGAGCTGCTCAATCACCTTCTCTCTTTCTCTTAATTTCTCCCATGTGGAAGGCAGGGGCAATAGGGCGCATGGCCATGCTGTCAGTCCCCCTTGGGATTTACAGCTAGCAGCATTTCAGTGCAAAAAGAGAAGGTGGAATGTCTCCATATTTGCTCATATTTTAAAACAACACTAGAAAAACCCCACCGTAAACAACTACTGGTCTCTCCACCCACTCTCCAACTCTCCATTGTTCTTGCATAGAACTTGTCAGCCTTCCATCCTAGAGAGGCAAACTGCAGGCAGGGAGGAGGGGTGAGGAAAGGCTGGGGGGCTGGAGCCATTTAAGCTGTCACCAACTCGATCAGTGCATTTAAATCACTGACGCAGACTCACAATGCCACATGTTGCAGTTCAAAAACAACCATCACCAAAATTCCCATCAGTGTAGTAGCATCCTTTCTCCAGGATAATGCATTTTCTAACTTCCTAGTATATTGGTATCCAAGGAGCAAGGCAGACTCACTGTCTGGATCATGTAGCAAGGATCTATACATGGAACTTTTTTCTGCTGCTGGGTAAATCAAATTCCAACAGCACAAGCCATTTGTGCTCTCCTCTTTCTTTCTATTTAAATGGGTTACTGCTGGTAAGCGCCATAATAGTTAAGGATCTGTCAGCAATTCCAGTACAAAGAAGAGCAATCACACCTTTAAGCAGACTCCTAGTGATGGGCTATAGACTATCAAAGTTAAATAGATTCTTAAAAACCTAGCCGTTAGGGCTGAGAAATCTTTCAGCACTAATAGTGCATGACTGTTCCCTGCAATGAAACCATCATGATAAGTGGTTTAGCCCGTGCTTCTCAGGAACAGCTCATTGTGCCCTTGTGGCCACCCCACTTCAGGTCAGGTATCCCATCATCTAATCCGCATCTATTTTAGAAGCTGTCCCTTCAAGGTACCTTCAGTCAATAGAGATGTCCCTACTTTTTCAGAGACCTGTGGTATTGGGGGTTAGCACTGGTGCTGGCCTATCTGTCCCCCTACTTAGTATATCCATTTTTGCCCTGCCAAATCTATAGCTTTGCCTGATCACAGTGGCTGACCCTCAGAGAAAGAAAGAGACTGTGGTTAGTGCCAGCTAGCAGAGGTCTCCTTTAACTGTGATTTATCGAGTAATTGCCTGTCTGCAGCACATGGATACGCTGTTGGCCATGCTTTTGTTCCCCTTCAGTTCCTCTTGAATGCACTATATACTAAGCATTATCCTCTCTCCCTGGGTTGCCCTTCTCAGAGATACACACTTCCCTCTCCTGAAACTCCTGTCAAAGTTCATAGCTCTGCTGTTTTGCATCAACCCTGCACATTTTTGGGGTTCTCTGAAATTGATTCATGTCTCCCTCATGTTATCTAGTGTGACTTTGTGTGTGTTTGTTAGTTGTTCTTCTGTGACAGTGCTTAAAGAATCACTTGGGAGTTATATAGGAAACAGGATGTGTAGTGAGTAACAATCTGCAATATCAATATTTTTGGATGCAATTTGGGACTGGAACAGGAAGACTGGAAGAAACAGCTAGTACATCTTCATTGCTTCAGAGTCTCTTCAGAGTTGGGACAGAGATTTTGGGGGTTTTTTTTCCTGTCGGTCATTTGATGGGATGCTGTAGGAGAGCAGCCTGTTCTGATGTGTAGAACACTTTTTGTTTTCTCTACAAATTCATTTGAGAACTCAAAAAAGAAGATCCAAGGAGCTGCATGATTTTAGGTCATATTTGGTTAAAAGTAGGAGGCAAGGTAACTGTACTTTCTCTTACACTGGGACACTGGTAAAATGTCCTGGTGTCTTCTACTTTTGGAGAATTGGTTTCATTGAGAGAAGACTGGTTGCAGCAAGACAGTTCAGAGTGTATGAAAAGAAATTCCTCCAAATGTGCTAAGACCTCATTTTGTCTCAAGTGAACTTAGTGAATGAGTGGAGCAAAATAAGGTTGTTAGAAATGATCTGACAGACCACCCATATCTTTGATAAAATACAAAGATTTATTGGTTGCGGTAATAAGGAGTGAGCAAGCAGCGCTGGGTGCGTGGCGAGTTAGTCACTCCACCAACATGCACACCTTACAGTTTAAGGCAGCAACATTTTATACCTTATTTCATACATGTTATCAGTTCAAAGGATCCCCTATATCAGTCTTCTCTTTGTTCACATCTCCACTTATAAGTGAGACCCTGGATCCAAAGGTAAGGTGGGAGACAATGTTCTTGGGCTAATCTTAATTAACAGTGATTAGCTCCCCATACATTGCACAACACTTTGCAGGTCTTAGATTGCTCAGCCTCCCCCCATCCTGTTTACCATTTGTCCTGCTGAGTTTCACTGTTTGTTTGGTTCATTCAATAGTTTTCCACAACGACAAGGGGAGATACTGTTTTTACCTTGACACGAATCATAATATAGCATCTCATAAGGTATTAAAGTTGGTCCAGCTTATCCTTGATTCCTTTTCCAAGTGTTCAGAGTCAATGGCTTTGCTCTAAAGAAGCTAAGCAGCTCACACCCATTCTGCTACAAACCTTGTCTCCTTTGGCACAGGGAAGGTGACAGACAGCTTGAGGGTAGAAACCTCTAGCAATACTCTGGCCATTTGCCGACCAAACATGTAAAGCCCTCACATGTCAGGCACATCATCTGAATGCTGTGCCCTGATGCTGTACCATTTGGTCTCACCCTGGAAAAAAGTCAGAGCACTGCACTTCAGGACTTGCTCTAGGAATTGCCGTGCTGCAGCACCAGATGAAATGTCTGTGTGCATGGAAAATAAAACAGTGGACTGCTCCCTACCCTGTGTTCCTGCTTTTGTGTATGACTTTTTGATCCTTAATACCTTCTGGTAATTTTTTTCTCATTTTCATTTCATGAATGTAATTGTTCTCCAACAAATCCCTGCAAGCAAGGAAAGTCTGTGTTTAAGAGTGAACAAAATGCATTAGTGCTATGATGCACCTAGATTTCTTTCAACCCTCTCATCCTCTCCAGCACAGCAGAGATACTAATGGCCTTGCACACATACCTGAATGGTTTTGGGGTGTCCTAATATGAGTGTGATGTTGGGTGCTCTGCTCATCTGGGTCTTAATAGATTCTGATGGGTTCTTCTCACTTTCACCGAGATCACAGTGGTTGCTCTTTATTTGAGTGCTGCAGCATTACCTCAAACCAAAGTCTCTGCTTGTGTTTTCTTTAAGTCAGAGTTATTATGTGGGAGTCATCTATTCCTGTCATACAGCAGGAATTGCAGTCAGTATTAGTACTCCGCTGAGCAGCCATGAAATGTTTAGTCTGGAGAAAAGGAGGTTGAGGGGAGACCTTTACTGCTGTTTGCAACTACCTGAAAGGAGGTTGTGGAGAGATGGGAGTCAGTATCTTCTCATAAATGTCATGAGGAAACCCCCTTTAAATCTACAAAGGTAGATTTATACCATGTGACAAAGGACAGGTGGATATCCCTTCCCATAATCTTACTCACCCAGTAGAATTCCTGGAATGTGAAAGACATTCCTCCCTCAGGCTTCTTCTCATCTGTGTTGGGAGAGGGATCTGACTTGGTGAAAGACAATTTTGTTTCTCCTCTATCACTTTCTGAGAAGATCAGTGGTGTCAGTCAGTGTGATGTATTTGCATCAGGAGGGGATTAAAAGGAAAGGGGGAAAGAAGCTAGTGGGGAAAAGAAGATGTAGGGGGAAAGCCTGCAAATGCCACTTGGCAGGTGGCATTTATTTCTTTATTGTAATCATGTCCTTGGTTTTCCATGTGTTTTAGTGACCCTGAGAGAGTCAAACTGGCACAAAACCAGGACACCAAGTCAGTAGCAAAACAAGTAGATCTGGCACTAAAGAACATGGTTTGTTTTTGTGGGCATGGTGTTATTGGGTTGATGGTTGGACTTGCTGGTATCTTCCAACTTTAATAATTCCATGTGAGTCTAGTCATCTTACATTGGTTTCTGTCAAGGGAGGGCCCCACTGGAGTTGCTGCATGCCTGGTCTTTGTCAGAAATGATGCTGACAATGACCTTGCACACCTGAGGGTGTCCTTCCTGAACACAAAGGACGGACACAAATGCAGTATGGGCTGTGGTGTACTTCACTGGAGGATCTTCTCATGGTGCCTCTCCCAAGGCATGGTTAATCATGTCCTTCAGAGCAACGAGATGAGTAGATTTTCCTAATGCAATACACCTTTAAAATGCTAAGTGCTGTGTCTTTATGGGAACAGGGATTTGCTGTTCCTTTAGCAGGACTGTAATTCTTCTGTAGAGCATGAGAACCATGATTAGGAAGCCAGGATTGCTCTGCTCTCAGGAATCCTGCCATTGTCTTTGATTGCATGGTATTAACTGTAAATTACAGCCTTTTGGAGACCGCATGTAAAAATAAAATTTAAAAAATTGTCAAAAGACAGAGAAAATATTGATTCCAGAGGCAGTGGAAACTATGTATTGGTTGAATTAAAATCTTAACAAACAAACCTTAACAAATGAACGTTTATGAGGGTGAAATAGGGCCTGGGAAAAGAACACTGAATCTCCCCTTAAGTGTAAGAAAATTGAAGTAGCCTCACTGCAGGCGATGAAACATCACTGGCTTAAGTGAGAATCTGGCTTATGGTGTTAATGAGGAGATACAAAGCATGGCTAGCAGGGTTGTTATTGTAGTGCTAGACAACTGGGAGCCTATTTAATTCAAAGCACAATATATAAATAAAAATGGAAGAAGCTACAGCCTAAGACCATTATTAAGACCTCTTAGATGCCTTTACCAGTTATTGGTGATACAAGTTTCCATGTCAGCTTGTTCTCAGGAGTCACATCTCTTTGTAGTTCTATGGTGATGACAGATACCACTGCAATCAGTGAACCTACAATTTAACTGGTAAACTGGACTTCCTTGCTCTAGCTCCTGGAGGCTTCTCTGCAAAAGCTTTGGAGGTGCAAAATGGTAGTAGAATTGTAATCACTAAAATTCTTCAAACCTGAAGCTGCTGAAAGCTGAATATAGATAGCCTGGAGAGATAATGGGCTTGCAGAAAACGCAAGCATAGAAGAGATGGATTTTTTTTTTTTCATAGATTCATGGATGTTAAAGCTAGAAGAGTTTATTAGATCATTGAATCTGGCTTGTTGCATGGCATAAGCCAGAGGATTTCACCCAGAAATTCCTGTTTCAAGCCCGTAACTTCTGGCTGAGCTAAAGTGTATCCCTTTAGAGTACACATGCTGTGGATGCAATTCAGAACTAACAATTCTATGAATCTCTTTACCAGTTAGGGGGATACATGTCTGGCAGTCCCAGTTTTGTCTGTTAAAAAAGACTAAATGAAGGTCACTGGGCAGAGACTGAAAAGAAGAAAAACAACTTAGAAAAGCTTTGAATGACTACCCAGAACAGTGAGTGCAATTTAGTACCTGCTGGTGAACTGTTTTAGCTCCTGCTCGGTGCACTGAGTTAGCACAGTATTCATTCTGTAGGGTTCTGCTTATTTGTCTTTCTCGGAGTCTGGTTTTATTGAATGCGTAGCACACAAGCACATCCAAACCCCTCATTTTACTATTCCTTTACTGCACTTCATTGTTCTTGAAGTTCACCTCCAAGATCCCCATAGTCTTTGGTCTCTGACCTAAACAACAGTGCTGTTGCCCTGAATTTTTCCCATCCAGATCTTTCCAGCTACCCAATTGTTGTTGTTTCATGGAAGGGGGAACATATGAAGGCTTCTGAGGTGGTAGTCAAGGGATTTTATTGAGGCCTGTATGACATACTACTGATTTGAGGGAATGGATTTCACGACCTAGGAGATCCATCTGGTGTTTGTAGCACCTTTACAGACATTCCCTCTTCTTTTTCAGTAACGTTTCCCTTTTTCCAAAGCCTACCTCACTGGAAATCATTGTACATCCAGAGAAAGCAGGCTAAGACTTCCTTTATCACATTATCCCAGTACTGTTTGAAACACAAGACGGTCCCTGTCAAGGCAGGGGAGTGATGTTTTGAGATTAGCCAGTGCCTCTGATGCAAGGGACAAACCAGACTGTTACTCCACACCTTGTCATAGGAATAGAAGACATTTTTCTGGTATCAGCTTAGCCAAATCACCTCACTTGTCTACTGTGTGTTTCTATAGTAGAAATTCTCATAGAAAGGTTATGATAAAAGAGTTGGGGAGGGAAAGAAGGAATTACAGTGTCTGGTGAGGATGAAAGAGACACAAGTAACCTGACTATGGCATGTTCTTACAAAGCCTCTTTTATTTCCTGTGTTTAGAAGAAGCAGATCTCAGTTTATGGCTTTTGTTCAATCAGAGGGAAAATGAGCTATAAAAGCAGAGCTAGGAAGGAGTTAACCAATTTCCAATTCAGTGTGTTACAACTTGCTTCAGTAATAATAATAAAAAAGAACAATATTGGGAAACATAATTTTTAAAATGAAGACTACTAAATCAATAGGCAGTACATGACTAATCATTTTCTGTTTTCTTGGTGGAGGAAGGTAGAGTTGTGATCAGAAATCAAAAGCAGAACTCCTCAGCTTCTCTGCAATTCTGATAAATTCTGCTTCACTGTAATCCTCTGAAAGGAGATTCTCACGTGAGCACAAACTGTTGCTGGCAAATGGCATTGGGATTAGTGCCCACCAGCATCATCTCATTTCGTGGAAAGGTAATGAAATCCATTTGATGCAAGATGAGTTAATTTCCCAAATACCCATATTTGTTGGCAGCGGAGGGTGTCAACTTGAGACGCAGAGGTCAGAGGTGATTTTATCACTTAGAAAATCTTCAGTAGTGGTGGGACCTCACATAATTGCTACTTAAGCACATGTTTGACGTGAAGCATGTGAGACTACAGACTCTGTGAGGGAGGCAGGTGTTTCAGCTTCTTGGACCTGCCACTCCAGCAATAATTTGTAAAATCCAACACATACAAATGGTTCTCAAAGCAGTAAACAAAAGTGAGCAAATACTCTCTCTAGACACTGAATATCTTAGGAGCACACAGTATCAGTAGATGACTGGGAGGCGACACTCAAGAAGGTAACATCTGAGTGTACTGCAGTTCCTCAAATTCTTTTGATTTTATAACATCTACTATGTGCCTTCCTAGCCTTCTGGCACTTAACCACCCCTTTGCTCTTCTTGGGTTTGATAGCAGCTATCTCTGATAGAACAGTGTCTTAGAAGTGAACGAAAGTGTGTTGGCTAATGGTTGTAGCAATTTTCTGTACAGTGCCTTACACGCTCAAGAGCTCAGCAAGCTGGCATCACTGAACACATCCCAGTACAAGGTAGAGTGTAATAGCCATATAACAGTACAAAGCAAACAACGTAAAAGTTTTACGTTAGCAGTTCTAACACAGCATCCTCCCCACTCAGACCATTTACTTCTGTGGGCAGAGGAAGGAAAGGACATGCATGTTAGAAAAGTTGTCCTCTAACTGAACTGTCAGTATTGGAATTTCTACTCCAACTGTGTTGGAAAGAAGAAATGCCCTTTGCTCCTAAAATCACTGTGGACCAAGCTGTGCAGTACACGATAACCTCTGCTCTGCCAATACCCTTTGCCAGAGCTCTGTAGTATGAAGTATAGAATCATTAGGGATTGGAAGGGACCTCGAAAGTTCATCTAGTCCAATTCCCCTGCCACAGCTGGATCACCTAGACCAAGTCGCACAGGGACATATCCAGGCGGGTCTTTAACTTCTCCAGAGAAGGAGGATCTGCAACCTCCCTGGGCAGCCTTTTCCAGTGCTTCCTCACTGTAAGTTGAACCTCCTATGTTCCATCTTGCACCATTGCCCCTTGTCCTATCACTAGATGACCTTGAGAAGAGCCTGGCTCCATCCTCCTGACACCCACCCCTCACGTATTTACGGACATGAATGAGGTCACTCCACAATCTCCTCTTCTCCAAAATAAAGAGACCCAGCTCTTTCAGTCTTTCCTCATAAGGGCTGTGTTCCACTTCCTTCATCATCTTTGTTGCTCTATGCTCCAGCAGCTCCGTGTTCTTGAACTGAGGAGCCCAGAACTGGACATAATACTGTAGATGTGGTCTCCCTAGTGCAGAATAGAGGGGGAGAAGAACCTCTCTCAGTCTGCTAACCACCCCCCTTCTGATGCACCCCAGGATGCTGTTGACCCTCTTGGCCACAAGAGCGCATTGCTGGCTCATAGTCATCCTGATGTCTACCAGGACCCCCAGGTCTCTTTCTCCTACACTGCTGTTCAACAGATCAGTCCACAACCTACACTGGTCCCTGGGGTTGTTCTTGCCCAGCTGCCAGCCTCTGCCCTCCCCCTTGTACCTCATTCAGTTTCTCTCTGCCCGGCTCTCCAGCCTGTCCAGGTCTCGCTGAATGGCAGCACAGTCTGCTGGGGTGTTGGCGACACCACCCAGCTTTGTGTCATCAGCAAACTTGCTGACAGTGCCCCCTAATCCCTCATCCAAGTCATTAATGAATAGATTGAAGAGGACTGGTCCCAGTACTGATCCTTGGGGGACCCCACTAGGTACAGGCCTCCAACTAGGCTGTATCCCTTTGACCACCACTCTCTGGCTTCTATCCTGCAGCCGGTTTACGATCCACCTCACTAACCAATCATCCAGTCCACACTGCCTCAGTTTTGCTGTGAGGATGCTATCACTGAAAAGATAAAGGTTAAAATGTTGTTGTGGAAGAAGATTATTCCAGAAATGAGGACATGCTGAAGTGTGGTATGTGCGGCAGGCACCAGTGACTGGCAGCATGTGATGGTCTGGAAACAGAACTGCCTAAGCCAGGTTCTCTCCCTGGGAAATGGCTTCCAGCCTGCCATGAGTGGCTGATGGCAAACTGGACAGTACTGAGAGATACCATTGCAGCAGGTCAAAACCCACCATTGCTTCTGAGTGGTGGTAGAGCAATTTCAATTGATTTGCCAGAAAGTCCAGGGATATGTTTTCTGGAATGTATCCAAATACCAACTGAAAGTGATTGGGTGATAGGCAAGGAAAACAAAAGTTTGGTTGAGCAAAATTGCTTTTGCAACAGTACCTGTGTTTTGAAGGTGCCTACTTTAGTATCCATGTGTTTGTGGGAGATTAGTACCTATTAACTAATAACCTTTGATTATGATTACTTTCAGAGCTGATTTGCTCAGATGTTTTGTCACACAGAAGTGGAAATCAGTTTTCAGTGATGCATCTTCTTGATGGTTCAGTCTGAGTTCCGTATTTCTTGGCAACTAAGTGATGGATTACCGTTTTCTGTAAAAATATCTTCTTTCCTGAAAGGCTTTTCATGCAAGGGCTCTGTGGTAATTACAGAAATAATAACCTTGCAGTACCCTCTTGATCTGGTTTTAATGAAATGAAGTGTGGGGAGGGTAAGCGCTTTGTCCATAGTCAAATAGTGCATAAGTGGCAGAACTGAAAATAGAACCCAGGAGTCCTACTTTCTGCTTCTCGCCTCTGAGAAGCACTTCCACTATACATTGGGTTATCATATGTTTAAAGACTGTCTGTCTTCCTGTACAGAATTGAAAAAATTAAATACAGTGTGCAGGGAAATCTTGAATTAGCAGAAGCTGGACCAGATTAATTAGCAGATTTAGTCTGGGGCCTCAGTCAGTTTTCTGCAATTCAGTCATGGTTTATTGAGCACACAAGTCATTTGCGAATGTTACCTTTAAACAAGCCTGATGAAGTATCACCTCCATTTCAAAAGCAGGGAAATGTAAGCACAGAGTAGATGAAGTTACTTGCCCAAATTCACATAGGGAATCTTAGATGCACCTATGAAAGTCTCTTCTCTGTTAAACTGCACTGTTCTAAAAGTTAAGAGTTTGGATCCTTGGTGCATTTGGGCATTAAAACCCAAATGAAGTTTCTGAACATTTGAATGAGAAGCTTCCAGGATCTCAATCTCAAATTAAAAAAAATAAATAATCAAATTACTAAAACACTAGTACAAGTCTAACAAATGCCAGAAGCTGCCAATCTGACACTAATCTTTTGAAAAAGAAGTGTTACCTCTTCACAGCTTGGTGGGGGTTTTATCCAGTGCCACTGTAGCCTCTGAAAAGTCAAACCCATGCTGTCAAAAAAAAAAAAAGGGAATGGGACAAATCTGTATCTCTTGAAAGACAGCATTAGATCTTTCATACCCTTCATTTCTAAATCCTCTGAACCACTGATTTCTTATTTCCTGGACTACAACTATAAGATGTCTGAATTAGTAGTTTTTAATCCAGTTTCCACTAGTCCTGTCAAAAATTATGATAGACAAAATACTCTACTCTTAGTCAGATTGGCACCAGCTTGAAAGCAGTGCCTACTGAAGTCCTGCCTTTGCACTTGGAGCTGGCATTCCTTAGGTACTGTCGCCATAATGTTGCCCAGTTTTACTGCAACATATTTTCTCATTGTCCTAGAGGAGTCTTCTTTAGGATTGACTCTTGGTAGTCTAGTTGTAGTGGCATTCCCTGTTCAGGTCACCATGTGAAGAGAATTACATATCTGATTCAATACCAAAGGACTTAATTTCAACCAAAGTCCAAATAATTTACTAAGAGTCAATTTTCTTGTATAGGATCCGACTTCACTATCTTTTCCAGAACACTAAATTTAATGGAAAGAGATGTCTGTTCGGAACAGGAGTGATGCTGTCAGTTCTTTACACACATGGCTTTGAATCATAAGCCAGATATCAATATTTGCAGAGTTATGCTGGTCTGTGGTGATTTTCTACCAAACAGTTTGAGACTTCTCATCCCATTCCCATCTCATCCATCTCTAACTGTGTCAACATGGGTAATGTTGCTTCTTTTCTGGAGGGGGAAAAAAGTCTTCACAACCAGCTGGGATCCTGTTTTTTGAAGGAAGATGAGAATGTCCATCTCTATGCATGTGAGTGAAATTGGATTCAGGATGTTGGAGAGGTGCCTTATATTACTGGGCAATGCAGTGAGCACACTACCATATATGTTCATGTATTAAGATCCTTGTGCCTGCAACAAGGAGGAGCAAACCCTTCCTAGGCAGAGCAAATATGCTTTTATATGTCAGTACAGTGTGACATGCAGCATATCAGAGATGGATTGGTGCATCTCTCTGTTATAGATACACACAGACATGTGCACAGCCATACAGCCATACGCAAACATCATGACACAGCAAATGCTGTCTGCAAAGAGCTAAAAAAAGGCTGATAGAGCGATAACAGCATCCAAACTTCCTGTCAGGATGTGCTGTGGGTGGCAGAAGAAATCGACTTCTTCCCTCTGGGAGCAGCTGCCTGCTGGAGAGAATGAGGCAGTGTATTAACATTGCATTACAGTTTATTAGCAGAGGGATTCTGCACCATTATGTTCTTTAATAAACTTATCAGAGCGATAAAACAGCCATTCCAGTGTTGGAACCTATTTTCTGAACAGCTCTGTCATTCATAGAGACTCGCTAGAAGAGGAAGCAGATAAGAGATTGTCTTTAGCTATGGAAAGAAAAGGACAGGGAGTTGTGCACTGGTTCATTTGTGGGGAACATTGATTGCTCCGTGGAAAGTAGTTCTCCAGTATTTTGTTTGATTTTGTTGCGTCTTCTGTGAATATAGGAAGGATCACCCCACTGTTCACTTCCCAAGGTGTCTCCAAGCCTGTGCTTGCTCTTGGGCAGAAGTTGATAGTGTCCCTGTGGTAGTCTTAGGCTGTAGCTAGCAGTAACATGGATTGTGTGTCCAGTCAAGCCTTGTCTTCTTAGTGTTAGTAACTACCAGAGCCCCACTGTTTCCGCTTTAGAGAACTGTTGTCTGGATCAACCATAACAAGGACATCCTCATTCATGCTGCCTGAGGCTGGTCCCATGCTGACTGAGCAGTAGGTCATGCCAGCAGGTCTTGCCATGTTGCTGTTATGCAGCTGTACATGATGGTCTGCCACATGACAAAATAAACCTTGCACTGCAAAATAAAAGGGCATTCCCTTTGCTCATACAGGTCCTCACATTCATGGGGAAATTCTGATGATATTGGAAGGTTGGAGAACTGAATTTCTGTCATAGGCTCTGCCCTACTCTGGTTCTGTAACACAGCTCGGCAGAGTCCAGCATTTAGCAGTGACCTCATAAGGATTAGAAGCATCAATCAGTCCGTGCTGGTGGTGGATAAGGCTGAATCAAGCTCTGGCAATTGGTTTTGCAATGAGTTTATTTCAGTAGAGTGGGTCAAGAGCACCTTGTGCAGAAGTTTTTCAGGCAAAACAACTTATAAATATAGAAGAGCTTTCTCCAGTACATCAGTCCGTCGAGTTTTATTGAGCTTCTTATTCCTTATGAATATTTCCATGCCATTTCATTTAACTTTTTAAAAATTAAAATCCTCACAAAAATATTATCAGCATTATTATCAAGTATTCTATGCACTCTGAATATGTTGTAGTAAGTAAATAAGTTTGCCAATTTTTATTTACTGGGTATATAGTAATTCAGCAAATACAGGTTCATATGTGCTTTCAAGACAAAAAGGAGTAGAAAAGTATTGACAAAAAATGTCATGGACTCTGCCTGACCAAGAAGAAATGGATCTGTTTCAAACCCCATGAGAAGGACAGAGTTGAAGTATCATTCCAGGTGGGCTTATTTACCCAAAAGCTTTTTTGATTGTTTCCCCCAGCCCTACTGATTGGCTTTTTAAAAGATTATTAACCTTACTGACATCCTTAGAAATTCACATCACAACTTTGCTGCCACAGTCTTCTCTCTAAATTTGAAGCAGTGTGTTCTGAGTGTGCTTGGCTGAAGTCTTTGTGCCGTATCCTTGGAGTGATTGCTGAAGATCTGGAGCCTGGTCCTGCTCACGTGATAGCACTCAAACAGTCCAGGGGCAGCTCTGCCCATGCATTGTGGGTTCACAGCAATTTCTCAGTCCTTTACAGATGTTCCTCATGCACAGCCGTACTTTAGGACTTATGCTGTGGGGAAAAGGCCAGGTGTCCTCTATGAGAACATGAGAAATGTATGGGATTACTTTTGTTTGGGACAGACTTTTCCTTTGCTCTCTCTCCTTTTGTGTGTGCTGTGGCTAAGAGTGCTCCATCCTGAGACAGACATTTCCTTGGATCAGCACCACATTTGGTGTAAGGCTTGTTGCTGTTGTCCTGTTCTCAGACTGCCCTCTGTGTGATGATTTAATGACTCCTTATGGCATGGTGGGTCTTCAACAATGTCAACAGGTCTTGTGACCCTTAGAGTACAACTTGGTTGATAACCAGACTTGATACGAAGCTATGCTAATTCCTGTTTAATTTTCTCCCTTTTATTCCTAATCATATCACTGCAAAATGTATTTTACAGCAATACAAATAGGATCCATTGCTGGGGGGAATTGTACAGCTTCTGTCAATTTTTCAGCACCCAAATGTGAAACAGAAGCAATTAAACTCTGAGGGGAAAAAAGTAACAGTGTGGAACGCATCAGAAATCGGGTCATGAATTCACACAGATGGGAAAGCCAGGAAGCAGTGGGAAAGCAAGATTTTGATTGACTCACTGTCAACAGTAAATGAGCCATTGGCAGTTTACTGTCAATTTTTTGCCTTTTAATCTGCAAGTTCCAGAGGTGATGCCACCCTCCTTGACATGCTGCTTGGGGGTGGAGGGGAGAGGGAAGAGGGACCGGGAATGCAATGGCAGGAGCTTCCGTGAGGACAGGGGATGGATTGGTGTCACATAGAGAAGAATGTGATTTTATCATTCACTAAATGTGATGTGTGGAGATAAAATGAAACAATATCCAGGTGGTAGCAGTGAGTGTTAAAAGTATGCCACCCAAAAGGGATCATAAGGTCTCTGCAGATTAAATAATAATAGTATTGCGGTAGAAATTAGAGGCACTGACTGACCGGATCCAAGCCCTGTTGTGGGAATTGCTATACAAATACAGTTAAGGGTAGTTCTAGCTCAAAAAATTGTATAAAGCAGAGGGGAGGGAGGAAGGAGCAGAAGCCTCCCGGGTGAAGATAGAATCAATGGGACCCTAAGAGGGCTTCAGAATTATTTAGAATAGGCCTGTGCAGACAGGATTTGCTCTTTTGTTTGCTTTAATAGAGGATCTGCTGAAGAGGCTGAGCATAAAGAGATGTGATACTGAAATAACTGCAGCCCTATGCAAGTCCATTTTTTTTCCAGTGGATCTCCAAGACCCAGCCACAAGGGACCGTGGGCACACCAGAATACCTACCAAGAGCCTCCTTTGCCCTTGCTGGTTAGGATGATATCATGGCCTGAGCTAAGCTCAGTGGGGTTTTCATACCAGCCAGGAAACCTTGGAAACTCGGGGGTATTTTAGCATGCAGAAACTTGGTGTCTCTCTCCTTTTCAAGCAGCAGCACAGTGCTTCTGAGAGCGAAACAATCAGTTATAAAAGTAACCTTGCAGCAAACCTTCAAGGGGGAGTTATACATGCAGGCAAATTTTCACTGTTTATTCATTCTAGACGTACTTCTAGGCTAATTCTCCTCTTACTCTGATTTTATATCAATTATTCACCATTGATTGAGTGGAGTTAATTTAAATTTACAGCAGTGTAAGTGAGGAAAAGCAGCTCGTAATCAGTAGCAAGTTGATTCTGCCACCTTTACTCACCAAGAATAGTACCTTATTCATTGAATAATCCTATAAATTCCTCTTGGGGTTTCTCACAGGGTGGGATAGTATGTGATCAGAGTCAGGATGCCAAATGCTTTTGAACTTTTTCTATCAGTTACTCCCCTGCACTGCACTAGGTGATCTAGCACCAGATTCTACATGTGCATCCAAGATTATTCTAGAGAAAAGTGACCTGGTGTTTTGTGAGCTGTAAAAAAGTAGTAAGGCCATATAATGATCTATAACCTTGAGTCAGAGTTGACACAAGGGATTTGAACTTATCAGAGAGTTTCAGCTGTTCACTGTGCATTCTTAATACTTTTCCAGTGTGTATCCTATAATGACATTTCCTACCCATCACATTGTTTGGCGTCTGGGAGAGGTGTGAGGTAAGAGAAGAGCAAAACTGCCCTAAGAGCTTTATTTGGAGAGAAACCATGAGAAAATTATTTCTCATGAGAGACAATAAGCTGTTTAAATGGCTTATTTTGTTCTGCTTCTGAAGAGGCTTCTTGATTTCCTCTTACTGGTAGATAATGAATATGAAACTGTATTAGATTTGGGTAATAACTTGCTAAGTTCTTCGCTAAGAAACCAAGTTTTCTACTGCAATCCTTTTCTAGCCTGTGTGTGCCACAGGGATTTGCCAGCTCAAGATGAGCTGTAATAGGTGTGGCCTGTTGACATTCTGAACTACGACAAAAACTTAGAAATTCAACTTGGTGAGCACAGAGGGTGACTTTATTTAAAAGATTTCCAGTATTTTAAGTCCAAGCTATCCATTTATAACAGTGTCACAGATGAACTCAGGAACCCTCAGGGGTGGCCCAGCTCTGTATTGCCGTTTTAGCACAACTGATAAATGAAATCTCAGAAACTTAAGTAAGTAGTAATAATAATCATAATCATAACATGAAGCATTATAATATAATCTTAGTATTTTAAACGATATGTTTTAATTTTTTTACCAAATAGAATTGTATCACTCTCAAGACACAGATAAAGTTATGAAATAATTAGCTATGTATTTATGAATGTTTTGAGAATAATCTGTCTTGAAGTCAAGCACTCCATAAGCAAAAAGTATCTTAACTTGTTAGCAAACAAAACAGAGGCTTGGAATGAAAACCCTTCTGCGGGTTTCTCTCTTGTGATCTGTTCCAGGAGGCAGGATCTGTGCTTCTTCAAGGGCAATGTGTATTGTCTCTGGGGAGCCAACTATTTTGCCAGTGGATAGGCCTGTTCTTAGAATTATATGCTTTTCTTGTTCTTGGGCCAATTAAAAGGGACAGGAGAGGAAACAAAGAGTAGGAACTAGCAGAGGAGATGTAAAGGGCAAATTCAAAAGACCAGGAAGACAGACCCTACAAAAGAGAATACATGAGGGCTGCTGTACAATGTTGATATGTGTCCATGCACTTAGTTAAAGGATGAAGCACTCAGCCATACCCTCTATGCCAATTTTGCTGTAATTATTTGGGTGAATGATAAGGAGATGGAGAGGGAATCTCCCATCATACAGATGGAAGGAGTGTGGATGCCTGTTGGGCAGAAAACACAACCGTCCCTGACCTGGAGGGCAAAAAGCAGCTGAGACTTTTCAATGGGATTTCACAGCTCGTGCCTGGATCTGGATATTGTGTGACAAACCCAAATTGCTTGATTCTATCTGACTGCACGTGTTTCCACTTGGTGGGTTTTGTACTTACATGTCCTCAGTGGAGGAATGCACAAGTGTGGAAGTGCTGAAATTTTCAGGACATCTAAGTAACTTGGATGTTTTTAGTATTAAAAAAAAAAGTCTATGATTTGTTTTATGACAGTGAAAATCCATTTTTTTCACTCAGTGAAAGTCTCTCCATGAGTAAGAGAGGTACAAGAATGTTTCAATGACAGGTGGCTGCACATCAGTGACACAACTGGAGCCTCATTAGTCTCAGCAATGATACTGCTAACCACATGTATTGTCAAGGAGATGCGGAGCCAGTACTAATTCTGTATCAAACCCAAGTAGTCCTTGAAAACTGTAGGGCAATGGACTGTGAATAGAAGCCAAGTGTAGGTTTTGTTTATGTGGGCAAGACTGGATGTGATTGACATGGACATTTGGGTGGTTTGGTGGGGTCACCTGAGATACGGAAGGTAGGAATTTGGTACGTTTGGTAGTATAAATGCAGTGGGTGCCAGGGACAAGCTGGAAATCCAGGGAATCTTGGCACTGCTCTTGCTTTTCTACATGATTTACTTGAACTTTTGCTTTCCTGGAATGTCACTCATTGTCTTACCTACTTAGAGTGTAAACTTTTCAGAAAAAGGATTATTCCTAGCCTGGAGGAATAGTATTATTTGAATCTCTAGATGTTTCTGGATAATAATAGTAAAGAAGATTAAACTCCTGTTTTAAATGCACGATGTTGTGTACTGGAGACAGAAAGGCTGTGGAAACACTAGAAGAAATGGGGTAATCTCACTAGGTGTCCTTTTAAGCTGGAAATATTTTGAGAGAATCAGATGGAATCACAGAATCCATTTGGTTGGAAGAGCCCTGTAAGTTAACCAAGGCCAGCCTTTAACCCAGCAGTGCCACCACTAGATCATGTCCCTCAGCACTACATCACATAAGGATATATAAATAATTATTTAAATACCTCCAGGGCTGGTGACTCCACCTGGGCAGTCTGTTTCAATGTTTGATAATCCATTCAGTGAAGAACTTCTTCCTAATATCCAGCCAAATTGTCCCTTGATGCAACTTAAGACTTTCCTTTTGTCCTGTTGCTTGTTAATTAGGAGAAGAGACCAATGGTACAAAAAAGGTTAGGGAACAGCTTGTAGATGTAACTAAAGCAAACAAGCAAACTACATTTAAGGTGGTAGTTATTAAAAAGAAATTTATGAAAGGGAGTTTTGTTGTGGTTGTGAGAAACTTTGAACTTGGTCTAGAACTCAGAACAGATCTGTGTTCAGTGGCCAGTGACTGAAGCAACAAATAAAAGCAGCATTTCAGATTTTATGGAGGAGAACAGTTTCACAGGGATCAGGGAACTTCACTGTGCAAAGAACAGTTGTACTTCACTAATCAACCTCATTTTCATTTTTCAGTCTGCAAAAACAAAGCAAGGGAAAAGCAAGTAACTTCATTTGCTTACATAGTAAAAGAATTAAGGCAAAGAAAATTTAGGGGTTCAATGTAAAATGCATTATTAATTTTCAACTTTCTAGAAGCAGGGAGCTTTTGGGTCCTATAATGGAAACAATGGTGTTCTGCATCTCTTAGTGAGCTGCAGGCCAGACGAGCAGGAGTTCCCATCTGGAGCAAGAGATTCAGACCACCAGTAGTAAACAGGTACATTGAGGTTGTGTAACCAAACAAACAAATGAGCAGCCCAACAGCAGCTGAAGTGTGTCTGAAGAGATGTTTCAGAGTAGTGAAGGATTAAAGCTACTGTAGAGAAGCCATCTAGCTCTGAGCCAAGCAACAGTTTTGGTGACCTTCTCAGTGCCTATGTTACCTGGTTCTGTAATCCCCTTGGGTTCCCAGTGCATAATAAAAGTGAACTCTATGTAACTACAAAATAAGACGTGAAAAATTTTTGTTCAGTTACCTGGCTATTTGATTCTGCTTCACTCAGAACTACCTTTTTAGGACAATTTATTTGTTCTTCCTGACCAACACTTAGTCCAGTTCAGAGACCTTACAGATTTTTTGTTTGGGCTTGACATTTTGACATAAAATAGTGTCTTTTCAAAATTAAAAAATGCTGTAACAGAATGACATGTTGGATATCGTTCTGTTTTGATATAGAATGTCTAGTTCTTAACATTTATATTTTCCCACAGAATTTTTACTTTCAGTTCAAGTTTGAAATGACGAATTATTTTGAAATTCCCTGTGGGAGGAAAATTCCGTTTCTTCCTGTCCTCTTACATTAAGAAGAGAGACTGTTCTGAAACCATCGTAGCAGGTAGGAGAGTCAGCCAGCTCCAGCCTTATACCCTGTTTTGTGTATCCTAGCTTAGCTACATGCATTTGTTGAAACTGCTCCACTTCTAAGACCTCAAACTATTTGAGTGGCTTGTGGGGGGATTTTTTTGGTTAAAATTATGCAGAATGCTCATTTACATCCCCAGTAATATGTTGACAAATCCTCAAATGCAAATTAGGAATAACTGTACTTGTCTGTCTTACATGAGAGGGCTGTGGGTCATAATTGATTGATGCTTATTAAATTCTACCAGATTCTTGAAAGGTGCTCTAGAACCCTAGAGTCATATTTACTGAAATGTGATTCTGAGTAACTCAGGTGACTTCGCTACAAGTGCTGAGCAAACTCAGCTGTTACTTTTAACAAGCACAAATCATTTGGTTTAAACAGTATCTCTAATCCTCTCTGCCAGGTTCTGAACTTCCTTCTTTGAATTCTTTTCCTCACTCCACATTTTTATGCATAAATGTAAAGCAGCACTTTTCAGGGAGCTAAACAGTCATACTAATTACAAGGATGGTTTCTTCTGCTGTTGTCAATACTGTGCTTCACTTCCACCCAGATAATTCATGCCTCTGTCCTTTTCCTTCTGCGGTGGTTGACATAATCTCTAACTCCTGCACATAGATATCAAGTAGTAAAAACTGTAGGATCAGGACAGAAAATGCTGCAAACCAAATTGGATCAAATAGGGACCTTTAGCCAAGGCTCTGTCTTACTCTGCTTGACATTTGACATTCTGACATTTGAAGTGATTTTCCTCACAGACGAAAAATGCAGACAATGTCAATTCAAGAGGAGGAAAATGGGTCAGGATTCTTGATTGCATCATACTGCAGGTTCTTGGTCTCTCCACTTCAAGGCTCCTCATGAGAGTAGCTTGCCTTGAGACTAAGGCAGTTCTTTAGATTTTTCTAGTATCAAACATGCTGATATCTTCACCACGTGTTTGCATTCAGGTAAAAGCATGAGCAACACTGTCAGATTCAGGGAGATTTGGATTAAATCTTTTGTTTTCAGTAATCCTATTTTTTTTTTCCTTCTTCTCTATCTCTGCTCTTCCATGGACTGTAGCATCTCTGAGTTTTCCTCTGGGTTTCATCATTCCACGGCCAAACATGCTCTGGTCTGCAAACCCTGCCATTCAGACACATCACCAAATATCAACCCACTCATCACATCTGCCTCTCCCAGCTAATAATGAACCTCGTCTTTCACATCCCCTGATCAGGTAAGCTTCTGTTTGCCTCCTGTTTAATCTGTTCATTACTCTGATCCTCATCAGCTGCATACTTATTCTCTATATTCTCCGGAGATTTTGAGCTTTTTCAGTGCCAGGTTCAGAAGGACAGCAGCACTTTTTTTCTTGCACCTTGAGCTGTAGCAGCTGTTGAAAGGCATCATGTGAGAGCAATTGTGCTAGCTTGGCCATGATTATGTAGACCCAAGCAAAAGAGGTTTTTTCCCAAGAGGCCTTTTAACTTTTTACCAAATGAAATGAATATGAAAGAAGATACACTTCTTCATTGTGTTTCCTTTCTGCTGGTCTGACACTCTTTGTAAAAGGGCTGAAGCAGGTACACAAAAGTCCCACCACTTACTTTATTTAAGTTTCTATCGTAGAAACCAGTAGTGTCTGGTTTGAGTGGGCATCTGGCAATTGCACCTCCATCAGGATGGTAGTATGGGGTTAAGAACGAGTGTGCATACAGCTTATTCTCCCCAAATAACTAGGGGCTTTGCTGATTTACTGGTTATTTAGGGGACACAATAACCACCACTGATGATAGTGGCACTTTGGTTATGGCTGTTGCTGCATCAGGTATGATGAGACAGGCTTACGTGCACAATGATTTTTCACGGGGCCCATAGCTGGTGGAATATATCAGCTCTAACAAATGAGTTTTAGAAAGGAATAAAAAACAGAGAGAGAGATGAAAGGGAAAAACTCCTTCTACAAGCCAGCTGGGAGGAGCAGCAATGAGGTCACATTTTCTCATATCGGGTGCAAGACCGTGAGAAGAACAATCCAAAAGCAAGATTATTAGAACAAGAAAGGAAAAAAAAAGCTGAAGAATGAAGCAGGATGAGAAAAATACAGAGAAAATACTGCCACTGCCACAACAGAAAAGCACTGCTGCCACTGCTTAAGTGAGGGGTTATAGAGCTGCAGATAGCAGAACCTTGGCATTACTAAGGCTAAACCACTAATGTGTCTGAGACCTTCTGTAGCACTGTGAATGCTCTGCTTGGTTTCCCCAACCTGTTGCCAAGTCTGTAATCCATCCTTTCTTATTTCCTGGTAGGGAAGAGCAAGGTGAAACATTCAAAACATTGCTGTAACTCTGATGTCTGGGCAGCTTCAGCCTTCTCTCTCCTAAGGGCTTCAGTACATGTCTGCTATCAAACAGTTCATCCCAGATTCATCCAAATGCCATAATCTGCATTTTAAAAGCACCAGTGGTTGTGTCACTTTACATGGTTAATAATCACTGCCAAGACAACAGAACCTGCTTGACTATTCATTTCTTCACTACATTTCAACAGGTTGGTCCTTCCTAGCACTATTCACAGGGAAAATGTTCCTATTGTACATTACATGGAGACACAGGGAAGCAAAGATTTGTAACCAGGATTTTGAAAGGGAACTGAATGGATGACGTACCCAAATACCTTGGAATTTCAGTGTCTTAGGTACATAGCTAGTAAGGAACCACTGATAGAGTCATGATTTAATAATATGTAATAATTAATTCTCATTTATGCTTTTGTCTCTGGGTTTACCAGTCCTAAGAATTGTATTCTCTGTCCTAGTTCTCTCTGTGTCCTTCCACCTGTCTGAACCTTCCTAATGTCTGATCACGTTTGCCTCCTCATGCTTGGTATCATCTCTCCAGTGGCTCATTTTATCTGGCTCACCTCCTGCACTCTCACCTTTACTTATGAAGGCCAGAAATGTTTATCTGCGTGTGGCATCCAGGGCTCCTGCACTGAGCATTTTTTTTGCCCTATGACATCTGTTTCCCCATCTAGGAGTATAATGTCCTTGTTGCGTTCAGGTGAGGAAGAAAAGCAAAACCAGTAAACAGGCATAGTAATTAGATCTGATGCCTGGGCTCTGGAGAGGATATTGTGAGACGAATTAAAAGTTGATCCCATTGGAAGGTTCCCCTATGGCTACTGATTAGACTCGGGTGAACTAGAAACAGTGCTAGGAGAATTAATTTGTTAATTAGAATCTGACAAACAATTGTTTCTTCCTTTCTCTCTTTCAAGGCTGTAGTTTTTGTTTGCCTGGTCTTCCAATAGAGGCAGCAGGTAAACTCCTTTAACCAAACTCTTTTGTCTGTGTCCAAGGGGCAGCAGAGTGGAAGCACAAAGGCTTGCAAAGTTCATTGAAGCAAGAAGCATGGAACTAGAGTGCGTTTCTTGCCATTGCTTTCTCCAGGGGTGCTTTGTATTCCCTTCTGAGACCCTGACCTCTTGTCCTTCAGGTTATACAGTTGGTTAACTGAAACCTTTGCTCTTGGATTTCTTAACTGTCTGTCACAGACAACATTCCTGTGAAAAACACACATATCTCTGCTGAGGAGAGGAGCTAAGAGGCACAGATTCTCCTCAGACACATTTATCTGGCTTGTCAGCAGACCTAAGAGGGAATTCAGAGGGAGAAAGAGTATTTTTCCCTGAGTGCAGAAGCCACCTGTGGTTTTAAAGTGAGTTATCAATTTGCCATTGTTTTAACAGTTTACTACTGTTAATAAACTCCAAGAAAGCAGAAATCTAAAGGAAGCAATTCTGAATATAATCCTGCTCAAGGTAACACAGAAACACTCCTGCACATATGTACATACTCTCCTGTGAGTTTCTCAAAAACTGCAAAGGGAGCTTCAAACCTAAAGCAATGTCAGATGCAAAGGCAGCCAGTACAACTCAAGTTTTCTCTTGGGTATACAACAACATCTTTAAATGCATCTCCTCACACACCTTTTTACCCAGCAGTTGCATAGTGCACAGAATGGACAGAGCTCTATAAATAAGCAGCTAGCCAACATTTTCTTCCACTCTTTTTGTTTGGCACATGGCTCCAGGGTTTAACTGCTGAACACAATTCAAACCCTTCTCTGGAAAGAAAATTGTGAACTGATTTTGTGGCACATATTACTATAATGACTGTATGATGCTGTACAAGCATTAAGTAACTTCATTCTACAACATCTCCAATTGACATGAGTATTGGGTTCCTGTTTGGGAAACTGAGGCAGAGACATTGCAGTAGAGAGGTCTGAAGAAGTTCGCCTGTCTAAATAACAGCTCCCATCTTTGCTGTAGATTGGCATGTTCAGGATGCCTGTAAATCACACACAGCCCAGGCCACAAGTCAGGAATCAAGAAAGCAAGACATGCTCAGTGAGTGGCCTTTCATGGTACTTGGTTTAAAAGTCTTGCTTAAACCAAGACATTTGTACCAATGACAATTGTATTAGCAGGCATGAGAAAATCCATCCCACTGGACATTCAGGTACATTCATCTTGAGACCCACCTCTTCTTTACTGTCAGTTCCTTGCCTTGGCTACTGTACACTTTCTCATCATAGCAATAAACAAGTAGAGATCCTGAACACAACAGCCGCTTTCAGTAAAACTTCCTGTTCTGCTGAAGAATTGCTCTGTCTTGTGCCATAGGTAAATCACTTTTCTATTAGAAAATAGCACGTGATAGGATAAGAAGGAGCCAGATCATTGGAAATGTGTTCAAAGGAACTGGGTTTACCAGGTCATCATGTTGCATTTCCACCTACCGTTTCCTGTCTTCCAAATACGTGACTTAACAGTATGAGCAGGTTTTTTTCAGTGTCTTGAGTCTCTTATGTGTATGCCTGTGCATATGCTCAAGAAAGAGAAAGCAAAGGGGAGCTTCAGAAATTCGGTCATGTGAGCTCAGATTCATTCCTGGGTGATTCATCAGTAATGTGTAAACATTTATACATGCTCTATAGACCTCTACTACCTGGGCTGTGGGAGTAACTGATAGCAGGAGTACATAGTTATCTTCCTTGTAGGTCAGTGTACAGAGGGGAATGAGGCAAACGCTTTGCATCTGGGTTGCTAACAACAGGAGATAGTGAGGCTCTTGAATCCTGGTTTATAGTCTGAAAGAGAATTCATGCTGCTGGGCACAGACCTTTTTTTGCTTTTCCTCCCCAGTGTGATCCTGGGTGCCCCCTTCTCTGTAGTTTATCTGCATACTCTATCTCCTCTAATTTTGCTAAGCTCGTACCCTTAGGAGGTGCAGATGCAAACCTGGACGAGACAAGGTTGCTACTGAAATGTCAGAATTCTAAAACAGCTTTACAGCTTAACATAAGAGATATGATAATTTTTTGTGTGTTTTATTGATGTAGGGAGAAGTGCACTGCATCCATAGTATAATAATTGCTGATATTTGCTGCTGAATTTGGAGGAAAACCAGTAAATAAACTGCTTTCCCCTATTTCTTGTCTCTCAAAAGAAAACATGCAAAACTCTGGGAAGATTTTTCCTAGTTTTATCTCCAATAGGTTCATAGCTGCTAGGCCAAGATGCTTCCTTATGTGATTTATATGCCTTTTCACTGGTCCTGGGAGTTAATGTTTCCCCCCTGGGTGTTGGCCATTTTAGCACAGCTTGAAAGAATGAAATAATATTTTAAACTCTCTTTCCCATCTCAAAGTTGGACTTTCGACTTTAAAAATTGATTAACTTTGGGTGAAAGGTCCTGGCTTGAGGGGTTCTGGGGAATTAGGTTCTTTATTCAGCAACAGAACCTGTGCATCATGGACAGGAGCAGGAGACACTTCCTGATCACTGTCTCTCCTTCCAATGTTATTTACTCCTGAACTAGAGGTCTCTGTTGTAGGGGTGAATCACTAGGTATATTTTAAGGGGCTGGTCAGTCTGTCTATTCTCTCATTCTGACTTTCTCTGGTGTAGATCCATTTCTAGGAAGAGCTAGATGGGCTCTGCTGGCATGTTGCACATAAACCATTCTGCTGCCATTATGCTTGATGAGGTTGAGCTGAGGCCACATTGACGCTGCATGAAATGGGTTTATACTCCATTTCCAGCCTTTTGACAGATCAGTTCTCTTAGGAATCTGTTCTGCAACTTGACAAAATATAAAGCTTGACCCAATGCAATTTTGAAATATATGTATTTGGTAAATTAATGAACTCACAGTGACTAAACGAAATTATCAAGAGCAATCAAAACCTAGAAGAGAAAAATTTTCAGGTGATGGTAATGAGCTTCTATTTTTTCATGGACAGAAAACTCTATATGAAATCAGTGTTTTATTCATTTATTCAAAGATTCATTTTTGTCATCTGTAATAAGAAAATGTATAAAAGAAGGTACATAAGAAAATCTGGAATCAGTTTCACCAGTTTTAAGTTTGTTGAGTTCAGTTTGATTTAAGAGGAACAGGATCAGATGGGCTTATTGATGTCTCAGTGCTCCTTATGCAGTTAGAAGGGACTGCTCCTATGGGTTCAATTTATCTACAGCAATTATTCGGTGAAAAGTCTCATCCTGTGCATCTGACAGCAAATAACAGTGGAGAACAGAAATCAGGTGGGAGACGCAAAATTCTGGTGTAACTGCAGCTAATGCACTTCCACTGGCTTCAGCAGAGGCAAGGTTCCTCTCTGGCAGTTTAGCTTAAGCCAATGCATATTAACAATTGTCTGTAGTAAAGAAGTTTATCCCACTGGTGACTAGGGTCTGGGTAAGCCTTAAGGATGTGCTCAGCTTCTTTAAGCTGGGCTCTAAGTTGTGGAAACTTGGTCTCAGCTTGTGGAATACAGTCAACTGAGGATGACTTTCTCATGCAGACTGTGGTTTATTCTGTTTTCTCCAGTTCTTTGTGCAAACATAGATGCCTTGTCTTATACTAAGGAAGAACTGTCCTCATCCTCCCCTGTAGACCATTCCTGATCTTCTCCATTCTCCTGCAAACAGCACGTAGTAAGGGTACATCAGACAGATGGGCTGATCCAAAAGGCACTGTAATGAAATGGTGACAGAATTTTGACTTCTCTCCTGACTGCAGCTTCATGCTTTCAGCCTGTTCAGTGGAAATATGGCTGAGGATGTGTCAAATTTCTGCTGTAAAGCTCAATAAAAGCTGAGTGCCAAATTAATCTGTGATATAAGCCCTGTTTGACTTGGGCAAGCTGACTCTGGGGAGAGATTTGGTCCTGTGCACTTGATGTGTACTAAATGGGAAAGTGCAGTTTTCTTGTAATGCTCTCTGATGTGGTTAGGCTAGAAAAGATGCTGCAGCCCTGTTTTCCCATTGAAACAAGAATATATACTTACAAATTTCCATCTCTACAGCTGTCTCTGTAGCTGTTTATTTGTAAAATTAGAATACTAGATAATGAAAGTGATCTTAGAACCTGAGGCAATCAGTATGCAAGCTTTTTTCTCACAAACATCAGGCTGGCATCCAGGTTTTGCAGGAGATGCACAGGCAGGCAAAGCTGAGTGGAGATCGGCAGGACTGGAAGAAGAGCAGGACTGGTTCTGGGTTAGGACACTGTCCTTGTGGGCCTTGGCAGAACTACAGGGAGAGAAAAGCACCCCCAGCAATGGGTGGTGCAGGCCAGGCCTGTAAGGTATGGACAGGAGCTGCAGGTGCCTATATTGAATGTTTCCAGGCAAAGTCATAGAATCTTGTAATTGTTCATGCCGGAAAAGAACTTCAGGATCATCAAGTCCTTCAGCCATTATTCTAACTGTACCAGGTTCACCGCTAAACCATGTCAGATCCTTCTTTATGGAAGAAGCAATGTTAAACTGGGGAGCAATTTTGATACTGAAGTGGAAGCTGTTTATGATGTTTAAAGGAAATGGAAGGGAATGGAAATGAAAGCTAACGCCCAGCTACTTTTGCTTTATCTGTGTCTTAGAAAGACCTTAAGGCATAGAGGGAGGCTACCAGGGCTGACAGCCTCCCATCAGCGTTACCCAGTGTGGAGTTTGTCCCGTGGAATGGGAGTTTCAGGAGTTCTCCCAGCACCATCAGCCACCGTTAGAGCCACAGCACTGTGTGCACAAGCCATCCTCTCTTCAGGGTAGAGAAGAGCAAAGATGGATATAGTTCTGTCTCTCTTGTTTGAGTTAGTGTGTTCCTACCTTAGTGAAAGCACAGCAGACAAACACTTACTCACACCAGAGCTCCTTAGGAGCGACAGTGTTATGGCCCTCTTGGGCTGCTTTGCTGCAAAGCCAATCACTGAAAAAAAAAAAAAAGGAAGGAACATGGACAAGTTTAATCTCCTCTGTAGCATCCAGCAAGTCTGTATAATGACATTTACTAACGCTGCCCACATATTTCTGTCTCAAAGGAGTCTGGAATAGAGGTTAGACTTTGTAGGTCACCATTATGAAACCAAAGCACTGCTTCAAAGTTCTCCACTCACTGGCTGTGATGCTGGGCAAAACCCTGTACCCTTCTGTGGTTCATTCTGCCCCGGCAATGCCAGTTCTCTAGGAAGGCTTGGATGGCGGAGAGCCATATCGTTGCTGCAGGACAAAGGCGTATTTGGTTTGTTTAATGCCTGCTCTGGGTGAATCTAGAATATCACAGATTAAAGTAGGCTGAGCTCCTGCGTGCAAATGTGCGCCTTGCTGATGGTTTATTCCTTCTGCTTCTGTGCTTCCTGGTGAAAACGCAAGGTGGCACTGACTCAGCAGGATCATGGCTGACGGTTGGTTCTGTGTTTCTTTCTATTTATACCCAACAAGTGTATTCAAGCGCTCCTGTAGGTAGGCTGCAGTCTCTCAGTTCTCCCATTGTCTGGTAAGGACAGTGCCAGTAACTATTCTGACTCATTTCTTGCAGGAGTTATTATATAGTCACTTTAAGTAATGCATTGACAATTTTATTAGGAGACGTAGTGCAGAGTAACCCAGCAAATGGACAGTTCCAAGGACTTCATGCTTACAGCAGAGTCTTTGTAAGAAAAACTAACAGTATAGGAAAATTAAAGGAAAAGGAAAGCTGTCTCAAGGAATCCAGGGATTACCTGAACAGCAATCAACCCCCAGGCACAGACTCCTTATCACTGATGATATTTCTGCTGCAGAGACCTAAATTGCAAGACTTCTTCTCGGCTTTCTGCAGAATGGATGTGCATTATGAGTTCTCCTCTCTGCTAGCAGTAAGCAATTATCAAATGAGAGGCTTCATAGGGGCAATAAAGGTGGGCAGCAGCATTTAGGGCTCACATCTTCCCTGCAGGAGCAAGGGCTGGACATTTGCAGCTTTGGAGCCAGTTTCCAGGTTCGGACAAAAGCAAGAAATACCTGTAGTGAACATGGTGAATATGGTGAAGGTTAGCTACAGCAAACAAAGCTCTGAGCCCCTGATTTCATGGTGCTGTTGAAAGGTTGCATAGGAATGTTGATGATCATCATCAGCATTTAGGGTTTGCACCTTCCCTGTAGGAGCAGGGTGTTTACATTTTTGGAGTCAGGCTCCAGGCTTAGATGTCCTGGTTTAAACTTCCCAGGGTTTTCAGGCTAGAAAAAAAAAAAAAAAGGCAAGGACAAATTTTATAGAAAAGAAAAGTGGAAACAAGTTTTATTAATAAGAACAACAAAACCAGTTCTGACTGAGAGCTGTGGTCATTATACAAGAGATTTACAGTGCAGTGTAAATCAGAGTGTGTCAGACACCCAAGGAGCAATATAGTTCAGTCTCTGACCTCAGGAACAATGCTGCTTCAGGAAAGACAATTTATTGACAGGTCCTTGCAGTTTCCAGAGAGATCATTGTGTGACCTGTCAGAACCTTTTCTTTTGACTTCTTAGCAAATTTTAATTGTTTGGGCTGGTGGAGCTGTTTTGCTATGTTGTCCATCTTTTGCTACTCTATTTTTCAGAAAAGCGTCAGAAAAAATACTGAAGAAAAGATCAACTGTGATGTTTGCAGCTAAAAATGTATTTTTCTCACTTTGATTTCCTTCTTTAAAGAGCTGGTTTGGGCTAGGCACAACAGACATTCTTTTCATCTATTTTTCTCTGGCCAACAGTCAGCCAGAATGCGAAGCCACCATGGTGTGTGGCTAACCACAATGTCTTCAATTACATGTTTCTCATTATAGGAGCTAAATTCCAGTGCTGTCTCACCTGCCTTCTTCCTCTAACAGGTATAAATTGCTTGGCAAGGTTTACAACTATGGCTTCTTCCTGGAGCATCCACCCCTATCCCCATGAGACCAGTCAAACTTTCTAACTACCATGTCTATGTTTTCTCCTCTGCTGCTCATCACAAATGAGAGGTCATTCCTGTAAGCATTCAGAGACCCATGTCATTGTCTCCCTTTGTTCCCCACCTTAAAAGTCTCCTTTATCTTCTGCGAGGTGATGCAAAGCTGGCACCTTTGCCTGCTTTCCTGACACGTGTTCTAACCCGTCATTGTATGTCATTGGCCAGATTCTGTCTTTCATCTTTAAACTGGATTTTTTTGTGGCAGAATTGTGTCTTGCTTGGTAGAGGACAGTGAGGTCTATAGTTATTGTTCCTATATGCTGTATAGATATTGAAGTATACTGTGCTAAATGGTTTTAGCACAGTCCACCTACTGGTCTGGTTCACCTGAGCAATAAAAGTTACGTGCTGCCTCATTAAACAAGCAAAACACCTAATATTTGAGTTATACAATCCCCATGTGCATCAGCCTAGGGAGCATGGGCATTGCTTGCAGGGAAGGGGTTAATCCACTCTTCTCTTTTTTTTCCGCAGTCCCTGCTGGGTGGATGAAAATGAATCACATTTCATTCTGCTCTCAGTCAGCTGAGATTGCTCTATAATTTTGTTTTTAGTCATTCGTGACTGAGACCTTCTCTGGCAAATTTAGTCACCAAATGTTTTTGCTGTTTAGCCCCAGTTGGTTGAAATCTCGGGGCAGAGTGGGTTTCGTATTGCGACAGCTGAGAGATGCACAAGAGGAAAGCTGATGGATGTTGATAGTTCAGGCTGATGATATTCAGTATCGTTTCCATATCCCACACGGCCAGGCTGTGATACTCAATTCATTTATTCATGATCATATACAAAGGATTTAGTCTTCAACCTCATAATAGCTTGTGACCTTAAAGGGACAGAGTCAAGTGCTTTTCAGGCCAGAATGTAACTTGCTGTAGAAACTGCTGTCTACTAAGAGTGATATCTAATAATATGTGCAACCACTGCCTTTCACCTTGGTCTCTCTACATACTACACACACACTACAGGTTAAAAATCTCTCGTGACACAGAGAGTCAAGGACAAAATTACACAGAGGTTTAAGGTCTTCTGTTCCTGTTATGAACAGGCAAGTGATGTTTTACACATGCTGTATTTGTATTGGCAATCCAGCCTCAGCTCTTAAAGGAAAGTTGTAGAAAGAATTTGAGAAAGAAAAAAATAATTTCCTAAAATACAAAAGCTGCTGTTGTTGGCTGTGCTGTAACTATTTCCACTATTGCAGTGTTTTCTTGGCAGCACTGAAAATGCACAAACTGGGAAATAAATATTACTGAGACATGGAAGTGCTCCTGCTCCATTCAGAGAATTGTTGAAGGGGAGAGGTTCAGCCGGGATGAGCCTGGACGTCAGAGGGGAAAAGGCAAAGGCATGTGCAACTACCATAAGCTGATGTGTGACAGACACAATGGCAATCAGCATGATTAGAGACATTTTGCTCCCTGTTTTCCAAGATGAAGTTATGAGCAGCGCAGAGTCATGCAGCCTCTCTAAATGGGGTTGCGGTTCACTTGTCATGATCAGGAAATAAGTCTGTAGCAGGATTGCAAAGGGCTGTGGCACAGCTGAGACATCCAGTGGTGTTAGTGTGGTGAGACCCTATGATTTCTGTGGAATGGTGCTGACTGTTGACAATAGGGGCTGATGGAGAAGGCATTTCCATGAAGTTAATGGCTGGCTGGTGGAGGTTAGGGCCTGAGGCTGTTATTACCATTTTAAGTCCTGAAAATATAAAAATGCAGAGAAAAAATAACAAAAAATTGCCTTTTTATATATCAGAGAGTTTAAAGTAGAGCTGCCTGTTGCCATGGCTACAATATGCAGTTTGCAGGCTTTAGTTATTTAAGACCAAGGGCTTGATCTTGCTGAATCAGTGAACTCAGTGGAAGCATGTCACCCAGCCTAGGCAGGGGAAAAACAAAACCATGGCAGCATGGCAGAAAAGGAGAAGCAATCCCTCTCCCATCAGAGAACTCATCCACTTGCTCAAGGAGTCTTTGTGAGGGAGTGGGAATGGGTTCCAGCAGCTCCTCCTACATTCACAGTCTAGGATGCTCCACATTGGTTCCCAGTTCCTACCAGTACAGTATGGTCATCTTCAGAATGAAAATTTTTTGGAGTAGGACTGATAACCCCTCTTTGTAAACTACCAGCAACTACATATATGTGTGAACTATATTAAGGATTTTTAAGATCAAGCTATCTTAGCCGTCATGTATTTACAGCGACAGCAAGGCTGGCCTCACACGTTCACCTTACTCCCAGAAGAGGCTTTTTGCGGTTCCTCTAGCAAAGAAGACCTCAAGTTTTCCCAGGGTGAATGTTCCAATTCTTGTTAAACTGGATTAGGATCCGTTAAAGATCCCTGGTTACTTGGTTTCATCTGTGAAGTCAAGTGAGACTGTGATGGAGTCCCAAGCAAATGCATCCAGCTAGGCTTTTTGCCCATCTCTGCTTCTCTTCCCATGGATTCCCAAGGGGACCACACAGCACCTCATTTTGGAAGCTCTGTTTTACAAAACATGGGGCCTGATCATGCCCCTTAATGCTGTTTTTCCTTTTCTGCACTTGCGAAAGAAGAACCAGGAGGATTTAATGATCTTTAGACAAGAAAACTTGAAAAGAAAGTGAGAACCAAATTTCTCCAGGTCACGGACAGCACTATGTGTGTGTGCTCAGCAGCAGCCTGCCCTGGCTTCACAAGCAGCTGCCTTTCCCTCTAAGTACATTAGAGATTTAGATGCAATACTGAGAAACACAAATGCCTTATAGCTGCAGAACTTACTACCACATCAGAATTGGAGGTGAAAATATCTAGATATGATTCCCTGAGTTGTCTGTCTCCTGAAGTATATCTGTCTGCCTGTGTAAACACATTACCTCACCAATGAACACAGTAGCTTAGGATTTACTATACTGCTGCCATGTCCCAAAGCTGCATTGCAGTGCCCAAAATTTGTCCATAGATCCCCATCCCCAAAATTCATCTTGCAGGCCTATCCTAGGGATATTCAAACAGTTCCATACATCTGTAAGTTGGCTGTTCCCCTGCCTTTCTGCTGCATTATACACATTTCTTATTGCCTCAAGAATAATGATCGTCATACATCCCCTCTGAGACAATGTGCTGTGGTTGCTGGCTTTTTCTCCTTACCAAGCAGGAGGCAGAGCACTCCCCAGATCAGCCTCAGAACTCCTACTATCCCCAAATCAGACTAAATAAGCATGCCCCATGTTGAGATAGAGACAGGAGAGGTTTATCAGGGAGAAACATGAACCAAATGAAAGCTTTAGGAATTCACTTCAAAAGGAAGATGCCATTAGCAGCCCCTTTTGTGTTTGGTTGCATGGGTGGGCAGGCACTTTATTATGTCCTTGGCAAGCACACAGTGTACCTGCCTTGGTGTGGTTAGTAATCAGCACTATAGTAGTGAGAGATCAAAGGATTCATGAGGGAAAAGAGAGGTTTCTAGGAAACTTAAACACACTCAGATGACCAAGGAGAGATCTTTTCTCCTTAGGAAGAACTACACTGGTGTCATCAGTAACTCTGGAAGATGAGGAGGGAGAGGTGTCTCCAAGAGCCACATCCCACTCAACACCAGCATCGCTCCATGCTTCCTCCCAGCTCCTCTCCCACCCCAGAGCCCTTACACACCTCTGGCCTCTTTCCACAGTGGAAACTATGCCAAGCCTCCCCTTTGGTAATAAAATGAACTATAATTGAAGTTCCTCATTCAGAGCTGATAAGGGACACTGATTAGAGGCAGAGCACCCCACATCCTGGGAACAGCAGGGAATTGCTCATACTTCATTCTTTTTCTTGCAAGGAAGCTTTCCAGGGTGTGTTAGCAGCAGTTCCCAGCGTTCCTATTAACATTTCTTGCTTTCTAGTGATGCAGGATCCATCGGAAGTAATGTGTTCATGAGGTCAGAATGGGATGGTTTCTCATTCATTAGATCAAAACAGTGTGTATGGGGACAGAAGTAAAAATGTAATAAGATAGATGCCACAAAGGAACCTTATTTTATAAAGGAGTTATTTTTTGTTAACTGGTGCTGCCATTGTGTGCGAATCTTAAGACTTACCAACTGTTAGATAATCCTCGTTAGACCTACATACAGTAGTGAGAAAGGTTGCTGACCTGGAAGATGTTTTGTCTCCGCATAAGCTCTGCCCCTCTCCTAGAGGATTTCGACCAGAGAAGATAATTTTCAGTATGGATGGCTCTGCTGCATGGACTGATGTTTGCAGGAGGCTCAGCTATTTTGTGGGCCATAAGCAGGGGCACAGTCATCCCTTCATGACCGTGCTTTGCACTGTATAAATCTGTAACTGATACAAGGTCAGCCCCAAGTTCGCCACTGAACAGGATGAGGCCTGGGATGTTGGCTCACATATCTTTCTGTCCCTAATGTGTGACTTCATACACCACTGAATATATCTTGTCACATTTGCACAGGGATTTTATACAATTTACATTTTTATAGGTTATTGCTTTTCTCTTGGTGTCCCAATCCTGAATTTCCTTCTCTTCTGTCTCATCCTGGGCCCCTCAGTTTAGGAAGGATGTCGAGGTGCTGGAACGAGTCCAGAGAAGAGCAACTAGAATGGTAAAGGGCCTGGAAGGTCAGCCCTACGAGGAGAGGCTGATGGAGCTTGGTCTGTTTAGCCTGGAAAAGGGGAGGCTCAGGGGTGACCTTATCACTGTCTATAACTACCTAAAAGGTGGTTATGGTCAGGCGGGGGTCGGTCTTTTCTCCCTGGACACTGGAGACAGGACAAGGGGTCACAGTCTTAAGCTCCATCGCAGGAGGTTTAGACTTGACATTAGGAAGAGGTTTTTCACTGAAAGAGTGATCAGATTTTGGAACGGGCTGTCCACAGAGGTGGTTGGGTCACCATCTCTGGAGGTGTTCAAGGTTAGGCTGGATGAAGTGCTGAGTCAGATGTTTAGGTTTACTTGGTTGGTTGTAGGTTGGACTGGATGATCTTTAAGGTCTTTTCCAGCCTCATCATTACTGTGATACTGTGATCCTTCTCTCCTTTTTCTTCCCCTGAGCTCTCAGTACCAATGAACAGAGAAACATCTTTATCTAACTCCTCAAGACATCTTCAGTATCAAAAGTCCCTGCTAATAGTTTATGGATACCTGCCATTGATTAGGTTAATAGAGAATAAAATTGCCTTGTACCTGTATTTCACTTTGATTTTAAAATTATGCCCCTTGTCTTCATCTCTGGGGAGGAGCTGTTAATCCTGTTAGTGGCCCAGTCCCAAGTGACTATCACCGCCTTCTCTAGTTGCGGCCCAGTTTGAAGCTGGGGAGGTTGGGTGGCCATTAATAAAATCACTAAAGGAAATATGTGGAACTTCTTTGAGGACAGGGAAAATTACCCTAATAGAAGAAATATTGTGAAGGAAACTGCTTCCATTGTACATGTTACTGAGAGAAGGTGAGAGCAGGGGTTCCAGAGTTGCTATATTCAACCCTCATGTTAAGAACTCAGTCTCTTTTCTGTCAGACCCATATTCTTCAACTCTGTTAAAGGAAACAGAGACCATTGTCTTCTCATGACTTATCTATTGTATTTAGGTTTTCTCAAAATGTTAGAGAAAAGTAAACTGTTGCCTGGCTCTGCTGCCACCCATTGGAATGAAGCTTTCCTGGGTGCATGGCTTATGTAGCATTTGTGGGGATATCTGTCTCAGTATGAAACTTTTTCAGGCTCTTCATCAAGTGTACAGTGAGGATTTCCTTCCTCCTTTCTGTTATGCGTGGCCGTTGACATACTGGATGGAAATGGACTTATTCTAGCCACCAAAAATAGTTCCTGTTGAGCAATTCAATTGGCAAAATAGTCTGCAGTGCAGAGTTAGATACCTTTGAGATATTTATTTTTGACATTTCTGATCTTCAAAGACATGTTACAATGATAGATCATAGAATCACTGAATTGTTTAGGTTGGAAAAGACCTTTAAGATCATTGAGTAAAGCCAGATATCCCAAAGCCATGACTAAACAATGGCCATAAACATTAGACCTACATGACTTTTATACACCCCTTCCTCGGGAAGCCTGTTCCAAGGTCTGATGACCCTTTCCATTAAGTTGTTTTTCCTCATATCCAACCTAAACCTTCCCTGGTACAACTTGAGGCCATTTCCTCTTGTCCTACCACTTGTTCCTTGTAAAAAGAGATCAACCTCTACAACCTCCTTTCAGGTAGTTGTAGACAGCGATAAGGTCTCCCCTCAGACTCCCCTTCCTTTTCTTCAGACTAATCAGCCCAAGTAGCCTCAGCTGCACCTCACAAGGTGCACCTTCACCAGCCTTGTTGCCATTTTCTGGACCCACTCCAGCATCTCAATGTCTTTATTGTCTTGTTGGGTCCAAAAGTGATCCCAGTACTCAAGCTGTGGCCTCACTACTGGTCTATTTTAATTTCTGTTCTTCAACTTGTCACAACAGTAGATCATCACAATGACATAATTGCCTAGAGTAAACATAAGTGCTTTTACCCTAAATGGTCTGGCATGCTCAGACAAGTTGTGTGGGAATAGCCATTACACCCAGGCTGCGGAATGGCTATTTTAAAGCATTAGGAAATGTTTGTGGAAGTCTGAAGAAAGGAACAACATGGAGTCCCTTTGCAATCATTCTAGGAGAGACATTTCATAGTGACAGGAGGTAATTCTCAAATTTTAATTTGATCAGAGCAAACAGGATAAATGCCCCTTCATAGCGCAAGGGTGACTAGTGGTAACGGTAATGAAGGATACCAGCATTTTCATTTCTTTTAAAGCATTGCTAGAAGCACAATTCCCTTTAATTCTGCTGAATTCTGAGAGAAGAGCTGTCCCTCAGAATCATAAATACTGTTTTGTGAGGCTCTCTGTCTCTTCTGCAGGTCTCTCTTCCATGGACCAGCAAAACCGGTTAGTAATTAGGTGATGAGATTTTACAAGATCACAAGACAGACAGATATGAGTGCAGGTTTCTGCCTCAGTTTTCAATTATTATTTATCTGAGCAAAACAGCTCCTCTGCCACATTGTAGTGGTTTCACAGGATAATTTTTCAAATGAGCATTTTAGCTAACATCCCCTAATGGCCCAGTTATGCAGGCTGAACCTCCTAAAAGATTTAGATGTTTATGGTATTTACCTATAACAGCTCCAGCTCTTGGACTGGTTCCACAGTAATGCCTCTTTCCAAGCTGGTTCAGGCCAGACTATGACAACCATCACAACACCCATTCTTTCTGTCTCAGGAATGAGTACCCACAGTTGGTACAGATGCTTTCCCTGTCTGCTCTTAACTTGCTGCATATGGACACCCTTCCTAGATAGCAGAAAGCCTACTCTAGTGATAGCATTCACAACCCAGACACACAGTGTCCTTGCAAAAACAATTTGTGCACAGCACCTGTCATTGATTGCACCCAGATTCACCCAAAACCATGTCTTGAAAACAGTCTCGAGCTTTATCTCTCTGTAGGTGAGACATTGCAGCCTGGGACATTCCCACTTACTGCTGTGAGAGAGAACAGACTGAGATCAGGTGACTGCTTTTCTGTGACAGCCTGGCGTAGACGTCAATCCAAGCACTAAAGAATTTACCATTACAGACCTGATTTGGGCTACACTGCTCATGATTTTATCCTGTGTCTCATTTATACTCTTCTTATCCGTTGCTGGTGGAGATGGGGCTATGAATCACATTACTGCAGATGGTAATTTTAGAAACACTGCCTGGGAATGCTGCTAAATATAGAAAGGGGTGAGGAAAAAGCCGCCTTCTTATCAGGCATCAGTGTAGGTTCTTGGCATCTCAGAAATAGAGGTTGTATCATTCCTGATTTAAGGCTGTGGAGAACGTTTGATGAAGCCATGCCTGTCCCTCACAAAGCAGAAAGCTGTCTGGAGCCAGCAGTCCATTAAACAGAATGAGGTCTCCCAGGGCTAGGCAGCATTAACACTTTGTCAGGCAGGACTCTGCTGATGAGCACTGCCACTGAAGGTTTAATTTCAGATGTGTTCTGTGTTATTTACAGGGGCTCTTGAAAGGAGGAAATACTTGTGTTGGTATCTGCAAGCCAAAGGGTAAAACACACAAGTTGCAGTGAGTGGTGAAGTAGAGACAGCATAGACCTCAAGGTAGGAGGCAAGAGTACAAGCCTCCCTAGCAGGAAGAATTAAAGAATCAAAGACCAAATGAATAAAACTATTATGTGGCTCATGCCTGACACCTTGGCCATGAGGACTTTTGTTGCCACACAAGAGATGCTGAAGTAAAGATCCTTTTCATCATCAGCAGTTGGAACTTTTCATTGTAGTGATATGCTCTCTCAAATGGTGGAGAGCAAGGAAGAATTCTGCTAGTGGTACTTTTGTGAAGAGAACCAGCACTGTCTATGAAGACAATCACTTTCTAAAGGAAGAGTTTCCTGCTTGATCAGCATGCTGAAACACCTGCCTGAGCAGCCAGTGTACACTGATGCCAGCAGGAAGGTGAAGGCAGACCTTGCAGTCAATAGGACTGAATTGAGTGGTAGTGAGAGCAAGAATAAACTTCCAAGTGACTCTGGTATACCAAAGTATTGCAGCATCACTGTTGTGAAGCCAAAGCTTCTTGCTGACAATGGGAGAGAGGTTGCAAAGTTACCCTGAAATCACCCTGGAGTGAGTTCCTGCAAGTGCTTCTTCATATGACAAGGGGAGGTAGATGGAGAATTACTGTTTCCCACTACTTTTATTCTTGTTAGTGTTTTTTGCTTCAATTTTTTTGATTTTCCCTCATAAGACCCAAAGTCCATTCCTTTGCCAAGTACAACTGAGCAAATGTCAGCATTTTCCTTAAAAGTGGCCATTCCAAAATTGGTTTTTTACCCCAAGAATGTCAGTAGAATTATTGAAACCAGCTCCATTTATACTGGCAGAAAAAAACCCAACAAGATGCCAACAGACATCTCCATGCAAATAACATCTTGCAGCCCTGTGATAACCAAGGCTTGGAACATTCTTATACATGGAAAGGGGAAAAAAATGGTGTGTATGTGTTTGTGTTCGCTAGGTGACAGAAGGGAGAGCCCATGCAGAAAAGACCTCACAAGCCAGAGCTGAAGAGACCTTTCATCATCTTCCAGAGAGAAAAGACTTTGCATATCAACTGTAGAACAGAGGTCCAATTTTCATGCCAATACCAAATGAATCCTGAATGGCAGTGCAGAAGAAAATTTAGAGGTCATAACAAGAGAGCTTTTCTGTGAATCACACTACAAAAAAAGGTGCTCAGACTGACCCAAAAGCAAGTGCTATTTTGCCCAAATTATCTCAGAAGAGAGCTTGTCTAGCAGAGAAAAGGACTTGCCTAAAAAAGGACTTGTAGCTGCCCTAGGAAAAAAAGAATGACAGAACCAGTGTTTTCAAACCTAGACCAATTAGCAAGGTAGAAGAAAAAGTCCTAAAATAATTAAAAATTAAAACCAACAAGACAACAGTGTAAAAAATGAAAGAAATGAATAAAAACAATTAGCAGAGATGAAAAAGTAGCGATGGAAGTGATATAAATTGAACCCATTATAAGGCACTAATGACATTCGAAAACCTAATTTTTACATTGTCAAACCATTTTGATTAAGTGTTAAACACTGCTCTTATGAACTTAGCATATATTGTGCCAGAGCAGTAATTTCTGTCTTTATCTTTTTTGCTTTTTCTGAAAAGGTGCTTGTGTGCTGAAAGAGGCAGTAAGCACATAGGAGTTATCAGTGCTCTTTTCCCTTTGTACATGTCAGGAAGCCATAGCCCCACCTGATACTGGCTATTTGCACGTTCACAGAGAGTGGGACCTGAGTTGGGTTGGGGGTCAGCATGGAGAGAGACATGAAAAATGATGATGATGTTGAGTGTGGATGAGAAAAACTGATGTTTTTATAACATTTTTCTTTTTTTTTTACCCTTTTTTTCTGCTTTTTTTTTTCAAAAATGGAATAAGCAAAATAATTGAGAGAAGAAAATGGACTTTTTATTGCTTTTTAAGTGCTTACCATGAAGTTTCATCTAGTAAAATTATTGTTGTTTTTATCTTTAGCTGTGTCGTTCATGCTTCTCCTTAAAGAAGAAATTTCTCCAGTTCAGGATGCCAGCTGCAAGGCACCGCGCAGAGAATGACAATGGCCTATGCAAATACAATGCATCAGCTATAAAGGATATTCTAGAGCACCCGCCCCTGCTGAGGTAGAGCTGCTGGTGGCGCAGAATGCAGCAAGGCCTGGCCTTGAGATGTTCTGAGTGAGTGAAGCACCATTTGCTGCAGCTCAGAGGTGAGATTGCTCCCCACACGTTGTATTACCAGTACAACAGAGTGGGGAGTGACCAGCAAGGGAAGAGTGCTAGATCTGTTTATGCATCACAGAGGCTCAAGGAGGCCAGATGTCGTCAGTAATCTGGAATTTGCAACTCCATCATGATCTTGATTTTGTAGCGTCACTTCGCTACTCCAGGCCCCCATTGCACCAGCCCTCCAGAAGCTAAATGTCTGTGTTACGTCCTGCTGCCTTATTTCAGAGCATGGGGTTGTCTTTTCTGTCCTGGTCTCCTCTGCAAACTCTCACTAGTCAAGATTCAGCAAAACAGGTTGTTCAAGGTCTTGCTCCTCCAGAATCAGTCAGAAATGTGAGAATGGAGGGAAATTTCCATAGGGAAACCAGGAATTTCCAGCCAGAAAAAAACCCCAAACCAACAAACAATTAAAAAGGATCACCTTGTTTGAAAGTTGAAAAACAGCCAAGAAAGCACCTTGCAGGTAAGAATGAGTGTGCGGCCTGGGTTCTGCACACTCCTCAGCTCTGTCCATAAGGCAGTGACAGAAGACTTGTAAACGATAGCTCTGTGCTGGCAGAGCAGAGGGACCCTAATCCTGTATGATGATCCACATGCAGCACTAGATAATAACATGCTTCTTCCTAGGTTCTGTAGATCAGCAGGTCACAGTAACCAGGACAGGGACACATAGGTATCATGACCAAGGGCAACAAGCATATGAAAGGGGAAAACAAAGAAACTAAACTGGGCTCAAGAGGGTGGCACATCTGGGCATTAGAGAAAATCTTTCTGCTTTGGCAGGACAGAAGTCTTTTTACAGAGACATTGCATCCCTCAGGATAAAAGATCTGATCGCATCTCAGGGGTGCCAACCTGACTGCCCCAGTTTGAAAAATTAGCAAGTTTTCAACTACTAATTGTGGTGCTTTTATGCCAAAAAAGCATTTTATTTTGAAGCTGGAGGTAGCTTTTCTAGCAGACCTCCTGCATCAGTGTTTGGACTCTACAGGTGATTGGTGGACAGAATCTATAAAAAGGAAGGTACTTTCC
>VZRI01006851.1:100976-140197 GCA_013397515.1 Upupa epops
GTGACCAGCACCATGTTGGCTTTGTCTCCGCTGGCAAAGATCCCGTATACTCTGCCACTGAGAGACTGAGAGAAAGGAGAAAGAGAGATCACAAATACTGATCTCCTAAGCCTTTGCCAAACAGAGAGAGTCTGGAATTCTGTTGTATCCTCCACATTTGACGTTGCTATAGCCTTAAAGAAGAGCCCCCAGCTTACGGGAGCTAGAAGTATGCTGGAGACATCACAGAGTGCTGATGTCTGCATGAGGATTGGGAAAAGGAACTTTTCCACATGCTCCAAATGTATATTTTGTGCTGTATTCCTGCCCTCCCCCCTTCTCTTCTGGAAAGTGGGGTGCGAGTGTGTGTGTTGTGACTTTTGTGCTCTCATCTAAGGCCAAAAACTCAATGTATTAGCTATCTCCTATTTCTCTCAGTCTGTGTAAAGGCGTTGTGATATGGTTTTTTTTCCCTTTTTGATTCTTTTACTTGTTTGGGGTTTTTTTCCTTTTCTGCTTGGTGATGGGTTCAATAAACTGTTGTCTTTTTAGCAAAATTGCTTCATTGCCTTTTGAACTCTCACTGAGATCTTGAATTACAGGAACCGACCCAAACTGATTAAGACCCTCTCCCTAAATCATTACACTGACATAAAAGAAAAATTATACATTATAGAATGTTAAGAAAGCTAAAGGGAAGGAGCCAGAAATGGGGATAGAGAAACAAAAATAAATCAGAATCACCATAAAGAAAAGAGGCTGAAGGTAGAGTGAATATACAGAAGAATTTTGGGAAGGTAAAGATTGTAGAAATAAACAAACATTGAAGAAAAGAAAGGAGGAATAAAAATTGAGGTCATAAAGCCAGGCCAGTGTCTTTTATATCAATGTATAGTGCTCCTTTTCAGCTGCCCTAGGAATAGTTCATAAACTATGGCATTTATTATACGGGTGGTGTTGCACACCACAAACCTCGTTTTATAGTGTGTCCACTGGGGAATCATACGTGGAACTGGCCTCCATTGTAGGGGACAGGCTCTATGCATTCAAAAGGATTAAGAAGAACCTGGTGACAGAATATATTTGGAATTTACATGTTCTTCTCTCTTTTTTGTGCAGAAAAGGAAAGAATATGAACCTAACCATCACATTTTTATTGTAGACTTTGTAAAATTCAATGTTAAAGCCTAAGCTCTCAGATCATGCCATCTGTGAGTCTCTTATTTAATTTTTCAAAATGTCGGTTTCTAACCTGTCTGCCTCTGAAGAAAGACTTGGATACACAAATGTATAGACTCAGTGTCAACTATTTCTTGATATTTTTTGACTGTCTTGTTGCTGGGATCCTTGGTGTTGAGTTTTCAGAACACAGACAATGGGCACAGTGACTTTCTTGCAGTGAACAGCAAGGCAGATGTGAAGTTCATATCATATTCCTCCAGATTAGTATCTCAGTGGACTGGATTCTGAAAAGCCTGTAAGTCTTGATGCAAGTTGCATAGTCTTGACCAACCTTTAATTTGTAGCAAGTGCCTCAGAGAAGTGAGTTAGTACAACTACAGTCTACAAAGCTTAGCCAGGTTGTATTGAATGGACATACACTCTTAATATTTAATATTTATCCTATTTATCTGCTCCTTTTATTTAATGTGGGAGGTTTCTGGGAGCCAGCACCTATTAAAGCCCATGAAAACTGGATGCAGCTCCTTGGTGCTAAGAAGAACTGTGATGCTGAGAACTCTGGACTGAAAAAGTCAGACTGGGTTTCAAAATTCAAAAATACAGGCAGCTAGATCATGTATTGCATGAAAAGCATAACAAAGTTGTTTAAACCCCTTTCTGGTACATTTCCAGGTGCTGCAGCAACATAGACATATGTATGATGTGAATAAAGAGAAGAACGATTGGAAAGAACTGATTGCTTTGATCAAGGCGCTAAAGCATAAGAAGGTAGGATTCCTCTGTTAGATGTTCTCTTGGCAAGTGCCAGGTAGTCCTGTTGTCTCATGACACACAAAAGTGGAATTGAGGATTCACTGAGTTAGGAGGACTTTGTCTTCACTTTCTAGTTGCCTCCAGCTCCTATTTCTACTTTGCTGCAGGTACTTACTGCTTGATTCTCCAGTGCTGTGCTACAGCTTGTCTCCAGCTGTGCACTAGGAATACAAATCACACCAGTGCCATAGCAGGGCAGGAGAGATGCGAGCTTTCAGCTCCTCAGGACACTTCTTCACTTCAGACCAAGGAGACACTTCCCTCTGCAACCGCAGGTGCTGTAGCCATGGTGTTGCTTCTTTCAGAACTGTGCTGGGGCAAGGCTGTGATGCAGAGCTCTGTGGCAACACAGCCACTATGCAGTCTAGTGTCTGTAAAGCATTCAGCACCCAATCTACACACAGTTTCTTTGTGGAGAAAGCTGAAACCAATGCTGTAGCTTCTTTTGCCAATGTACCCTTTCCCATTTACAGTGTAAGTACTGTGGGAAATTTACAACAGACAAGCAAAGGCTGGAAGGTTGAGTCAAAGAGTCAAACCATGAAAAGAAGTGGATTTCAGACAGTTATTCAGTTTTCTGTTGTTCAGAGAAGGGCCCCAGTTGTTTACAGAATCTGGTAGACAAAGGACCTGTATTGAGAAGGGATGCAGAGTTAACCATGTGCAAGTTGAAGAGGTGAGCTGTAAGAGCAAGAGGGAGCAAGGCCTTGTAGGACAGTGTGGTTGGTGCCAGACATCCTCAGCAACTCATTCTTTTCCCTGCAATAGAGATATCAAAGGTGGTAAAAAAACATTTCTAATGTGCTGGCTTTGAGGGGTGAAGCAGTCAGATGTAGCATTTCCCAACTGCTTACCTATTGCATAGTCATCCTTAATGTTGTATTTAATGTTATGCACTCCTCAATATAAGCAGAAACTGGAATGTTAACTCTTTATAGATTTATTTTTCAAAGTCTGTTGCAGAACAGTTGAAGGGAGCAGAAGGGACTGCTGTCTGCCTAATAAGAAAGAAAATGCAGGAAGGAGTCTGGGTTTATTAGCATTTCTGCCACTAACTCATTGTGCAATTTGGTATGGTTTTCTTCTTAACAGCACTCCTGTAAATATGGTGGGTGTATGTAATAGCCTTGATATGTTTGGATGATATGTTTGGATGGAAGCCATGCAAGAAAGGAATTTATAAGAGCATACCATGATACTTTAGAGCCTTGGCAGAAAAACTGGAAAGACATGGCTTCCCTGGAGTTGCTGTGAGGTATTTTCATTTGTCCTTAGGCACAGCAGCTTCAAACCCTGACATTTCAGTGCCCCTCCTGTGTCTGGTTCCTGCTGTGCTGGAAACGGAATGTGAACAGCTTAATCCCAGGATGGGGCAGAGTCCTTCAGAGCAGGCAGCGGTAGATTCAGAAGGAGTAGATTGAGCGTTTGCACTGTTCCCAGCTGAGGAAACTGTGCAAAGCAGACATACTGCTAGAGGGCACTTCTGTGGAAGGGGAATCTGACAGGATGGAGATCAGGTAGTGGAAGGTCCCTCTCTGATGCTGACCTTCAAACTTCCTCTAGGCCCCCTAATAGTGTTCTCCTCCTAAAGTCAAGTTGCAATTGTGAAGTTCATTTTTCTTTTAAAACTGTAACTACATTTCTAGTACCTCTGTGGCAGACAAAAATTTGAAAATACAAGTCCCAGGGTTTTAGATTTTTTTTCTAAAGAAGGGGAAAAGAAGAATCATGTGACTTTTAAAAAAGACTCTCACATTTTTGATATCTTCCTTATGGCTCTTGAAGGTCTGAGACTAGCATTGCTAAGTAGGTTAGTACTACCAGTATCTCAGATTATTAAAGATAGAAATTGAAAACTAATTAGGAGTTCATGTTGTTTTCTCTCTAGTGTTCCACTCAGCTGGTCAGAGTGATACCAACCTGTTTCGTTTCTTTTCGTCCTGCTTGTCACTACCATGGCTTGCTTTTCATATTAACAGCAGAAAGCTGCTGGGTTCGTGTCATATTTCAGGGAGTGAAAGTCTTCTCTCAATATCCACTGATTCTTCATCTTAGTTTCAATAAAATTAATACGATATTACAAATGTATTTTTTGCTGATGCCTTTGCAGGTATGTAAGCACTTACAGGGGATCCATTGTGCTTGAGATCCTGGATGCCATTCTTTGCAGTTGCTCTATTAATTATCTGACTCAAGTCTCTTTTTTCCCTGTCTTGCTCTGACCTTCCCTTAGGCTTGCTCTCTCTTTCCTGTATCTTCTCCACAATGTCTTGCTCATGCTGCCTCTAATAACCATGTCCTTTTTCCCCCAAATGTGTCCTCCCCTGCAGCTGTAGCTTCACACTGCATCATCCATACCTCTTTCTATCTGCTATGGTTCCATCTCTGCTTTTTCATTCTGCTTCTTCTCTCCTGTACCTCTCAATTTTTATCTTTGTCTCCTGCTGCCTCGTTCTTCTGTCTCCCAAGGGCTGCTTTCCCAAGAGAAGCTAAGTCGAATTGACCTGCCATTTAATTACCTGATGTGTTCATTGCCTGTGCCTGCCATTTGCAAATAGGTCTGCCTAAAAGTCCCGGGAGGAGGTGAGGTTGTATGGCAATGGGGGAGGTGGATAGATGGGCTGGCAGCAGCTCAGCCAGAAGGCAGCTTCCTCAGAAACAAAACACCTGCCAGGAACACCTGTGCTCCTAAACCTTTGCTGCCATCCTTGGTCAGACCCCAGTATGTGGAGAATGAATGTGTCTATTGCATGGCAGCAAACCAAGACAGCTTTCTGGCATGTGTGAAAGCTTCTAACTAGCTCTTATAGCAAGCACACTATGTTCAGGTGGCAAAATGAAGCCAAGAGGTACATACCTCTGTAATTACAGATATGGGCACACTGAGTGTTCTCTTTTCAGCCTAGTAGTTTCTGCCTCACTGGACCATGTCACTGTATCTTCACATGGGCTGGGTGAGTGTGTGCTTTATGAATGACCATGACTTTGGTTCTGAAACCTTTCATTCCTGAATTTCAAAGGACTTTTTCAGAATACTGAGCTCCAGCCTATGATCTCTCATGCAGGCAAGATTCCTTCTACCTAGCAGGTGCCATTGACTGATCCAAGGTCATTGCAATGATTTCTAGTTGCAGTTAAGATTAAACCAGTGTCTTCTGATTCTAGACTGCAGACTCAGTCTTCTTTTCCCAAAGGATTTAAAAAAGGGCTGTGTTATTGATAGTAGCAGGTCTATTCAAGGGATGCAGAAATCCTTTTCGAGAATTGAGCTAGTTCAGATTTAACACCATGGAGCTGATTAAAGAATATGAAAAGATTAACCATAATGAGAACTGATGATGCCAGAGAGGCACACGTAAAGATTTCTTTACAGAGCATGGCAGAGATATCCTTCTCTTTCTCCAGGTTTGTACACATTTAGCTAACTTGTTTGTCACAGAAGGAAAATTGTGAGCTGTATCCCTCTACAAACACCCTGGAGGCTTTGCTTCACCTCAGTGTAACAGCTGGATAAATGCCCTGGGCTCTGAAGGCTTTGCCAATTAATAGACATCTTCTCTCTTTAAATACCCTGTGTGCCTTGCTAAGCTTTAGGCAGCAAAACATTAATGGCAAGAGCAGGGCATTTGCTAGCACCAGTCACACTGATTTTTGCTGTTTTCCTAACCACTGTCTACACTGACCCTTGCTGCTTGCAGAATGACACCAATTGTGGTTAAGGGAACAGAAATGGATTATGATGCATGTGTGGAAGAGGGTATTATATCTGCTTCACTTGATCCAACATAAGAAAGAAAGGAAGAAGCTAAAACTGAATAATAGTACAGAAGAAACACAGAGCAAATCTGTAGCCATAGCAGATGCTGGCCAGTTGTCTTTGTTGCTTTTGTGAAGCAATTTCATTATTTTCTAGGCAGCATCTAGCTAATGGCATTGGAGATACACTCAATTAATGTGAGGATGGGCCCTGCTAGTGGGCAAGGCTGCACACACAAATTCATATCCTTGTTTTGTTCCTGCTGGGCTTTAGGTGCATGTATTCAATGGAAGAAATACTGTCTATCTGGTTTTTACTATCTCCTTTTCTCAGACTCTTTCTGTTCTTAAAGGCCTTGAGCTTTCTCTGTTTTATTCCTCTGTTCTCTTGGCATTCATTAAGTCAGCAAGTCTTCTGAGAAAGAAGCTTTTTTTTTATTCTGCATGTGAAGCCTGACCCAGGTCCTGTTTGGATCCTGGACCCACTATGGATCATCTGCGATGTGCATGAGCTGTGCTGCAGAGAGCACTGGATGGCTGCGCAGTGAGCAGAAACACGTGAGCTGTGCCCATGCAGGCAAGAAGTCAGGACGTAAACTGGGTAATGGGCAAAGCTGGAGCATCCTTTTTCATTTTTCTCCTTGTAACTAAGGATTGCATTAGGAAAAATAAATAATGTGTGGCAGAGACAAAGACTTAGGAGATTCATCTTAGGGAAGATTCTTAGGCTGCAGATGGAACACTATGCTGTGACTCCCTCATTGCAGTAACTAGGATAGGAGGATGGCTCCATCAACACAGAGCTGGCCAGCCCTGTCCTCCCAGCTCTTCTTGGTTCTGACTTTGAGCTTTATGCACAGAATATTCTTCAGCTCAGTATCTAGGTTCAAAAAAGCACCTAAGCTTATAGCGCAGTCTTACTACAAGCAAAGGAATTTAAACACATGCTTAACCTTATTCATGTTGTTGAGAATTCTTCTGAACTGGGCCTGGTACAAGGGTCTGAATCCCTGGGAACTTGTATGAGTTTTGCTTTCTTGCTTGCTACTGGTGGAACAATCTGTTACTCATTAATGCTACGGATGAAGCTATTTTGCCTGAATCTGTTTTTTCAGTAGACATTTTAACTGCTCATCCTATATGATATATTTACTTGACTTCTGGTGCCTAGCTACTATCTGACAGCAAATCTAGAGTAGGTTTGATAACTATTTATTCTGCCTCCTCAGGCTTACACTGACTGCAGGAGGTGGCATGAACTCGGTGTTGGCACTAAGCTACAGCAGAGATAGCCATCCCACAAAATGAAACAGAGAGACAGAGAATGACAAATCTCCAATTGCAAATTAACATCATGTAGATGTGAAACACATCTACAAACCAAAACTCCCACAGGAGTTTAAAGGATGGATTCCACAGAAATCTGTCAGAAAGGTTGAGGGCCCTTTCTGCTGGTAAGTGGACTATTCTCTGCATCTTTCTGGGGAGGAAAGGGTACAATCTTGTAATTGAGGGAACTGCTGAATAGGAGCTCCAGCTGTGGCTAGGATATACCTAGGAACCTCAGAGTAACTAACCAGCCTGTCTTCCTGGGGTGTGGATCTGCAGTTGATGACTATGTGGAAAAGCTGTTGGACACCATGGAGGTGACAGCCTTGGTGAAAGCTGTTTGTCCTTGCTTGTGGGGATTAGGAAAACTAGCATCCTGGCATGAGGCACTCCACACTTGTCACTCCTTGTTTGTCACTCAGTCTATCATGGTGCCATTCCTTTTCCCCCTCTCACAGGAAATGGGAGGGTTTCCTTTGGCAAATGCTTCTTGCACTGGGTCTGCAGAGAGCATTCTGTGCATCTGTAAGCAGCTCACCTCCTATTGTGCAGGGCCAGTCTGTCCCACTGTGCTCAGGACAATAGTTGTGCACTGGGGCACATGTCAAGTCAGCTACTAAAATATGTGTTGCTCTCATAAGACCAGGAACTGCCAAGTCTCAGCATTACTGGCTTCCAAATCAGCCTTTCCTGAACCCAGGGAGAAAGATGCTTGTACAGCCAGTCCACGTAAGTTCTACTACTGCACAAAGCATATCAGCACACAAGAAAACCTTTGAAACAGGTTTGCTGAAAGGTCACGATAAAGACTGAGCAACATAAAGACATCTAAACCAGGAGCTCATCCAAATATCATAGCTTTTCTTAGAGTCTGGTTTAGTAAAACACTAAAGTTTTATTATTAAAGTTCAATATTCCGTGGTCCTCCTATTGCTCTGGTGCTTTCAGAGCCTCATGCATAGGAGCTAGGGAGCTCCCATGGCAATGCCTGCTCTTTCCAGAAAACCTCTCCTGTAAGGGATTTAAAAGCAGTTGTACAGCTATTAATCAAACTGTAAATCCCTTACTGCTTTGCATGCCAAGTGAGCTTCTTCCAAGGCATCACAGATGGCAAGGACTACCTTTCACCATTGTGTCTTAGGCAGAATGCATTCCTCTGGATGCTCTGGAACAGTTACAAGAATAGCTGCTCTCTCACCATATGAGAGGAAAGACCAGAGCCATTGCAAGTGTTTTATCTTGCTCTCACTGTGCCTGGCTGCCCATGGAGGTAGAGTCTTGACAGTTTCATATTCGTTGTCTTGTAGAAAGAAAGGAAAGTTGTTGTTTGCAGGGGCTCAAGAATTAATCAGTGGTTTTCTTAGCATTCTTCAGGTGCTAAAAGAAATTAAGCTTAGGGCAAGAGCTGCCTTGAGAAAGGACCATTAGCTATTTCAGTAAGTGCCACTATATACTCAGCATTCTTCTCTACTGAGCATTGCTAAAGTATAGGAAGGAGTGAAGAATTCTGATTCCATTTGTGATTTCTTGACTGTGCCCTATGTAGAGATTAAAAACTGTCTCAATGTAAGCTCCTCTTCACTTTGCTCCAGTCATGGCATTGATTTTGTTTCATCTAGTTCCAAGACTGACTGGGAGACTGTTGCAGCACCAAATGTTAATGGTATGGAAGGTTTTAAGAGCCAGGCATCATCAAACTTCACATTCTCCTTCATTTGGACTGAGTTTGTAATGGCCACTAAAAAGCCCCATAGACTTTGATCCTGAATAGAGTTTATCTGCCATTTTGTGTCTTAAGATATCCCAGATTCCAGTGTTTTGAGTTCTAAATTGGATTTTTGGCAGCACAACACATGCATTAGATAACTTGTTCTTTTTCCTAATACAATTAGACAATTTTGTGCTGTTTCACCAACCTGCTCTTGTGTGACTTAGGTGACGAGTCAGTGTGTCTGGTACAGGTTTAATGCCTACCCACCCACAGGTTCCTCTTAAGCTGTCGTTCTACACTGTCATTTTATCAGAGTTCCCACTTGAGATTGTGACTGCACTGACATGCACTTAGTCTGACTTGCAGCTTGAACTGCTTCTAGCACTGCTGCTGTCCCTGATTTTTTAATGATTAACTTACAGGTGATTTCACAAACATTACAGAAGGCTAAGAGGAAGCTGTAAGAGCAGCTGTCCCTTGGTGATTACATTTAACCTTAAGGGACTCTGTCTATGGTAAACTTACTTTTACAATAGGGGAGGAATGTTTTACTAAAAGCCAGAGCTGTTCCCATCCTGTCAGCTCCCCGACAGCTGAAGATCTGTGCTTAACATTGCCGAGACAAGGGGGAAGCTCTTTCTTTAGGCTTTCTTGTGTCACCATTTCAAGACACCAAAAGGCATGACTGCAGATGACCACAATACATAAAACTGAGAAGCAATAATTTGCTAAGATGCGTTTTCCTCAAGGTCACATGTGGATGCCAAGGTAGGAGGATCACTGGGAGATATGTTTCTAATTGTACATGAAGGTGGTCTGATTAATTTGATTTTAAAATGTCTTCTAATCTAAAAAGCAGTACTAGTCCTTCTTAGATGGACAGCATAATGTTCTATGCCCTGCAACAATTCTACTGTACAATCTACATGTTCTTTGAGGACTAGCCTATTTGATTTGGGGAACCTTTCACAGGGGACAGGAGGTGAATTACCTTAGCTGCACGGGAGAGCTGGGCTCTGGTGCTCTTAGCAGGTTTTCCATTTGTTTTGGCAGAGCACCTGCTATGATGCAGCCTCTCTCACTTTGCTACAGTGCTGAATACCCCTGCCTGGCTGAATGGGAGCATCACGTTCTCTGGGGCCATGGCTTGTGTTGCACTTTATTTTGTCTAATGCCCAAGCCCCAGGGAGTATTTTTCAGACAGGCTGAAGCAATGTAGCCACATCAGCAATCCCACTGTACTGAGATGCTCTGTGAGCAATCGCCTCTGTTCTACCCGTGGGAGTTCTGGGGGTGCAAGTGGGCTGAAGCTCAGAGACAAAACTGCTAATACTGGTTCCTTTGAGAAGTCACTGGAACATGTAGCATTGTTTCCCTTACTGAGTTGCTTATTAACAAGAATAAAAATCTACATTTTCATCTTTTCCTGCACAGATAGCTTAAAAATACTCTTTTCTAAGTACTTTTCAAGGAACTCACCCTTCTTCTCTCTGATTATCTGTTGTAATGGAGGATCTATATGGGACTGCCTTGAAAGACCACTCAACAGTTTCAGAAAACCACAGTTCTCTGTAGACAGTATTAGCTGCCAGTTTCCTTTCGAGTGCAGTTCAAAGCAACAGATTCAGTGTATACAGAAGCACCTGACCCGAGCCTTGGTTTTGTTGGAAGCTGCCTTTATTGCAGAGCATTTCCCTGCTGCTTAGAACTGATGGCAGGCAGTTACCAAAGACTTGAGTTTCTGCTCCTCACTTTTAGCATAAAATATTGAGTTTTGGAATGATGGAGGTTTGGGCTAGAAAGATGCTGAATGCAGTCATGTGTGTGGTTTATAACCGCCAGAGCAATCCTTCCATTTTCACTGTAACCAGAAAATTGATGATCTGACAACAGAGTCTGATTTCTGACCCAGTTTCCAGAACGAACAAGCAACCAGACCTTGTTTGGGTGTTTGTGTGAGTGGTTCACATGAGGCTAATTACAATTGGTAGGTTTGTGCCAAACTGGAAAACACTGAACTTCCTTGATATCACTGGAAGCTTCTTATAGTTCTTTACAGGAATAAACTGATTTTATTTGACTTTACATCAAGCACACACATTTGTGAACTTCTTTCATTTATGTCACCCATTTCAAGTTGAAGATGCAGCCCTATAAAACTGCTTAAGTTGCAGTCACAACTCTACAGTGTTGCCCCAGGTTACGAATCCTGTAAACCTAATTTTGTGACAGTACAGCCAGTAAAACCACTTGAATTCCCATTGTTGCTGACGTTGTTACTTGGGCTGCAACCTGAAGTTTCTGCTCCCTCAGTGATCTTTTGATAACTGGTTTCTCTGGCTATTTAAGAAATACGTTTCAGGGTTCTAATTTTTACAGAATTTTAGTGCCAGGGAGATATGGCAGACAGACAGAGACAGAACTGTGAGTCTTCTCTGGTTTTTGAACAGTTGCAGCATAAGCAAACTACCATAAGCTCCTTCACTTCACACTTTGCCAGTTTGGCAGTCCTGAGCTACATGAATCTCTGCTAAAGAGGGGTAAGACATTTTAGCCCTCATGGTCAGTTTAAAGTGCAAGCCTGAATGCCCACACATTTGGGAATATGAACTGATCTCCTGTTTCTTAGTGGTGTAGGCTGCCATCCGGCAGAAGCTGGCCTATTAGCAGTTTTCAGGTAATAAATGTCCTTTATCTGTCCAACACAGATCTCTATTAGCTTAAGAAGAGGAACATATATGCAAAGACTTTATATTATAGTCCTCTAAGACCTGTCTCATAGCCAACCTGGAGGCTTTTGCAGACCTCCCAAATCATCCTTTGCTGTATTAGAAATCTCTAATTTCTACTGATTAGCCAACTCTTGGAAAACTTGCTGCTACAGGCAGAATTAGACTGGCTTTTATCACTTTGTTACTGTCTTGAAAGCCTTAGAGTTGGCAATTTGCTGTTGCCTGCCAGTATGGTAGCAAGATGCTGAGGAACATACTGCTTATTTCTAATGTGCTTAGGCAAGATGGTCATGATGATGCTGTGTGGTGTCCCTTTCGCCCTTTTCTTATTTTATGTAGAATTAGAGCCGACAAAAGTATGGAAAGCCAGCATTGGCTGCAGTCAAGGCATTGTGCATGTTTTCCTCCCACAGCTGTGCTGTTGCAACTCAGTCTAGTTATTATTTTCCCCAAAGGTGGGCTCCCACACTTTGTGCTAAAGCCCCTCTCCTAAGCCAGTTTTCAAACATCTCTTTCCAGGCTCTGAAGAGAACACCCGAGAGGGGTTCTCACAGGCATGCTCATTTAATACTGCAGCAATCCAGGTTAGTACTGTCTTCCTGAACACACCTCTGAGCATCCTCATGCCTAGACCTGCATCTTTGATGAAAGATAGTCACAACCTTAGCAGAGCGTGTTACAGCTACTCTCAGCTCAGTTATGGAGCCAGGATACAGAGTGAACTAATCAGCCTGGTTTATACTCATGCTGAAGGCAAGAGAGACAATTAGCTGAGGACAGAACAGGCAGCTTTTGCTCTCAGACTCTTAGTAAAGGCTGACCTGCTGATGCCATTTGGTCCTTGTTTTTCTGTTTGGGAGCTCACCCTGCAGACACATTACCTGTGGAAAGAGAACACAGAGAGGTCATCTGACTGAGGCAATCTTGTGTGCTTCTGCATCTGAAAGCAGCAACAGCAAGTTCAAAGCTCCATATTGAAGTGACCTTGCTGCACATTAAGCTGAACCAAAAAGCTGGACTAAAGCAATAGGGCGGTTACAGGTGCTTCATTGTTCTTTGTCTAGCTGAGCCTTGTAATCCTTCTTTGTTAACTATAACCAGATAAAATACAAGGGCCTCTGTGAGAAGCATTTGCTGTAGCAGACAAGATGACATAGAGGGGATGGTTTCAGCAGCGTTATTAAAGGTAGGCCTTTTTGCATTGTTCTGAAGTGAAAACATGGAAGCTACAACATAATTCCTTGCTTTTGGTAAAACTGCAGCAGGGTGACAGCTGCATGCAATAACGATCATTTAATACCTTGTTAGTCCTCAGAGACCCATACAGAATTAAAGTTGTGTTGTACCAGGCAATATACTCACAGTCTGCGGCATGAGCAACTTGCAAGATAATGGTTGTACCACTGGAACTGGCTTTAGATGTTAAGGGAATTGTGTGTCTCTATTTAGGTGTACACTGAGAATCTATCACCGTGGCATTTCTGGAATTGCAGTCTGTGTTAATCAGGAGGCCATTATTAAGCAGCTACAAGTCACAGTCACAAGTAAGCATCTCTCATTTAGCTTTACTTATACTTTAGTTCCCTGTATTTACTAAGACTTTGACTCCATCTGAAACTGCACAGACATGCAGAGGTATCTAGCACAGAATCACAAGCAAAAACTAAATATGTCATTTCAATATCTAAGGGCTACCGCTTCCTAAGCAGCAAGCTGAAAGACTGAAAGAGCAAGCAGCAGAAGGGAGAGAGAGATGAAAGGATGGGAAAGGGAAAAACCTATGGAGGGGTACTGGTTAAAAGAGAATTGATAAACACATAGAAGGAGAAGCAAAACAGAAGCAAGGATGTTTAAATGAGGCAGGGGGAAAGATGGGTGGAGAAAGATTAGAAGGTGAAAAATGGGACTGAAGAATTTCCAGAGGTAGGACTGAAACAGCAAAAGGAGAGTCTCATTAAACAGGAAATTATTACAAGGCAGGCACAGAAATGAGCATCTGCTGTAGAGAAAGCCCATGACTCGAATATTGCTAAAAGGACAACAAGGCCAGCAATTTGTACTGTTTCTCATTAATATTGAGATGGTTCCTTTCCTCAGATATCCTCTTTCCTGGAGTATCCTTTCTTTTTCAAATGTTCTGTTTTGAATACAAAATTGAAGCAGTTTCACCAACAGGGACCACACCCCTGCTGTGTGGAGCTTTGAGGTTGAGTTGGCAGTTCCAGTGAAGTCTGTCTTTATCAGTCAACACCAGGCTCTTCCTTTAATCTGTTACCTGCTTTCCTGTTAACATTATTACTATTACTACTACCACTTTGTTCTAGAAATTCATTCAGACTTTGATCATGGTCAAATTCAGCTGTGCTAATCACTTTAAAAAAATCTTTGAGTAGTGATAAGCAGAGGAAATAAAGAGATTATTTGAAAAATGCACCACTTTTCATCAGGAAATTTCCATTTACTGAAGCTGTTCATGGAAATATTTGAATCGGCGAAGGAGACAAGATGAACACATAGCAATTCACTAATGCTGAGCTTTATCTGGAAGACCTTGTTGACATCACTGCAGCATCAGGCAACTATGAAATCCAGAGGCAACAGGCAGAAAGAAAATTTGGCTCATACCCCTTGAGAGGGATCATCTGTGATAGCACAGTACTTGCTAACGTGTGGTGGAGGCCTTAGAGGGCAGAGTGCCTCCTACAGTCTTCCCACCTCCATAGTGGCGGGTTGTTTTGAACATCCATCCTTAGAGGACTGTTCTGTGAAGGCAAATCTGCTCTAGACCTACAATCTTATAAGATCCCAGTCATTGTTACATGGCTGTGGCCCATGAACAGAGGGACAGCTGGAGATGCAGCCCCAAACCTAAGAAAATACACATAAGTAGACTTTTTAGAAGGAATGTGCTTTCTTGGAGGGTGTGTATTCTGTCTCTCATGAGCTTTCTCTTGTTTTGCCTCTGTATTTTCTAGTGAAGTCTGGATGGTTGTTAGGCCTCTGCTCTTTTCAGCTCTTCTTGTTCCTCTCCCTGAAAACAGCCAAACAAGGCTTCAGGTTGAGCTTTCCAAATCAGCCTCCACAAAATTGACTAGCCAGATCTCCACAGGGAACAAAGTCACATAGATTTCTGTGACAAAACCCATTGATCTGACAGGGGTTGAGATAAATCTGCCTTGAAAAGTTAAAGCAATAGAAATCTGGATCTGCAATGCAAGATTTCAGTGACAAAACCAGGAAGCTGACATGACAGGGACTCAGACAAATCCATCCATGCCGAGTGACTCTGCATCCATTCCACACACAACTGCCTGCTTAAAGAGATAGTGATGAGAGATCCCCACACAGCATCTAACACAGCATCGGCATTTGTTAGGAGATTAGTGTCGGGAGGAAGAAATACCCAATTAAAGAGGTATTACACTGTCATTGGGGGATTGGGAACAAGTAACAATAATCATGCCAGCCACTGCCACAATAACAGTGCTGGGAAGAAAAAAAGGGAATGCAAAAGATTTTGAAGAAGAAAGACAAAGCAGACCATATTCATGGGTTTGGAACTGCAGCAATGAAACAGCAGAAGAGAATCACTTCAGACACCAATTAAAAAATGTCTGGGAGCAGGACAAAGAGCAGCCTGCAGAGCAAAACAGCAACTGCATCATTCAAGGTCCACATAGAATCATAGAACAGTTTAGGTTGGAAGGGACATTGAAGATTGCCTACTCCTATCCAGCTAGCAGAGGTACAGCAGAAGCAGTGAGTGTAGAGTGGCAGGAGCTAGTGCTCAAAAAAGAAGGCAGAATGAAGAAGGGGACCTGTGGCTAGAGTAGCAACCTTTGCTTGGAAACCCCTGACTCTGTTTCTTCTTATGTTACACACAAGGTGCTGAGAGGGAGACTTTTAGATACTTCAACTTTATGATTTCAAAACCAAACAATGTCTAATTCCCTTCAAAATCAATCACAAGCAGACTTCTCAAGAATTTCTGATTCAGCAATTTGAATTGTAGTTCTATGTTTCAGGTGTTTGAAAAGTGTGCCAGTCAACTCTGCATTTGCAGGTTTCTTGAGGACCTTTAAAACCTCAACCTTTAGTCTCTGTGCCCTAACTTCCAAGTTCTAAAAAGAGGATTAGATCGGCCCATCTCTGAGAGGTTTGATAAGGAGAAACACATTAGAGGCCACGAAAGATTCCTCTGCTAATGTATAGGAAGATGGGTGAGGGTCTGAATAATCTAATGAAGACAGGGGGGGACTATCAGAGGTTCACATTTGGCAGAGGCTGTCAGCTGAGGATGAGACAGTGAAATGGGCAACTGACCTTTCTGCACACTCACAGAGAAGTGCTGCATACCAACAGTAACCACAGTATAGCTGGTGGGAAAAGGAAGGCTGGAGGTGAACAGTGACATGGAGCCCCAGGGCTGCTGCAGACAACTCTCTGAGTCTGAACTGTATCAACTGTGCTGAACCCATCACATTACAAATGGCCTGATGTGGGGTCAACTGTTTCACCTCATCCTGTTCCTCAACTGAATGAAGTGTGCGGGTGCTGTGTGGTCTCTATAGACTTCTGCATGACCTATATCAACCACTGTGTTAGTGCTGGCTGACCTGAGACTCGTGGGATTAAATGGAGGCCAGTGACAGAAGGCTCCCGTGTTAGTCAAGGTGCTAACTCCACATCTTGCGCTGGCAACGGTTGTCACAATACTTGTCGATAGCTAGAAAAATCCCCATTTGCACGTGCTTGCTGTGGAACATGTCAGGGCGATGCTGGGAGACGCAACTGTTGGATTTCCCTCTGACTGCCCCTTCCAAAGGCACAGGCATTTTCTTGCTTGCTTTCTCACTTTCTGTTACATGTGCCAACACTTCTAACTGCCTGTCTGGTTTTGCATTCATTTTCTTGCCTAGGAATGTGAAGCAAAAAACTCTTGGTGCACTGAAGTACTTTTTCTGGAAGAGATAAACCCCTTGTCAGCTTAGAGCCCAAACTCATTGTACCATGGATGCTGCTGTAAGCGCCAGTCCTTTCAGATGTGAAGCATATGATGGCAAAATGAGGATGGCTTTGATGTCATGATTTGCCTTTTAGAGAGCATTCAGTGTCAGTTAAGGCAGTGTAATGCAGACCAGAACACTTATGGGATGAGCATCACACTTTGGTGTTACCAGATGTTGGCTGAGTCTGGGCCAAGGTGCTGGACCAGCGATAGCTTTTTACTTTTATGTTCCTGGCAGGTTTTGGTGCTCAGAGGCAGACAGATCTAATGACTGCACAGACATGCAGTTGTTCTATGTGTAACTGGGGGCATTGTGACATCAGTTGGTGGAAAGGGAGGGACTTTCTGCTCTTTCTCCCTACAAGTGTGTGCTTAGAAAAAGCAATCTCACCATGGGCTCATAGAATCATGGCTCAAGTTGGAAGGGACCTTGGAGATGCTGATCTCTAATCTCCCTACCATGGCCAGGGACACTTCTCAACTAAACTTCACTGCTCAAGGCCTCTGCTGCTGCAGCCCCTCACATAAAAAAATGTGAATTCAGACTATTAATACAATGGGTGACCAACACACAGGGCAGCTCCTGTACCAAGACAACAAGTGGTGAAACTCAGCACACAACCACGGAGGTGTCTGTGGCTGTGCCTGTGCCTCAGCCCTTCGTACCCAAAGCTGTTCCACACAGGGCCCCCCTCACTAGCCCTTTAAATACGGCAGTGCAGAGGGCAGTCATCGTTGTGGGACCGGTTTGGTGTGGACTGTCTCTGGTGCTCTTCTCTGCTTGCTCTGAAGGAATCGGTGCTTTGTATCTCTGGTGGCTTCTGTTTTGTACTCGGTTTATTTTGTTTGCACCAGAAATAATCTACAATAGCAACCTGGGTGCAGAGGCCCTGCAGGGCTGTAGCCTGTAGGTTCCTCAACTGTGGCAGTTCACAGCCTGCTAAGTGTTGGTAAGTCTTTAGGGTACCATCTTAGAGGGGTGAAAAAGTTATCCTAGAGGTGTAGCTGCCTAGCTAAAGTGAAAAACTTCTTGTAAAGCCCCAGTACTTGCCATATGTGTGGTTAAATGGGGAGCTACTGGGCAAACTGAAGAGGAAGAAGTCTATAGGTCATGGAAGGAGGGGGTGGCCACTTGGGGTGATTACAAGGCTCTGGTGAGAGGATATAGGGATGAGACTAGGAAAGCCAAGGTCTCCTTGAAATTAAACCTTGCAGGGGAGGTCAAGGGCAACAGAAAGGGTTTCTTCAAATACATTTCAGGTAAAACTAAACCTAGAGGCAATGTGGGACCCCTGCTGAATGAGCTGGGTGCCCTGAAGACAGAGGATACAGAGAAAGCAGACATACTGAACACTTTCTTCACTTGGTCTATACTTCTGGGAGCTGTCCTGGTATCAAAGCCCATACTGCTGAGGCTCCAGAGGAAGTCAAGGCTGAAGAGGAGCCTGCTTTGGTTGATGAGGACTGGGTTAGGGATGTGTTGAGCAAACTGAATGTACATTAATCCATGGGGCCTGATAGGATGCACCCGCCCGTGCTAAGGGAGACAGTGGAAGTCATTGCTGAGCTACTCTCTGTCATCTTTTCTAAGTCATGGGATTCAGAAGAGGTGCCTAGAGACTGGAGGTTAGCACATGTCACTCCAAGAAGGGTAAGAAGGAGGACCCAGGTAACTATAGACCGGTCAGCCTCACCTCCATCCCAGGAAAGGTGATGGAACTGGATTGTCCTGGATGCTGTCTCTAGGGACATCAGGGACAAGAGAGTCATTAGGGACAGTCAGTATGGCTTCACCAAGGAGAAGTCATGCTTGACCAACCTGACAGCCTTTTATGAGGGCATAGCCAGGTGGATAGAACAGTGGATGTGGTCTATCTTGACTTCAGTAAGGCATTTGACAGAGTCTCACATAGCATCCGCACAGCCAAACTGAGGCAGTATGGACTGGATGGTTGGGTACTGAGATGGATTGGAAACTGGCTGCAGGTTAGAAGCCAGAGAGCATTGGTCAATGGGAAAGAGTCTAGTTGGAGACCTGTATCTAGTGCAGTCACTCCAAGGATCAGTACTGGGACCAGTCCTCTTCAATCTATTCATTAATGACTTGGATGAGGAATTAGGGGTCACTGTCAGCAAGTTTGGTGATGACACAAAGCTGGGTGGTGTCTCCAGCACCCCAGCAGACTGTGCTGCCATTCAGCNAGAAGGACACAGAGGTGCTGGAGGGTGTCCAGAGTAGAGCAACGAAGATGATTAAGAAAGTAGAATAGCTCCCTTATGAGGAAAGTCTGAGGGAGCTGGGTCTCTTGAACTTGGAGAAGGCTGAGAGGTGACCTCATTAATGTCTATCAATATGCGAGGGATGGGTGTCAGGAGGATGGAGCCAGGCTCTTCTCAAGGTCATCTGGTGATAGGACGAGGGGCAATGCGTGCAAGGTGAAACAGAGGAGGTTCCATTTAAATACCAGAAGACACTTCTTCACAGTGAGGGTAACAGAGCTTTGGAACAGGCTGCCCAGGGATGTTGTGGAGCCTCCTTCTCTGGAGAAGTTCAAGACCCACCTGGACATGTACCCATGCGACTTGGTCTAGGATCCTGCTGTGGCAGGGGGATTGGACTACATGTTTTTTCGAGGTCCCTTCTGATCTCTAATGACTCTATGATTTATAGTGTTCTTTATTGATTAACATTTTCTTCACAGTTCAGTTGTTTTTCACATCACCAAGCTTCCTAATTTGTGGCAATTAGTAGCTTTGTAATGAGGAAAAAGTATTTCCCAGTGATAGGCACCAGGAAACAGCCCTCTGTCTTACCTCTCCCAAAAACTTATTTCATCTTCTGCTTGCTGAGTACAGTTTCAACTGTAGAAACAGATGTTGGGTGCCCTTGAAGGAGTGTGAGGTTCCAGAGCTGCGTAAAGTATCATTATTACTGCTGGCTTTATAGATAAGAAAGAGTATGTTTGCAGCCACCAGCAAAAAAAGCATTTCCCAGCTTTGAGGTTGATGTATAGGAAGAGCTTGTGTCATTCAGCTGTTACGGGACCTCATAACGGTGAAATATCGGGTGTTCCTCAAGTTGTATTACAGCTGCAAAATGTGTCTCCTGAAATATTAGGCATGCCAGCTAGGCTGGATGTAAATAATAAGCAAGAGCCCAGTTAGCATTTTAGAACTGCAGGTAACCTGTTTGCTCCAGTGCTGCCTCTACGAGTAACTGGTTTGTTGATTCTGCCTGCTCTGGAAACTCTTGCTATTTAATGTAGCTGTGAACAGTTTCCTTTGTTCCACTTCAGACTTTTTTTTTTTTTTTTGAGAGAGAGAGGTTAAGCTGTACTTCAGGTAGCAGAGTGCACTGAGAACAGAGAACAATTTATTGAGGGTTTAACAGCGATATTAAGGTGGTAGCAGGTGTTTGCATCAAAACAACATGAGCTGGGTCACCTAAAATCAAGGATGTAAAATCTCTGGTATTTACCAAAGTGTTCATTTATAGAAACCACAGAAGTCTGGGGGGGATGTTACAAGTTTTTTTTAGCATAATAGGCATACATGCTCTGAGGCTTTTTCATGCCCTCTTTTTCGATGAAGAATTCTAGAAACTTAATTTATCAGCCACTTAATTTTAAAATAATGCAATCCACACACTGGAGCTTTAGTGAAAGGCTCAGATATGGTTAAGTTCCTGATAAAATAGGTGAGATGTGACAGGGCTATGTTAAGGAATTCATTTGTGCTCCTCCTTTCCTTCACAGTGGATTTATTGTCATTAAGAGCCAGTGCAGTGGGTGCACAGTCTGTTAGACTGATGCTTGTAGTTTAGCTGTACCCTAAAAATGAACACCAACAACATGCTCCTGTAACTGGTAGGCTTGTCTAAGTCAGGGGGAAGACTTTTGGGAAAAGCAAATGAGCAGTTTTATTTTAGTGGATTTGGTTTTGCTGAGGCTCTGTAGTCAGTCTGGAGGCCACTGTCATCAGCAGTATCCTCTCTTCTGTGCTCCAGAGGGATGGCTTTTCATGCATGAAACAGTGTCTTTTCCAACAAACAGAGGAAGCTGTTCTTGCATCATAGCAGAGGGGTCTAGACATAGAAGACCTACAGCAAGAAAAGACTTGAGCACCCAAATGAGAAGACCCTTTTTCCATTCCACATGTGAGACCTATAGCACTCAAGAATGTGAGGTCAAGCAATAAAACAGATGTGGAATTATGTAGTATTACTGTGCAATCTGTGTTCTTCTCACTTTTTCCACCCCCTCCCTTAAAGTCTGAGCACTGATAACAGCAAACTGCTTTTTGCTTGTTCTTCCCTTTGTTGTTATCATCAAACCACCTGGATGCTGACACACACACACACACACACACACACCCCCAGCCCCCGTTTAAAGCAGCACCCTGCTGGAGGCGGTGAGCAGCACTAGTGCACACAGTAGCAGAAGACAGCAGCATCTCCATTGTAGGTTCTGTTATGTGGGATGATGAGACAGAAGTAAAAACTCTGGGGAGGATAAGTGTTGGATTTGTTTTGGTGTGTGCTGGCTGTCAGTCTTTCCTGGAATTTGTACTTACTAGAAAACGTGATCTTTATGTTTTTATTGATTTTTGTTTGTCAGTGACTAATAATATTTTCACCCCAAAATATTAACTATGTTAACAAACTTTGTTATTTTTGTTCCTTTTCCCCATTCCTCCAATCTCTGGAGTGAATTGATTTGAGAGGAAAGTGAAGGCGATGGATAACGATGTCAAGGACCACACCACCACCACATGTAATTCCATTAACTCAGTTACGTTCCTTTAGTATTAGCCCTTGCTGCAATAGCATTTTGCATGTGCTAAGTAGGAGGCGTCTGTGTTAGGTTTCTGTATGGATGATAGAAAGGGGTTTCTTACTTCAGAGAATTTAGTGCTTGACAAGCTGTGCATGGGGATAGTATCAGACTGCATAAAAAGGCCATTAGGTCTACACTGGAAACTGAAGTATTTTATAGCCTTTCAGGGAAGGCATGTAAATACTGGTTTATTTGAGAAAGACCCTGCTGGGGGCAGGGAGGTGATTACTTTCTAATTACTAATCAAACATAAGGTGATGCAACAGCATCTGTGTACCTGATGCTTGCCCCTACTAATTTCTGAGTTGAAATGTTGTGTCTGTTGGTGTGTCCCTTAATGGTGTTAAAGTTGAAGCTCAGAGCTGGCTGGTGTTTAGCTGACTTACCTTTGTTTTGGAGCTCAAGGTAGACTAAGGTACTTACTATTTTTGCGGGGTGCCTTCAACACCCACTGGAGAGGAAAGATTAGTAAGGGAGAAGGACCTTGGAGTCCTGGTGGACAAGTTAGCCATGGGACAGCAATATGGCCTTGTAGTCACAAGGCCAGTAGTATCCTGCATTGAGTGTGTCCAACAGATTGAGGGAGCTTCTCTTCCTCATCTACTCTTCCCTAGTGAGACCTCACCTGGGATAGTGTTTTGAGTTCTGGATTCCTCAGTTTAAGAGGGACTCTTTCTACTTGAGAGAGTCAAACGGGGCTTCAAGGATGATTAAGGATTAAGGGACTGGAACACATAACTTGCAAGGAAAGGCTGAGAGACCTGGGGCTTTTTAGTCTGGAGAGGAGGAGACTGAGAGGGGATCTAATTAATGTCTATAAATACATGAGGGCTGGGTGTGAAGGCAGGTACAACCTCTTTTCACTTGTGCCCTGTGGTAGGACAAGGGGCAATGGATTCAAACTTGAGCACAGGAAGTTCCACCTCAACATGAGGAAAAACTTTACTGGTAAGGCTTCCAGAGCACTGGGAGAGGCTCCCCATAGAGGTTCTGGAGTCTCTTTTATACGTTCAAGACCTGTCTGGATGCATTTCTAAGTGATCTGCCCTAGTTTTGGCCCTGGTTTGGCAGGAGGGTTGAACTAGATGGTCTTCTCAGGTCCCGTCAACCCCTAACATTCTGTGATTCCATGCTACTGCTCTTCCTGTGAGTATGTGAGCAGAGGTCTAGCACCTAAATTGTCATTGAAGATGCATAAAGATTCGTTCTGATTCTGAAGTGGATGATTCTCCAAACATCAGGTGGGACAGCAAGAAAGGGAAACCAGCTGTTAGCAAATGAAACTGTTTCCCTCCAGTTTCCCCCTTAGGTCAGGTTATGGGTTGAGGGAACCAGTCATTAAGGATAATTATTGAAGATGGAATCAAATGCTTATTGCCTTCACCCATTAGACTGTTCTGTGGCTCCCTTTTCCTGCTGATGACACAATTCCTGCTGTCTGCCAGCATGTCAGTGGTACTGGATGGTGTTAATATGTTGACAGAGTAATATACATATCTGCCTGCCCACAGTCACAACCAGATGCATCTACCTCTTAAGTACTGCCTAGTATTTAATCGCTGCTTTGCCTGGAGCTTTGAGTGAGCAATCGTAAGTTGCAGATGTCAGAATTAATAGGCTGCATCAGAGGCTATGTCCTCAGCAAAGATTTTTCTCATTAGTTGATGGGGAAATTATGCTTCCTCATAGGTTTGCACATGCTAAGTGTGGATTCTCCACAGACGATTATTCTCTGTGTGTATCCCCAAAGGATTTACATATGCTGTTTACTGGTAGGTGTGTGAAACCCAACTGCCAATTCCACACAGAAATATTTACTTTAGCTGTATCATCTGAGACTGAGGAGGCCACACTGGAAATGCATCTGCAGTGATTACTGCTGGAAGGCCATTGCCTGAACACGTCTGAAATGAAATTGATGGAACGTGTGTGTGATTAGTGAAGTGCTTTCCTACATTTGTGCTGATTCTTTTTCAAGCAGAATATACAGTAACAACTGTAACATTGAGTTAATGAAGGGCAGCTGTTTGGGGTTTTGTGGAGGACATGTATGTAATTGAGGGAAATAAAACATCTGTGCCATGTATAGTGCATGTATCTCTATCTGTCCTTAGCTGTTACGGTTTTTTCTTTGGATTTTCAGAACTGGGCATTGTGGAGGCTTAATGAATTTTTATTGATTATAAGATCCTGGATTGATATTTGGAAATAGTGGGCTCTGTGATATCAATCATGTGATTTTGCTCTCTGTGCACTGCAGCTTTAAATTTCTAAAAAGGCACTGCAGCATCTTAAAATATAAAGCACTGCAGACTCCTCTGCCTGGAGCCTTTGCTTTTGTTCTTGCTTGTTTTTGGTCTAAAATAAGTCATTTGGAATAAAAGCCTATTTTTATTCTTTGTGGGTGGAAAAAACTCTTCTCTCCCTTGGTTCTAATAGTGTTCACATTACCGTAATGTATGTACACCCCGTGTTGGTATCTGGGTGATACCAGATAAAGCCCTCAATTACTTTGATCCACTAGTCATTTGTTAGAAGTGGGAATAAAAGTTCCTCTATAAAATATGGAGATTTTGAGGTATTTGCGGCATTGTGCTGTCCCTTGGCATTTTGTAGGTGTAGGAAACAAATAGGAAGAGATTACTTACCCCACTGCAGAGAGAGTGCCACTCTCACTGTGGAATGGCATTGTTGTTCCATGTAGACATGATCAACACAAGGGCTTAGGAGAAGGTGTTCTGTGGTCAACTGAGGTGACAAGTGGCATTTCTGAAGTCCACAGAGAATGTACTTCTATTACAGAAATAGAAAACTGAGCTGATCAAGTAATTTTTCCCTTTGCTTCTGCTCCTCAAGGCAGGATTTGTAACAGTTAAACCATTTTTTTGACAGATTAGTGTTTTGCCTATTCAGAAAAATTCAAATGATAGAGACCCCACAACTTCCCAGGTCAATCATTGCAGTGCTCTACTGTCCCAACTATTGGTCATGTTTATTTAGAAGGACACACAGGCTGATACAACTTCCATTGTAAAAGAAAGAGACTTTCAGGAAACACAGGATCTTCAATTTCTGGGCTGATTCTTCTGTGATGTGCAAGATTGTTCCTTTGCAGCACACGCTGCTATGTGGTGCACATTGGACACCTGGAACAAAGCAGCTGCTAATTCACCATTTTCAGAGCTACTCATAAGCCTGAAAACTCAGGAGCTCAACTCTCCTTGTGGTGTGAGACCCCTGAGCATGGTGCAAAAGCATTCCTTCCCCTAGAAATGTTGCACAGCTAGAACTTAAGAAGTATTTTCCATCTATCTGGGGTTTCTGGACAGAGAAAACTAAGTTAGAAGGGCTGAGAGATATTAAAAAAGTTCACTTAAGATGTAGGAAGCTGAACATGTATAGGAGGATGTTCAAAGTGCTGGTAGCTGTATGCTGCTGTCTAAGTAGAAATGCAGCTCACCGCAGTTTGTGTCAGTTCACTTCCACAGAAGTGCTGCTGTGTGAGCTGGAAGTGCTGGAGTGGTTAACTGTCATGCATGGCACATCTCAACCATGAGTTCTCATTCATGTTACCTTTGAGTAGGATTCTCAAGAAGTGGTCCAGTGTGGTTCTTCTGGACCAGGTAAATGTCTGGTGGACAATAGTCATCTGGATTTATTCAGATTCTAGGTTGGCTGTGTGATGCTTAGCAAGCCATTACTGGAGTTTTGGATCCTGACACACTCATTTTGTTCACTGGCTGGGGTTTCTTTACTCATTTCATCAGATGCACATGAGAACCCGAGGTGCTCCCGCCATAACCTGTGCCCAGTGTGTGTCCTGAAACACCCTTCTTCGGTAGCCTGAGCATTCACCTGAGCCAGTATCTTTGTTCCTCTTGTGGGAGGAGTAGCACGTGTAGAGTTTCATTCCCTCTGCCCCTCTTCTGGCTAGTGCAAGGTGGGTAATGAAGGGGAGCAGCTCAGAGCTATGTGACAGCACCCTGTTCTTACTTTTGATAGTGGTTTCCAGGCACTTTGCACTGCCAGCCGCTCTCAGTCCTTGGAACTTGACTGTCAAAGTTTTAGCTGGTGAATGTTAAAATTTACTTTTGCATTTGGTTTGGATCTGCTGCAGATGCAACCCAATTTCCTCATGCCGTCTTTACAATGCCATCTGCTGGGAAGGGATCCCAGAGTAGTGCCTCAGCCAGCCTCCAGGTTGGGGAGCTTTACTGGAACTCTTTTTATGGCTGAAGTTGATAAGATCTTCCCTTCACTCTTGTCCTGGCAGATATTTCAATGTATCAAAAATATTTTAATTAAATTGGAAGAGCAGAGTAAATCTAATAGCTATCTCTAGGTTACACAAATACCTTAGACGTGAGCACATTTTTTAGGTACAGAGGGGTTAACTGCCCGTGATTTCATGCTTGCATGGAAAAAGAATGACACCTTTTTCTTTATCAGCCATTTTGGTGCTTTTTTAATCATTTCAGGCTTTGAACTCTGAAAGAGAGTCTCAGTCTCTTCATCTCCAGCGGCTGCCATGTCTGGAGACCTAATCAATGCAGGTTATTGATAGCAAATCAGTTAATGCAGACAAAAGATCAAAATCAAAGAGCTTTCACTAAATTAATAAGTGATTCCAAGTCTTTTAACAAAGTGCCTCAGATAAGGGCAGCTCAGTCTTCGGGGACAGCAGATTCCAGTCCTGCATTTCCAAAGACAATCAACTGGAAAGAGCAAGCTCTGCTTTTACAGTCTTTCCCCCATTTAAACAGCCTGGTTTATTCAATAGGAAGTACTCAAAATCTGAGTCTGGAAAAGGTGCAAGGAAGCCAGTCCTAACTGAAAAGAGCAGATTTATTTGTGTTAAGGATGTCATGGCCTTGGTCAGCTGAATTTGGGAGGACCAGTGATTAGAAAAGCCAAATTTATGAGATACTATTCACTACAATAGCAGTCATATCTGAAACTGGACTAGAGATGTTCTTGGAAACAACCAGACAGTGGAGTGCCTGGAGTAATTTGGAGTTCCTGCAAGACCCAGTGCTTCTGTCCTATGGCCTGCCCTTCAGCGACAAGGTTAGGCTCAAAGGTTTCTCTATCTTCTTCCTTGCTGGGAAGATTTGCAGAAGATGCCTAATGCTCATAGTACAACTGACGTCCCTGCCCCATGACCCCCAGCCTGTCCCAGGGCTGGGTGGACACCTGAAGGCTGGCTGCATCCTGCAAGTTACTGCAATTTTTCTGCCTTCTCACCTGCTTTGCCCAAGGGAAACCCACGAACAGTGTTATGGAGGAAAAGGAGAGCATCTCTGGAAGCTTCCGTGCTACATGTAGCGCTGCTTGTTATCTCCTATTTTCCTGCATAATTTCTTTGAAATGACAGAAATCCTTCTGCTGTGACAGTAATTAACAGGAAGGAATGAAGATGGAGGTGGGAGGTTGGTGACAGGGTTGCATTTGTACCCCGAAGCTCATCAAAGATGAAGAATCGTTCAGATCACTCCATGAGTCCCCCTGACACTGGGAGACAGTGTCTCCCCATTTGGGCCTGCCTGGGTCATGTGAGGTCCACATGAGGCTGGGTGCTGTCCCCCAGGGCTTTATGGGCTGAGCAGCAGAGGGGAGAGCAGTCTGCTGGTACCAAGGGACCATGAGAAGGGGTCCAGTGGCCTGACCTTGTTTTTGCGCTTGATCTCGTGATGCCAATTCTGAACTAAATCCCTGTAGGTTTTGGTTGTAAGCCTAATTGTGAGACACTTTTAATATGCCGTGTGGAGGATTCCTTGGTACTGAAATGGCTATAGCTTCCTGATCTTCTGGAAGAAGCAGCTTATACCAGCAGTTCTGTATATAATATAGAAGGTGCTAATTAACACCAGAGGTGCTAATAGGTGTGCAGAAGTAGCCCTTGTCATTGCTGGTAGCAGAATTGCACCTAAATTCCAAACTTACTGGGTCAAATTTCAGGTAATTGAGGGATCGTCTTCTTTCTGCTATGCTGTTGACTGATCTCTTCCTGGCTGACTGTTGCCATCCATTGCCTGTTTTGCTGCTGACACTGAAAACTAGTCTGTTTCTTCATCTGCCTGACTCTGGACTTAAAACAGCAACATAGTCCATGTTTGTTTGGGCTGATCAATTGGTGATGCTCTGCTCTCACCAAAGAGTCCTGGGACTGGACACATGGTATGGAGAAGACCAGTGGACTGTAGAGTTGACATTGCAGCCGAAAGCTTGGGTCATCTCTGAAAGAAGGATTAGGTTAACTCATCTCAAATCAGGTGGATGGGTTGTAACACTGTGAAAAGGTTTTCTCCATGAGAGTGCCATTACTAAGTTGCATCTTGCTTACCTCAGGCAGGGTTTGCAGCTCTTAAGATGTGCTTTGCTGTGCTTTGGTTTTCTTCCACTACTTTCCGTTTCCTCCTACAGACGCCTGCTCTGACTGTGGTTCTCCACAGCCGCATGTCTCAGTAACTGCTTAACCTACAAATTCATTGCTATAAAGATCTGACATCATAACACCCTGGAAAAGACTCCTCACCTCCCTCCCTCCTTCCGGGCCCTTCTCTTTTCTTTTCCCAGGATACATGAAAAGCTGTAACTAGCAAATCAAAATCTATTTGATTTTTGTACTCCCTTGATAACTGGGCAGCTGATCTTTATCACCTGGCTGAGGCTTATCTGCTGCCTCCAGCCTTCCTGCTGGAGCGATTGGTTCCTGCGGGAACAGCACTGGGTTATAAAGTGAGACTGATATCATGGTCAAGGCCTTTTGCTTTTTAACTGTGACCATTGTTGGTGAGGTGTTAGCAGGCAAACGGCTTCATTTTCTGGGAGGACTAGAAGGATGAACTGGGCCTCTGGGATTTAAAGGTTCAAAGTTATATTTTTAATCTTTTTTTTTCCCTTGAAGTTGTGAAGTGATGTCAGGAAATATACAGAGTCAACAGCATAGGCTAGAGCCAAGGTGGTGGGTTAGTGGTTTTGCTTTAGCTTTTAAAACTCCCTGGTGAGATATTGACCCTGTTAGGCAGTGCTGCCCTGCATGTGTTCATGTCAGTCTTCTGGAAATACTTCTAGTAAAAGAAAAAAAAACCTACTGCTGTACTTACTGTATTACTTGTTCTTTTTTAACCTTAATTGTGATTTTCCTGTAACTCTTGAGAGAGTTTACCAGGGTGCTGCAGAGACTGCAGATCCAGATCTGCACAGCTGGGTGTAGGTAGCTCACTCTCAGCTACATAACACCAGTAGGATGTGGGAATAAGAGTGTTCCTACCCTATTTCTTCTGGCTCTGTCATGTCCTAACTGTAGTGATTCAGCTTTCTGGAGCCTCTGGTAGAGGCTGCACTGATGTTGACACCTGGTGATGACCAAAACAGGAGCTGAGGAAGTGGCAATTGCCATGGAACTAACCGTGCTGGTGTTCATCCATTGTGTAATTAGATTTCTGTTACTTTAATTGGGCATAAGCTTGGGCTGAGAGGGAGTAGAATTAAACCAAATTGTCTTTCTTCCCTTGGGCTGAGTAGTCTGAGCAGCACGTGCAGCTTTTTTGGCAGTTTGGTTCAAGGCTGATTAGCAGAACAGCTAAAGCTGCAGTTTGCTGTCTCAATGAGAAGGGTAGTGCAGGGTAGTTCTGGCAGTGGGTGGTCTAAGAAAAAAGGTGTGAAGTGAGAAAAAAGGTGAAGTGAGGCAGCTGTTGAGACTTGACCAAGTGACGGGGTTCAGATGTAAGAACAATGAACATAAAAAATTGAGGTGGTAATGACATCAGCTTCTGTGAATGGCCTTCCCTCTACATGCTCATGACGAGCAGAAGTCATTGTTACTTGTATCCTGTCCCTGACTCAGCAGCAGCCACTTGAGTTGTACAGGACTCCACAGAACTGAGGGTGCATAGCCCTTCTGCCATCCTGTCCATTAGGTCTCCTGTGGAACTGCTGTTTTGCTGAAGTGCAAAGCCACTACTCTCTTTATTCTGCACTGCTGTTTTTACAACTAGCACAGCTGGCTGGCAACACATTTCTGTGTGGTTCTGCTTATGGAGGAAGGTGAGGTGGAGACATAACACCTCTTAATGCCTCTTTTCCATTCCTCCTTATCTAGATCTGTTGCTGTGGGGATACTCTTGCCCATCACTATGATACTTTCTGGCACAGCCATAGCCAAGCACTGGCAATTTAGTGGTATAGCATCTGATTCCTGTGACGGCTAAGTTGCTCTGCTGTGTACACAAGAGCAGATCTGTTTGTTTTTTAAGTTACTTTATTGGAGAGCTATTGGTGAGGCACTGCCACAGGTTGTCCATGAAGGCTGTGGCTGCTCCATCCCTGGAGGTTTTTAAGGCCAGGTTGGATGGGGCTCTGGATAACCTGGTCTGGTAAGAGGTGTTCTTGCCCATGGCAGGAGGTTGGGACTGGATGATCTCTGAGGTCCTTTCCAAGCCATTCTATAATTCTTTCTTTTGTATATAGCTAATACAAATAAAATGCTTAAGAGTTAAATTTTGAGTACTTCCAGACTGGCTGCCTGTTGTAACAGTGTTCTCCCTGATGTGAACATACACAGCCAAGGCATAAACCCTTCTGTCAGACTGTTAAATATACTGATCCTGGCATCGCATGGCAACAATTGTATTGACCACTGAGATAAATGTAGGATTTTTTTTTTTGCTGCTTTCAAGTGGATAAAACTGTTCCAGTTGTCTTTGCCACAGCCCAGAGCAAGCCAAAGTCCTAATGTGCTGTAGGACTCCATAGCTTGGCACTGATGCTGACGCTTACACATCCAACAGCCTAGGGAGCAGGTTGAATTGCTATCTCTGGATGCATTTAACAGTCGTCTAGATTTGGAGCTCAGGAACATGAGCACCAGAAGGTTAGTCTTGATGAGCTTGAAGATCTTTTCCAGCCTGGAGGATTCTATGATTCTGTGGTCAGCTGGATATGTCTGAAAACCTGCCTGATACTGAGAAGATTATAGACCCCCTTCTCCACAACTAGGTCTTGGACAAGGAGGCATCAAGGTTTGATAAAACAATGTTTTGGTTTGAACCAAATTCATGAACAAGTGTTTGCAACAGAGCTGCACTGAGAAAACCCAAACTTTATGCATAGGTAGCACTTTTGCAGAGTATGACAGATTATTTTGTACTCTAAGACTGTATAATTACACGTGCTCAAGATACCTACTGTCAGTTCCAGCAGTCAATGACCCTGTGCAGTTGTCCTCACCAAACAGTTGAATGCCTTTGTTCAAACCAGCAGAATGAGAAGCAGTGATTTAAACCAAAGCATTGTATTCTGCAGTCAAGTTGAAAAAAGAAGGATGTATAATGTGCTGGCACAGCTTGGCAGACACACAGTCATTTGCTAAGCCAAGGAAACTTCACTGCAGTCATGTGGCCATGCTGTGCTTCTCCTGATACTGAGTTAAAGGGACTTGATCACAGCTGCGTGAACACTTGAGTTGTAAAAGAACTTTTAAAAGCTCTCTGCACCTATCAGACCTCTGCACCCAAGCATGGATGGTGGATGGGCAGACATACTGGCATTGCCTCCAGAAAACAACTGGTGCCTGTTCCCATGCCATTTGTGTTCCAGGACTGTGCTCAGGTATTTGCTTTTCTCAGCAGCAGAAATAGGATCATAGACCAGGAATTCCTGGTATTCATTCCTGTCTGATATTGCTGACAGGCAATATTAAGGTGGTGACAATGAAAATGCTTTTATCCTGTAAGAATATTCTGTACTCTTCTGTTCACCCTGTCATCCTGTGCCTTCTGAAGCCTCAAGCAGAGACCACTCAAACTCCAGAGAACACTGCGCAGTGTTATACTTCTGCAGGGCTTATGAGTGGGAATGAGCTTTCCTTTTGTAATTTTTCCAGTCATGAAAACTGGCACAATGTCTTTGCATTCATCATCCAGAAGCTTGTAGTGAGCTAAGACAGCCCTGCACTGAAGGGTCCAAAGTTCTACTGTGTTTGAGAGCAAACACACATAATGCAGCTACTGTAAGAGAGTCCTTACTGGCCAGCTGTCTTCAGATCAGAAATTACAACAATAAGTTCTTCTGAGACTTTGTTCTGCAGGTGATCCCTGTGGGCAAACTGGAGGTAGTGGTCCAGGCATCTCATGGGGTGGTCTGTTTCTGCCAAGTGGAGTTAGACCCCACATATGGAGATAGGAAAATCATTGCATTGTTCTGCCTCTGGAAAGAGAAACCGAGGTCTACCAAGTGTGTTACAGAACTCACCTGCATCCCCCTCTTACTTTCTTCATCATGGATGCTCCAAACTGTTGCCTTCCCATGAAGTCTGCAGAAGGCAGTAAAATGCCTTGAGGATTGTTGGAATTTCTGTAGCGTGGCAGCCGGTGCTGTAGAGCAGTTGACAGAAAACCATTTCTATATGGTCTCCAACCAAAACGCAAGCCCTGACCAAACAGCTGTGTTGGGCAAAGGCTGTAAGGAGAAAGAGGATAGCACAGAGGCAGTGGCAGAGCTATGAGGAGACTGACCTTGCTGGGCTGCTGCCTGTTAGAGCCCTGCCCACTGGAAGGGATGGTTTTGGCAGTGACTGTTTAGTGTGCAGCTGGGCAATATTTTATATCGAGTGCAATTTGAAAGTAGTCAGGATTTAAAAGCTCGTAGGAGCAATGACACTGGGCAACTGGTGCTGCTACCAGCATTGATAGAATTCTTCTGAGAACAGAAAAATACGCTTGAAAAATTGTTTTACTTTAGCAAACAAGGTATTTGCCATCATTACCTTGTGGGGCCAGGTATGACCTCATCAGGGAAAGCTGAAAACAGGGGACTGCTACAGTCCAGATACTGGACACTGTTGCTGTCTGCAGTGGAAACACTTTGGATCGTTTGCTTGTGTAGCAAGGGATTTGGCTGGTACCAGTACAATTAAAGTGTTAAAAGCGGAGACTGATTTAATCCCCTCCATATAAGTATTTTCTAGTGCCCAAGATGAGGAAGAACATGAGTGCTCTTAAGGCTTTGAGATGCAAGGAACTCTCTGTTATAAATTCTGCCTTTTCTGTGCATTAATGCTTTTAAAAAGACCATTTTCCTCCTCCTCCCACTCCTTGCAGAAACAGCGTCTCTTTGTTCCTTGTTGAATACATACAAACACATGCAATTCTCTCTGCAAAGTGTGCAGTTCCTTATAAAACTGAAATTCAGACTTTCAGCCTGATTTCCCAGAAAGAGAGGTGACACTCAGTGTAAGGGGGTTTATTCTGTCTGATGGCTTATTATCATCACTCACCTCACTTTTCTCCTTTATTGCCATGCAGTTGTTAAAGAAACCATGCACTCTTACCATCCTAAGTTAGCAAGAAAACACAAGTCTGTTTAGCAGCAGAGACTTTGTTAAGACAGCCCTTTTAGGGCTGCATTTAGAAGAACTGGCCATGTCACTGGGTTTTTGTACTGACCAGAAATGTTTGATATTACCTGAATAGAGACAAATGTGTGTAGTCTGTATATTCATAACAGTTCTGCAGGGACATCCTGGTAAAAAAGAAAAGAGTAGGATGGAAAAGAAAGATGCTAAATGTAAAGTAGTCAGTTGTGGTTATAGGCTCCACTCCTTACAGCCTGGAAGAGGCGAAATCCTAGTTCTTGAAACTCTGGATGAAAATGCTCAGCACTGTTTCATTTTCATGCTGTGGTCTCTTTCCTGCCTCCCCTAGTAGGATAAAATACTTGGATGTTTCCTAGCTAGAAGCGTGCTGTCTGTGCATATGTGTAAACGTATGGTCTGTTCTTTCCAGTGCTTAAGGAATAAGAAAAGGAAGTAACTGAGTGGTACTGTTGATGGATTCCAGAGTGCATGGGCAACGCTTAGATCTGCTGAGGTAGAAGCTCCCATGACTTGACTAACACAATATAAGACAGAATTAGGAACAGGAATCAGGACTTTTGTACTTAAGCCTTTGGCTTTCTAACAAGATCACCTGTCTGTCATTAACAGACTAGCAACATGAGAGTCTTTGTCTTTAGGAAGAAGAGATTAAATCCAAGTGGGTTATTTAAGTTTAGTCTGAAAGGCTCAGTGGCAGGTGCAAACTTTCTGCTTCCCATCATCCATCTCTTAACTGCTATTCCTTTGCTGTTTGGTGCAGTATTCTGAATGGAAATGACGTTCTGCTACCGCAAGACCATGTAAATATTGTTCTGCTGCTCTCTTGTACCAGATTCTTGTTTCAGGATGAGTCTATCACAGTGCAAACTGTTGAGCGTGACCAGGTGTTGGGGCTTGACTGCACATGCTTGGAAACTTGGTGTAGGTAGAGGTGTGATATGACCTGACACTGTGGCTAGGAGATTTTTGAGCTGCAAATGTTGCAGGATCAAGAAGTTGGGTTTGTTCCTCACCCTCTAGCACTGTGGTTGAGCATTTCTGGAGGGCAGAAAACAGGACACTGATTCCTTACTAATACTTATAACAGGGTGCCCGGGAGCACAGAGCTACTGAAGCTGGGTACCCCACTAGTGTCTGTCATTGCTGGTTGCTCAGGATCCCTTGGTGTTTCTGTCAGAGACTGGGTTATCTCCACATGAAAAAGCTTTTAGCAATGAGTCAGATTGTTTCTAGGGAAAAAGAGCTAATGTAATCTACAGCAGAACTTCCTGACTCCTTGTCCTGCTTCAGTGGAATCTGATAAACTTTACTGTGGCTTACAGGAGAACTTTGGGCTGGTTGGCCTCTGTCCAGTGAAGTGACAAGGGGTTTAATGAGAACACTGTCTGTACAAGCAGATCAGTCCTATCATGAGTTAGCTTCAAAGATGTTAATGTCTCAGTGGGGCCCACCTCTGAGAAGGTGATCATGCCTATGTTGGCAGTGCTGAAGCCAGCTTGTGCATCCTTGCCATCTCAGCTGTTGGTTACCACATGGTGAACTGGAACACTGGCTTAAAGTAGACTTTTTGTTCTTGGAGGATGAGGGAAGAGTTGATCAGTATGTCCTCTGTCACAGGTGGAAATGGGATTCCTGATGTGGTTCTGAACTTTGCACAGAGATACAACTGAGGAACCATAGGGCAAAGAGAAGCATTTTTCCCCCTTCTCTGAGTTTGGTGTGGGCTGCTTGCATTCACAGTACCTTAGCTCAATTTGAATTTCTCTTGTTACTTCCAAACAGGCTGTGGTGAACTGGAACTCACCAGTTCTGTGTACCTTGGCTGCAACCTTCAAGAAGCCCTTGTAGCACTCAGATCTAAACTGGCTTAACTCAATTGCACCAACTTTATTTTCTCTGTGTGATACTGAGATGGGTCATTCTGGCACTACAGAAAGTGGAGGGTGAGACAACTAGACCTGCTGGAATTCTCTCAGGACCAACAGAGCTGGTTGAAGCTAGGCCAGTGTTGATCAAGACTCAACAGGATTAAGGGTCTGTTTCACCACCACTCCCCCATCTCACATTCTGAGTTTGGCTTGGGAGATGTCGACATCCAGGGAGACTGGGGAAGAGAAAGCTGGTAAGAGAAAGTTGTCTGGTAAGAGAAAGCTGAAAGTCTAACTCAGTGTAATTTGCAATGAAAAGCTGATAGATCTGTGAAAGGTGTCTAACATCCCCTAGTAGGATAAAATACTAGTAGGAGATGCTTTGTTTCAGCCAAAGGGAAATGCTAGCGTAAGAAGACTTTATAACCTAGTCCTCAACAAACAGAGGCTGTGAATGAAGAGAATATTTCCAACCATCAGTGAAGCTTTGAAGCATCCTTCCCATGGAGAAAAACTAACTGTCTAGGATGTTACTGGTGAATTACAGGGCAGGAGCATACCAGCAGTAGCAGGTGCTGGGCTCAAACACAAAACAGCTCTTCCAAGCCACATCTCACTTTTTTCACTTCCCATGCTGTGATCCTAGCCTTATGAAAGCAGTGAGAGAGAAGCTTCCTTTTACAGTTGAGTTCTTTACCAAGGAATAGGGCAAGGCCACTCTGAGGATGTCTTCAGGAATAATGAATAATTTAGCTTTGAGTAGAAGGAGGTGTTTAATGTTAAGCCGCAGTTTAAACTGGTTTCATCACCAGTGGCTTGCTGCATTTGCCGCATAAGGAAATTACAAGATAAGGGACTATCTGCTCTCAGTACACGAGTGTATTTTGCATGTGCATTTTTTTTACAGAACTGCAGGGCAATGCTGACAATCTGAAGTTAGTCTGGGCAGAGGAAATGAACCATCAAATCTCAGCAGAGAGGAAGAAAACTATAATGCTGGCTGCTGAGAGCACTACAAAATCCCTCTAGAATATCAGTGGAAAACGATGGGATTTTCACAAGGCGGATGTACAAAACAAAGTAGATATGTGGTTCACAGTAAGACAAGAAGTACCTTGGTACCAGGAAACTCATCTTCTGGGGTTCACCTAAAGCATTAGCTTTTGGAGACCACTGTCCTTGTGACAATGTCATGTATTGCACCCTAATACTTGAAACTCTGAAGAAAAAAAAGAAACCCAGGGAAACGAACCCAATATATTCTTGAATAATTGTTTGCATCCTGGATCTAATTGTTATTTTATTTTTTGTCTCTTATTTGGATGATTCTAAGTCACTACTTTGACTTAAATTAAATGGTTGATTTTTTAGGTGGTGATGGACTTGAGTGATTTCAGGGACGTACCCCCAAATTCTTATTATCCTGTGTTTAGGTGAACATACTTTTTTTCTACAATTAAAGACAGGTGATTGTTTAAAATTCACTAGATGTATGTGCAGAGACACACTCTTTAGGAATGGAGCTGGACAAAACAGGGTAATTAAAAGGAATTGGGTTATTTACCACCTCAGCTAAATTAGCAGCTGAACCATTTAAGATCAAAAAAGCATTTGCTGTAATACTTACAATAGCAGTACTTTTTCTCAGCATCTATTCTATCTCAGCTCTTCTGTGTTTTCTTTTAAATTAATGCAACTATCTTTACACGGAAAAATACCTTGTATACCCAACAGCTTTGGTTTTTAACAGCATGTAACATGTAAAAAGGACTTACAAGACTGGTGCTCTCTGATGCCCTTGTCAGTGCTGGAAATGTTGCGCTGTGTCTGTAGTTAATGGGCAGCCTAGATGTTTCCTTGAGTCAAAGGCTCCCCCTGTGTTGTTACTCATTGTCTCCCTGCCTTGCTGAAAACAGAACTTAGCAAAATTTCATAGTGTTCTTCTATCCTTGGGCCTGTCTGCACACACGATTATCAATAATCAGCTGCACTGCAGCAGCTTGTGTTCTGCTCTCTGGCTTGTTGGACATGATTTATGAAATATGCAGAATCGTGTGAGATGTTTTTCTTACAGTATGTTAAGCCCCCTGTGCTGACAGCAGTGGGACAGAACTTGTTTAACAGGGAGTTCAGCGAAAGCGATACAAAAGCTAAATGCAGGAATGAGGAGGATCTCTGCCAGGCCCTGGTGACTTATTTTTTTTCTTCTGTGGGTCATTTTTAAAAGCTTTTTCCTAGCACTTTCCTGGTTTCCTAGGGTTTGTTTTCTGAGCTCCATAGTGTGGAAGAGCCTCCTTAGTCTTTTTTTCTGTTGGTTTGAGCACAAAAGTTCAAGATATATTTTGAAAATTCCATCTCTTTACGATGTTGGTAATGTTTCATATTCCCATGATTGGGATATGTCACTGTGAGTTGCTGCGTCCAAGGAGACTGATGCAGTTTGACAGCATGAAGACAGTGTCATGTCTCATGTTTCTTCTGCACCATGGGGCATATAACAGGAGTTAGAACCCCAGTACAGATGTCTTAAGCCTGTAATCTCACTACAGGCAAGCATGGGGAATTCAAATCATCTTCAGTGTATGGATCAGACAACATTTCCTTGAACTGTAACAATCAAGGGACAATTGCTACCCCCACAGGCCACTGAAGCAGCTCAGTCTCCCATAGTCTGAAGGATGAGTTGATTTAGGTCTGGCATGTTTTTCTGCCGAGATGGGTATGAATCAATCCTGTGCTCCAATGCATAAGCTGTTTGCGTAGCAGAGGTTGGGAAGGTCCCATTCTCTATCCCTGGCAGTGTTGCATGAGGGCTTTCTGTTACTCTGAAAGTTGAAATATTTGAGGTTAAAAGTATCAGGGTGCTGAAGGTGAACACACCCAAAATGTCTCTGACTAATAACATCGATGCTTTTCCATTGATCACCTGAATTGGTACATGGTGGGGTTCCCTCTGGGCCTGCTCGAGTTCTCACAGGTGCAGAAACTTTAGGGTCAGCACTGCTATCTTGTGCAGGTCTGGGACTGAGGGCCATGGCAGTATGGCTCTAGGCTTTGCACCTGGATATGCCTGGATGAAATCTCTTCAGTAAAAGATAGTCCACACTAGTAACTACTTCTGAATGTGAGAGGAACAGCTAATACCGTCATAATTGCTAAACTCAGAGTAATGTCTTTGCTTAAGCAGAAGATCTAATGGGAGATGAGTGTCAGGCACCACTGGTGATGGACCTGAATCATCTGAGATTGCTGATTAGGTGACTGGATCTCTGTGTCTGTCTGATGAGGAACTGAATGTGCTCCTGTACCCATCTGGTATTGTCCTGTGTGGCATGTAGTTGAGGAGTGTCAAAGACTTATTTCTAGCTCATGTTTTCCACTGGTGAGGGAATGTCTGAGATGCAGAGCACTAGGGCTCTCTGTCAGAGCCTTGTGTGTGGTTCAGTGCAGGACCTCAAACCTAGGCTAGAAATGATTGTTACCTCCTCCGTGGTAATGGTAAACCTCCTGTTAGTGGCTAGCATAGACGTGTGTTTGGTAGTTGCTGTGTTATCAAATACAGGCTCAATGGGCCATCCAGACCAAGCCCAGGAGATAAAACAGGGTGCTCTGGGCCTTTCAGAGAGAATTTTTACCCTGCCAGAATCCTTCCAGTCTGCCCAGGCATTTTCAGATAGCACCCTTGTACGTGAATGCAGGTGCTGAGTTGCAGCTCCAGTGCTACTCAGAGCTATGAGCTGCACACTGGAGTTTGACACTGTAATAATAGATTCCTTTTGTCAGATGAAATTAATCTTGGATTATCTGCTTCACCAATCCAAATACAGGCTTCTGCATTAGCATCCACTTTCCTTAGGCTTGAATATTCCAGGAAATAGATGCAAATTGGAAAAACCTACCTCAGTCAACCAAGACTGCAAATCCCAGCCACGGCACACATGAGCCCAGGAGGTAGAGAAGAGCTTTCAAACCACTTTACTGCAAATTGAGAGTGAGTGCTGTGCTCCTGTACATCTTATTAAAGCTGTGGTGAGATATGGGCTAGCTAATACGATGCCCTGTGGTTGAAGTAACCACTCCCATTTAAAGAACAAAAAAATGCTGTTGTCTATTAAGTGGAATCCAGATTAAGCTCTGTCCTCTGAATTAACGCTCCCGAACCTGATAATGAATCACTGGGGGCTGCACTCAGCAGGTCTGACACAGCTGCTGTATCGAGAACTCTACAGTGAATCTGGATGTACATAAATCCATGGACCCTGATGGGATGCACCCGCGCATGCTAAGGGAGACAGCGGAAGTCATTGCTAAGCCACTCTCTGTCATCTTTTCTAAGTCATGGAGATCAGGAGAGGTGACTGGAGGTTAGCAAATGTCACTCCAGTTTTCAAAAAGGGTAAGAAGGAGGACTCAGGTAACTATAGACCGGTCAGCTTCACCTCCATCCCAGGAAAGGTGATGGAACATCTAGGCACATCAGGGACAATAGGGTCATTAGGGACAGTCAGTATGGCATCAGCAAGGGGAAGTCATGCTTGACCAACCTGATAGCAATTTATGAGAGCAAAACGGGGTGGATAGATGATGGCAGAGCAGTGGATGTGGTCTATCTTGACTTCAGTAAGGCATTT
>VZRI01006852.1:2043-25744 GCA_013397515.1 Upupa epops
GGTGCATCCCATCAGGGCCCATGGATTTATGTACATTCAGTTTGCTCAGCACATCCCTAACCCAATCCTCATAAATCAAGGCAGGCTCCTTTTTTGCCTCAACTTCCTCTGGAGCCTCAGCAGTCTGGGTTTTGGTATCACAATAGCTCGCAGAAGTATAGACAGAGGCAAAGAAAGTGTTCGGTATGTCTGCTTTCTCTGTTTTCTGTGTCTTCAGGGCACCCAGTGCCTCTAGGTTTAGCATTACCTGCAATGTATTTGAAGAAGTCCTTTCTGTTACCCTTGACTTCTCTTGCAAGATCTAATTGCAAGGAGGCCTTGGCTTTCCTAGTTTCATCCCTACATTGTCTCACCAGAGCCTTATAATCACCGTGAGTGGCCGCCCCCTCCTTTCATAACCTGTAGACTTTCTTCTTCCTCTTCAGTTTGTGCAGTATCTCCCCATTTAACCATGCAGGTCTTCTAGCTTCTTTCCTTGACTTCTTTCCTGCGGTGATGCACTTGTGCTTCAAAGGAGTGGTCTTTGAATGATAACCAGCTATCTTAGGCCCCATCACCTGCCAGTACCCTGTCCCATGGGATTTCCCCTAGCAATTGCTTGAAAAAGCCAAAGTTGGCCCTCCTGATGTTCAGGGTTGTGATTCTGCTAGGTGTTCTATTCCTACCACATGAAACCCTGAACTCCACCATCTCAGAGTCACTGCAACCAAGGCTGCCCTCAACCTTCACTGCTTTATCCAGACCCTCCTTGTTGGTGTGTACAAGATCCACCATTTGCATCATGAAATTCTGGTGCACTGGAGGAACCTCCTGAGCTGTGGATGGCTGGCTGAATAGGTCTTCCAGCAAGTGTCAGGATAGTTAAAATCCCCCGTGAGAACCAGTTCCTGTACCTATGAGGCTGTTGTCAGCTGCCTGTAACTAATTTCCTCTAACTTCCTCATTCTGATCTGGTGGCCTGTAATAGACACCCACAACAGTGTCACCCATGTCAGTCTGCCCCTTGGTCTGCACCCACAAACTCTCAACTCTCTCTTCATCCACCCCTGGACAGAACTCAATACATTTCAGTTGCTCTCTCATGTAAAGAACACCACCACCACCTTGTCTTGCTGATCTGTGTGTCCTGAAAAGCATCAAGCTGTCCATGACCACATTCCAGTCATGCGAGCTGTCCCACCAGGTCTGTATAATTGCCACCAGATCATAATCACCTGACTGGACACAGATTTCTAACTCCTCCTGCTTATTCCCCATGCTGCGTGCCGTGCATTGGTGTACAGATACTTTAGGGAGCAAGGTGAGAGCTCTTATTTCACTCTAGCACAGCAAGAGGCCCCCTGGTTTTCATTAAGACCAGAGCTCTGGTATGCACCCACCAACTTCAAACCCACCCCACTTCGAACTAGTTTGAAGCCCTCTGAATGAGCCCTGCCAGTTCCTGCCCCAGAACCCTTTTTCCCCTCTGGGATAAACCTCTCCCATGTAGATCTGTAAGATCTGGTGTCTTACAGAACCAGTCATTATTAAAGAACCCAAAGCCTTGCCTGCAACACCAGTCTCGTAGCCAGATATTAATGAACTGAGGGCAAGTAGACAGCCCTCTTTGGCTCTTAATCCCTCTGCCTTTGGTGAGCTACCCTACTGTTTGTCACCAGACAGCAGGAGACTATTAACCCCTTCCTCCTTCAAACCTACTGTAAAGCCCTATTAATGAGCTCTGCCAATATACCCAATTACACAGACATAATTAGTGACTCCAGGGAAGTCATACACCTATTATGAGAGAATGATATTGTTAGTTGATGCTTCAGGTTCCACAAATTTTTCACATTGGTCCTGTGCCAGCTAATTACAGATACGAGCTTAGATGCTGTGACTCATTAGTATCTCACCCTGTTCAACAAGTTAGCTTTTTACTAGTCTTGCTTTTCACCCTTTGTCATTGCCTGAGTATTCCTATCAAGAAGGGTTAATACAAACTTCCATATGTGACTGACCCTAAATGAACCTTCAGTAGCTATGCTTAAACTAAATACCAGTTTTTGCTTGCTGATATAGTCTCTTCTACATGACTTATAGAAGGCACTCTGGAGGTAGCTAGCTTTCCAAGTTGTGTATTGTTATTTGTGTGTATACAGACACATATAATGCATTTGTGCACATAAATTCAGAAAATCAGCAGCTTTTGAACTGTTACTTGAAAAAGTAAAAATACTGGTTATTCCATTTATTGCCTTGTTAACTGTTACCAGCTGACTTATTCTCTTTGCATCAAATGATAATGTAATTTTACAGGAGGTAGAGAAACGGAGAAGAATTGAAGAAGCATACAAAAATGCTGTGACAGAACTGAAGAAAAAGTCCCATTTTGGAGGGCCAGATTATGAGGTATAAATTCCACTTTTGACATTTTTGAAGAACACTGATTTTTAAAGATTGATTGCTTTCCCAGAGTGGGGAAGTTGTGTAAATCATGTTGTTTGTCACAAAAACCAAATCCAATTCTTGAGGCAGAGAGAAAAGGAAGAAAACTAATAGGTATAGAAAAGTAACTGTCTACCACTCATTCCAACAACTGGTGAGCTTGGAGAGAGAGTGTACTGTACAGCCAGCTACAGAAAACTCTGAAAAGATTGCAGCTATCAGAAGCTCCAGAACAAAACCGTTCTGAATCCCACAAATTCCTTTGGTGAACAGGATTATGGGAAGGTATTTCTGACTGTCTTGTTTCCATGGAAACAGCATCAATCTTACAAGCAGAAGAACACCTGGTTCTAAGTTCAAACGACTGCAGTTGAGTAGCTTTAGTTGTTTTAATATATTACTCCACCTGCTGTTTCATCTTACACTATTCTTTCCAAGATGTTTCAGTAGAAGTCCCCAGAATTTTGTCTTCTCTTAATGTGTTTTGAGGACATATCTAAAATCTACCCTAAAGCACGGGAATATTTGGGAGGAGTCTTAACTACACAATTATGTTAATATGTATACTTTACTCACACACTGTAACAGCAAATTCAGGAAGCATCTGTATGCTAATCAAAACCTAAATATTATGTCTAAGTTTATTGACAGTATTACTCAGTTTCCTGGATTGTCCTTCTTTGTACAGCTGTGTCTAAACTGTAGTTAGGAGTAACTTTTAAGGAGTCATAGCAGAATTGTAATGTAAGAATATTGGTGAAAATATTTGAAGTGTATAGAAAAATAATTGCTTCCATTGGATGTATGCATAATATATAAATATGTATTTCTAACATTAAGCTGAGGTAGAAGTCACATGTCTGCAAAATTTGAAACTAGTTTTTTTCTTATGCTTTAGGAGGGTCCTAATAGTCTGATTAATGAAGAAGAATTCTTTGATGCTGTTGAAGCTGCTCTCGATAGACAGGATAAAATGGAAGAACAGGTATTTGAAAAACATCATGATAGGCAATCCGTGGGAGAAGAGTTCTGCCTGGCTGCATCTCCTACTGCTCTAGATACTTTATTTTGATGCTGATAAGGGGAATTTATTTCATGTGTTTACAGTTACGTGTTGTTCCTTGGCAATTAGTTGACGAAGTGATTTAGAGCGTACGTAGATAAGGATAGTTGAGTGTCTCTAGTTTCTAGTTCCTAAGTAAGTGTCTTGGATAAAACTTAGCTTAGTATGTAACTGCTGTCCTGTGCAAATAGCAATATGAAGCACTGCAGACATTTCTCAAAATTATTGCTCCGAAGTTTCTTTTTACTCTAACAGTGTGTAAAATAGGAAATACATGCATCTGTTGGTGCTTGTTTTTAATGAATAATTCGTAGGCTCTGGCTGCTTCTCTAACTCATGTCTTCAATATACTTCACTGAAACTGGTAAGATGCATGTGAGGAAGAACATAGAATATGAGAATGTCTATAAGTATATAAAGATTTAAATTCCTTCCTTCTGAAGTGATTCTGAAAGGTGATGAAGAAATATTCAGTGTCTTAAAGCTGAATTCTGCCAGAATTTCAGAACTGTTTATACATTTTTTTACTCAGAATATCTGGCAGTATGTAGAATTTGCAGAGAAAATACTTAATGTGATCCAGATATTACTTCTGTTATTCAAAATATACAATTACACAGACATTATTAGTGGCTTCAGATACCAGTAGAGGATAGTAAAGTGCTTTATCTTCAGGTTTATGTATACAGTAAATAAAATTCCTTGTTTAAGAGGTAAAATGCTTCCCAGTGGATGTATATTGGGTTCTTTTAGCAGGAAGTAAAAGCCTTGAGTGGCTCTTACACTAGTACAGATATCTTTAATGCTGCCAATCTATTTTATTTAACTCAGAAATACACCTTGAAGTAATGACAAATTCAGTTTTCAGGATCATCCACTTACTGCAAATTCCAGTCCAATGACAGCTTCATGCCTGTCATGAACAGCATTAGTCATTGTAGCCATTATGTACATTGAGGATGACTCACCCTGTTTCATAGTCCATGCAGTAGCAGCTGACTACTACTAATTAAACCTATTTTGTTGCAGTCCCAAAGTGAAAAGGTTAGATTACACTGGTCAACATCCTTACCTTCTGGAGATGCATATTCTGCTGTGGGGACTCACCGATTTGTCCAAAAGGTAAGATGTTTCTTATCTCCTCTGAATAAAATTATGATTGTACATAATACTTTTGTATGAGTAGGTGAGATTTTCGTAGGTGTTTCTGGTAGCTTTCAATGGCTTACTCATTTTCAAATGAAGTAGCTGGAGTTGGAGAAGAAGTATTTTCTATCTTGGTTTGAAAATTACTGATTGAGTATCTGTTTAGAATACTTGTGGCTTGTATCAAGCTTGTTGGTTAGACGATAAATGAAAAATCTCAACTTGCTAATCTCAGTGTTTTTGAGATAGCTTCACCACAATTCATTGGATTTACTGTTTTTCAAAAATCCATTCACTTCTATCAGGATCAGTTGACTTTTTTTTAAATGTTACTGGAAACACTATGTTCCTCTCAAAGCTACACTGGGAGCATAATACATAATAGGTGCATGAAATCAGCTTTTGCTGCTGTGCTTGCTGCTTATGGTGCTTTTGTTTCCTTTCCTTCATTATCTTGTGCTTGCAAGTTGGTACTGAATGCTCTGTTGTGCCTTTGTTCTGATTACTTGGTTTTTTCTTTGTCTGTCTCTGGTAGCCCTATAGTCGCTCTTCCTCCATGTCTTCCATTGATCTAGTCAGTGCCTCTGATGATGTTCACAGATTCAGCGCCCAGGTACTGTATAAATGTGTAGAGTGGGGGTTACATATCTTTGCTGTATTTCATCTTCTTTTCTAGAACCTGGATTTTTGTAGCATAAATCACTGCTTGCTTTAAACTAGTGTGTTGCAACAAACAAAGGACTTGTCTATTCCTGTACTGTTGTCTTTTTCATCCAGCTTGCATGCATATCACTTGCACAGGGGCCCAAATCTTGTGAATCTATTGTATTTATTTCAGTGCATCTGATAAAAATGCCTACAGTTTAAAAATTTTGTATTTTGGATTATAATAGAAGTAGAATAATGTCTATCTGTGTGGGCTGGAGGTGGTCTTTACTTCAAACAGAATAGGTTTCCTTGTTTTTAATATTTGTTTGCAATGACATTAATGCACTAAATGCTAAGCTTCACTATTACCATTTTGTAGCTCTACAAATACTGAAAGGTCTTATAAAGTATACTGACAAGATAGTGAATATGAGTGTTTTTACTGAAGAGTTTCCATATATTCTCTTATTCTTCAGAAAGTAAGTCTGGTATCCTCAAGGTAGTCATAAGACATAGTCCAGTAACTACTCCAGTACAAAATTACTTTAGGTGCTTTGCTCTGAAGATTATAGTAGAATTAGATTAGTTCATCTATTTACTCCTTAGTCTCAGGAAAAGTTGTTCAGGCATGGCATTCATGCCATTGTTTCCCTCTGATGTAGTCCATATGTGATTGTGAATATGGAGCTTCTTTCTGGGTTCTGGTATTTGGAGTTGTTTTGAAATTGCTAACTAACTTCAAGCAACTTTTTTTCAATTATAACGAATGAATTTTCTGCATTTGTCTTGGCCTTTTTGCAGTCAGTTAATTTATGAAATTTGAACTTGCCACAAGACAAAAAGGTGTGCAGGTTACACTGCACAACACTGATAGGCTCAGCTATTGGTAGTCCAGTAGTGAAATTAATTTTTCAAGATTATTTTAGTTTGTGAGGAAAGGGAAATTAAGTAGTAATAAGCGAGTTTGATTCCAAAGACAGGAAGTGTTTGTCTGTTAGGTTATGGGTATATGAGCAGTTCAATGTAAGCGAAGCTAATAGTTACCAGAATATGCAGGCCTGCTCATTTTCACCTCGGTTTAATGCCTCTGATAACATTGTGCATTCATAGTATAAACCTGAGTATTAGAGCACTAGTGTGGCTGAAAAACAAACCATTTAAAAAATACCTGAGATGGACCAGGTCTTCATCCTAACACAAATTGAGGTTAAGGGTTAGGATCAACTGAATGGTATTCAGATTGTTGCTCTTTTCAGCTACAGCTTGGATGATATGTAGAAGTTACTGCTGGATGCCTTTGTTTGCAGTTTGAAGTTAATGGGATCACTGCCAAATGGGTGATTCATAAGAAACTACTCTCACCAGATGTACTTTTCCTTTCCCCGAATACACTTCCTAGAACAAATTTTTGTCAGATAAACAAGTCAGTCCTCCTGCTCAGGTGTTTCATTGCTTCTGAACAAGCAGGTTAAAGACAGGACCTTTTGCTATCATCCTGCTTTGGAACTCATTAGTATGTCCCCAGGCTGAAGATACAGTTTTTGGAAAAGCAGGCTAATAAATTGATTCTGAATAAATGTGACTTGTTTATGGACTTCATTCATTTTGGTGTTAGTAAAAGGTCAAGTAGAAACTTGCAACCTTGTTTTTAAGATTTAAATGTATAACCCTGTATTCTGGTGGGAATTCTGTATTCTGTGTGTAGAATACATGCCATACACATACAGGCAGTATGCACAAGCCATCTATAGATACTACAGTTCCTTGGTGAAGCAAAAGAAACTGTTTGGAAGGCATTCCTGTGCATGCCACCTCCTTGTCTTTTCTTGCTATTCTACTCATTTCTTTGCATTTTACTTAAAGCAATAAAGAAGTAAAAAACCAAAACAAACATAAAAAAGCAAGCTTTGTCCTGAATAGATGATGAGTTAGAGAAGAGTTAGGGACCTAAGAGTGTATCAGATCCTCACCAACACCTGCAGGTGGACTTGTGACCTAGAGGTAACTGAATTTTATAAGCTGTATAAAACCAGTTACGTGTTCAGGCTATTAGTTTTGTGCACTTCTGAGACTAATCTTTGCATTGCTTTTAGTGCTTTTCCTTTTTAAAAAAAGAAATTATTTCTAGTAATTCAGTGAAATGGTGTCAGTCACATGGACTTAATTGCTCTGATAGATTTTAGTAGTCACATGCCTTTTGGGAGCAAAAAGTATTGCAAATGTTGTGCAGCAATGGATATGTTATAGTTGTGCTTCTATTTTTATTTGGGAGGAGTGGGATTTGGAAAGAATTGGGGAACCACAGAAAGGAAATTAGATTGTAGATTTTAATTTTAAATCTGCTTCTAGTCTCCCAGCACCTATTTCCATGCATGTCACATGGAATCTAAAAGATGGAGTATTCACATAGCTCAATAAAAATGTATCAGATGTTTAAGAAAAGCATGTGACTGTCTAGCTAAGTGACATGGAGAGTCTTCTACTACAAATTGTTGTTTTTTGAATACAAGCATTTCTGCTTTTTGGAAACAGTGCAAAAATGTCAATGAAACAAAGTAGACATGCTTTACTCAAGACTTTCCTTCACTGCTCTTCCAATATGACTTATATGCATTTGCATTTATATTTTAGAGCTTATCTGCCTTTCTCCCCAGTCCTCCACACCTTTGTTGAGCTTTTTAAGTGCTCTTCAGTGAATATAATGCAGTGCTTTGTTATTCTGTTTAGATATCTGAAGTAAGTTCCTGTGTGCTGAAATAAAGCTGTCTTAGCTAGAAATAGTGAGTGTTTAGAGGCATAAGGAAGGACAGGAAGTACCCATAAAAATTTAAGTTGGAAGTTCAATTAAGATTCTGGTTTTAGTTTCTGAAGGCCAGAAGTATTTGCTGGTTTCTTACCTCTTACCTAAAATCAGTTTCTGGGCCCCTCAGTTCAAGATAGACAGAGCTGCTGGAGGGTGTCCAGCATAAAGCAACAAAGATGATGAAGGAAGTAGAACAGCTCCCTTCTGAGGAAAGGCTGAGGGAGCTGGGTCTCTTGAGACTGGAGAAGAGGAGTCTAAGGGGTGACCTTATGAATGTCTATAAATGTGTGAGAGGTGGTTGTCAGGAGGATGGAGCCAGGCTCTTCTCAAAGTCATCTGGTGATAGGACAAGGGTCAATGGGTGCAAGCTGGAACAGAGAAAGTTCCATATAAATACCAGAAGGAACTTCTTCCAAGTGAGGGTAACGGAACAGGCTGCGCAGGGGGGTTGTGGAGTCTCCTTCTCTGAAGACATACAAGACCCGCCTGGATGTGTTCCTGTGTGGCTTCGTCTGGGTGATCCTGCTGTAGCAGGGCAATTGGACTAGATGATCCCTTCCGATCCCTAATGATTCTATGATTCTGCACAGGATTTGTGGTGGTACAATCTCTGCACAAGAAAATGAGAGGAATGAGTTAAAAATGTGTTGTGATTTTGTGTTTTTTTTTTTCCCCCTTTAAAGGTGGAAGAGATGGTACAAAACCATATGACATACTCCTTGCAAGATGTAGGAGGAGATGCAAATTGGCAGCTAGTGGTAGAAGAAGGAGAAATGAAGGTAATTTTTGTTGGCAGATTTTTGTTTAATTGATGTAAGATAATACACTGTGTAGACAAATATTTTGTCTGGTGAACTTTGCAGCATTTACTGTTGGACTTGATGGTATGGAGGGTAATTTCTAATGTTAATGGAAGTACTTTGGGAATACTACCACTCAGCAAGTTAATCCTGTTAAAATTTTTTTCTCAGAATAACATTTAAGAGTGGAGTCCTCAAGAGATGTGTCCTTTAATATATTGATTCATACAAAATTCTGTGTAGCTCTTGTAATAACTTCGTAGATGCATATCTCATTCTCCATTTTAAACAATGCAAACTTGAAGAGTGTTGACAATCTGTATTGTTTCTTTTTTGCATTTGGCTATAGGTATACAGAAGAGAGGTAGAAGAGAATGGAATAGTTCTAGATCCTTTGAAAGCAACACATGCTGTTAAAGGGGTAACAGGGCATGAAGTTTGCCACTACTTCTGGAATGTTGATGTTCGTAATGACTGGGAAAGTAAGGAACTGGTTCTTACACTTTGCATGTTCATTATCAAGGAAGTTAAGTTGTTCATAACATTGACCAAATATCTATACTTGTTTACTGATGATTTTTTTTTTCTCTCCCTTCCTCTTTTAGCAACAATTGAAAATTTCCATGTTGTGGAAAATTTAGCAGATAATGCAATCATCATTTACCAGACACATAAGGTAGTGTGTTCAGCTGCATGCATAACTTTACTGAAAGAAATGTGGAGCATATGCATTCTAATCTTATTCTGAATAGATAAATGGCATGTTTTAGACCACTGGCACATTTCAGAATAAGTTGTCAAACTGCAAGTTGGTAGATTTTTCAAATTTGTCATTAAGGATGCATGTGACTGATGAAGCTTGTAGTAACAGATGCAGGCCAATTTTAATCTCTCAATATGTCACTATTAGCAAGACAAGAGTTATCTAAAGCAAATGAAAGCAGTAAATCAATTCTGACTACCAGGAAGAAACCTATACCACTGTATCATTGTTTTGTTGCAAAGATACAAGCTGTTGTTAAGCACAGTTAGTTGACCTGTACACATTTACATTATGAACTATGTTATCAGGCTTTTATATTATTGCTAATGTGTCTGCTGTTGTAACTTCATTTATGTATTTCTTCCCCAACCAGTTCTGGTGTAAATGCACAAAAATATTAATTGGAAAGGTTAAAATGGGGGGGGAGGGGAGATAAAGACTCATTTTAATCTGGCATTAGTCCTATTTATAGTATACCCAAATACTACACCAGACATTTTTCTCTGAAAATTTTACTGCTGATGTGGTTACCTTAAAACTTCTGTAACAGAGGACTTGCAGTTTTGAGTAAGACAGTTGTGTAGAGTCTTGTGATAAAAGCTAAATTCTTTTTCCCTTGTTGTCAGAAAAATTGCTTTTGTTTCCTTTTATCAAGCATTTTGCTTTGGAAATTCTAAAACCATTATGAAATCGTTCTGAGATGATTTCTTAAATAATTTTGGATTACCATACCTGTCTTACTGAAGTAGTAGCTTCTAGAAATAATATGTTCTAAGTATTTCTCTTTGTGTGAAGACATAAGGAATGTAGATGTGTCTGTTCATACCTAAGCTACAAACCAGAACTAGTAGTTACAACTATTAAGTAAAGCATTAATCTGAGATAGAGGGAGCAGACAGGGATCTACTTCTTTGTGCTCTTTCTACAAAAAAGTCATTGCAACTTTTGCTTGGTGCTTTCAAGAAGTCTTACACTTTTGCTTGTTTTTTTTTTTTTAATTAAGCATAAGCATGTAACCTGTTACATACCAGTAGGACAACTATATTGTTCTTTCAGTTTGGAAAGTTAACTTGAAGAAACTTGTGCGTCTGTAGTATGACTGACCTAGTCATTTGCCTTGCTTGTTTTCTTCTTTATCTAAGGATAGTAAGTATTTAATTTGCAAAACTGGAAAGCTTATATTCAAATGTTTCTCTGCAGAGAGTGTGGCCAGCTTCTCAAAGGGATGTACTGTATTTGTCTGCCATCAGAAAGATACCAGCGTTCAGTGAAAATGACCCAGAAACATGGATTGTGTGCAATTTCTCTGTGGAACATGACAGTGCTCCTGTAAATACTGTTTTCTGTCAAATCCTGTTTTTAAGATGACATTTTTCTCTTGCATGGCAAAGCATACACAGTACTGTTGAGGTGGGATAGTTAAAAAAAATTACTTGTTTACACCAGGTGATACAGTGGTATTATGAAGGCATTCTGATCAGAAAGACTTCTTGCCTTCAACAATTGGCAGATCTAAGGTGCTGCTTTGGAATAGAAGCAAAATTGCTGAATATGTGAAAATATTTTAAAGAATTTATACCATTTTGTGTGAAAACAATTCAGTAACGCTTTAGTATTGTCAGAAATGTGAGTGGGCTTGTATAGGTATAGAAATGTTACCTCTTAAACAGATTTTATATGATAGTATCAACTATTTTCTTTGGTGTTTCTGTGCTGATTGCTATGCCACAGCCTGCTTACAAGGGAAAAGTGACAATGATATTTGTAAATGATGATACAGTATTCTTTAAATGTTTCTTTAGTCATTTGTCAGAATTATTGAATTAATGCACTTGTAGTATGTATTAAGCAAGCAGAAACTTGAGATTTAGGCATTTTAGTTCAATACCTTCCCTACTCACTCACATTCATGCTTATATCCATGTGGTGCTAGAACACACAGTCTCAGAAACAGAGCTTCTCAAGTATCTTAAGTCTTCATAGTAAATTATTACTTTAAAAAAATGTTACCAGTGAAGAATGCAGAAGAAAATGCAGTCTAATGTTTACAAATGTTTCAATTGTTTGGCAGCTAAACAATCGCTGTGTCCGTGCCAAAATAAATATTGCTATGATTTGTCAGACATTAGTAAGCCCACCAGAGGGGAACAAGGAAATAAGCAGAGACAACATTCTATGCAAGATTACGTATGTAGCTAATGGTAAGTTTAAATTTTTTTTCAATATGACATTCGTGACAGGTACTGGTTCTGGAGAGCTGAATGCTGATACAAAAAGCTTCCTGCAGTTTTTTCTTACATGTATGTATAGCATCACACTTGTCATAGAAGCATAGAATGACCCTCATAGAGAGGAATTTCTTCCCAAGATTTAGTTTCTTCCCAAGATCTAAATTCATGGTCTTCACATTAAAAAAAAATTTAATTACTATGCTATGAGAATCATTGAATGGGATTGCTCATTTTGTGACATTCTGGTAGAAATGAATAAGTTATGTAGCTTAGTCCTAAATACAGAACCATGGTGTGGAGGAAGGTGGGCATAAGAAATGTCAGAAAATGGGATGACGTCGCCCAGCGTTTTGTTTCGGTGAAAGTATAATGTTTTCAAGTATTGCTGTGATTTCATCCCCCCCTTCCTGTCTTTTTAATGCTTATTGATCATCTTCTTAGGCTGAAAAGCTGATGATAGTTCAAGATACATAAGTGTAGATTCTTGCATCTGGGCAAGAACAACCCCAGGTACCAGTATAGATGGGGGACTGACCTGTCAGATTGAAGTGTAGGAGAAAGGGACCTGGGGGTCCTAGTGGACAGCAGGATGACTATGAGCGAGCAGTGTGCTCTTGTGGCTAAGAGAGCCAACAGCATTCAGCAGTGGATCAGAAGGGGAGTGGTTAGTGGATGGAGAGAGGTTCTTCTCACCCTCTGCACTGCACTGGTGAGACCATGTCTGTAGTATTGTGTCCAGTTCTGGGCCTGTCAGTTCAAGAGGGACACAGCTGCTGGAGGGTGTTCAGTGTAGAGCAAGGAAGATGATAAAGGAAGTAGGGCACCTCCCTTATGAGGAGAGGCTGAGGGAGCTGGATCTCTAGCTTGGAGAAGAGGAGGCTGAGGGGTGACCTCATTGATGTCTATAAATATGTGAGGGGTGGGTGTCAGGAAGATGGAGCCTGGTTCTTCTCAAGATCATCTGGTGATAGGACAAGTGGCAATGGGTGCAAGCTAGAACATAGGAGGTTCCATCTAAATATCAGAAGTAACTACTACACAGTGAGGGTAACAGAGCATTGGAACAGGCTGCCCAGGTGGGTTGTGGAGTCTCCTTCTCTGGAGACGTATAAGACCCACCTGGATGTGTTCCAGTGTGGTTTGGTCTACGTGATCCTGCTGTGGCATGGGGATTGGACTAGATGGTCTTTCATCGTCCCTTCTGATCATTAATGATTCTATGATGCAGTTCTTACCTCAGCATTAAGCAGCAAATAATGTTTTGTGAGACAGCAGTGTGTATTAATTTAGTCTATTTTTTGTTGTCGTTTTCATTAGTAAAATTCTTGGTATTGATTGAAAAGCCAAGCCATGTCGTTACTGGTATTCAGCAGTGTATTGTATTAGTGAAGCTTATTAGCTTCTCTCCTGCAGCCACAGAGCACTTCAAGCGTAGCTCATCAGCCTGATACTTATAATCCTCTGTTACATGGCATTCTGCGTTGAAGTCTGAAAAACTGATTCAGTACATATTTCTTGTGTAGGAGTGATGCAATTTGTATTAAATTCTTTACAAATATACTGTATACAGTATTAAAGTCTGGGGTAACCTCCTTTGCTTCTTTTTTAGAAGTTTCCTAAGTTTCTTAAAAGATGTGTTTTCATTGATAAATTCTAACCTGTGATTGTACATGGCAGCTTTTTCAGCGAACTGCTTGCCTTGTGATTTGAAGCATATTTAAAAATCAGATTCAATGTATTTAATGTGCTTTAAAAGTGATTTTTAAGATATCGGCAGTGTAGCCATTTTGCAAACAAATGCAGCAATTACTGAAAATTGACTTCTATTCTCTGAAAGAAGAAATGACTTGATTCTTTTTCTGTTGTTTCTTGGAAGTCCTTAGAGAGCATCACCTTCCATTCAGGCATTCCCCCAGACCTGACAACACACAACATTCAGTCTATTCTTGTGGCATCATAGAACTGGAATGAGTTTGGGAGTAGTAAGAATAGGAAGTGTTGCAGTACAAGCTGTAAGAGCATAAAAAATAAATCTGCTCACTAATATTCTTGTCAGTTATTTTTTCAACTCTTCCTGAAGTAACAAACTTGCTTTCCATACTTCAGAACACCTGCTGCATTTCAGTGTCTTTCTTCCTTTCTACTTCTAGTGAACCCTGGAGGATGGGCACCAGCATCAGTGTTGCGGGCAGTGGCAAAACGTGAATATCCAAAATTCTTGAAGCGGTTTACATCATATGTGCAAGAGAAAACAGCAGGAAAGCCTATTTTATTCTAGTATTATCAGGTACGCATTCTTTTTAGTTTTTCTTCCTTGACTCACTGTTGTAAATCTAAGACCAAAACAGAATTATGCAGTCTAGAAACATCTTACCATGGTTATCATTAATTCAGTGTTTAGTTTTAATAAGTATGCGGTATACTTCCTAAAATATTCGTATAATCTGAGTGTAATATTAGCATGAGAAATAAAGGCTGCACAAGTTAGTTTTTTTGTGTACAGTTACTGTTTTACCTTGTGAGCTTCTGCATATACGTCTAGCTTATTTTAAATTATAAAAGGATGAACCACTGCTTTTTATCAAATATCACAGGCATTCAACAGTTATTCCAAAACAGTTATGTACTGAAGTTTTGCTAGATCCTCTCAAGGGTTTGATTTCTTAAATTCTACTTATAATCACATGTTTTATAGTTTATTATGAAATCAAAGTAGTCTTTCATGTTTACAGAGTAGTTTTGATGTAGAATTTTTATTAAAGAAACTTCAGTGGCTGTCCACTGTCAATTACTAGAGAATGTAAAAGGCAGTGACTTAGAAGTTTAGCCTTTCTGATAAGCCTAAGGAAAGAGATTTATAGGTGTTTTCTAAAGTCAGTGGATGTGTTTTGATGGTTTAGGAATGTTAATCATGACAAATTATGATAACAACATTAGGAAATTAATTACTGATCAGTTATGGGGCTGTCCGAAGCTGTCAGGCATAAGCCTAATTTACTGTGTACTGTATTATATGTAACTGTAGTGTCAAGCCATCTAATTGCATTTGGTAATTGTAACACTTCAGAAATGTAATATTAGAAATGTTCTCTTATTACTGAAAATGAGGTTTCATCTCTTTTTATGTGTATGATTCATATTGTAATGGTATATTTTTACAATAACTAATGTAGGTAATCCACTAAAAACACAGCTATCATGAGCCACAGTTCAAATATGATCACAGCAATGCTGATACTGTTCACAAAGTTATTCTTATTAGTGTTCAAACTCATCAGTGCTGGGTTCTTGTTTCTCTTACCTGCAGCAATCATAACAAGACTGGGTGAGCATTCCACGTTGGAGAAGTGATCATGCATAAAGCACTCCATGCTGGAACGAAGGATCTACAGTCTTTATATGGCCCAAGTTGTAGGCTTTGTATTACCGAAGTGAAGAAGCATCGTAACACCATAGGCTGAATATTAAACACTAGCTCTCCCTCCTGCTAATTTTTCTTGCTCCATGAGTGTGTAATTGTAAATACATGTACTGATAACATGTATATGGCTCTATTTTTATTTGCTTGCTTTATAAGAGGAAGAATGCATACAACTTTGAATCACCAGTGTGGATTACTGCTTTAATTTTAAGCAAGTTGCAGAGTTTCACTGTCAACCTTACTAAGATAATCGCGCAGTTTTTGTGCATGTCTAAAAAGCACAAAAGACAAATTCACGTATGGCATACTGTATGTGCTTTATATGCACAAAAACCTATGTGGTATTTTTGGGGATGGAGGCACTTCAGTAAAGCCTAGGTGACTTATTGGCAGATTTTGCTTTGCTTTGTATCATCACAGTTCATTGCTGCTGGTTTCTATAATGAATCATCCTGTTACATAAATTGTCATTTAATAACTGAGGGCTGTCAATATCCTTTATTACTTTGCCTTTTCTATTGTCTTACTCTTATGACGATCTTTGGTTCTGAAGGGTAAGAGTGTGAAAAGCTTTATTTTTTTCCAGATATCTTTATATTTCTATTGTATTTTTTAGTTATGTAATACGTGCTACAGAACTTGTTATTAAACATGATCCAGAAGTATCTAGGAAGACTCTGTATGAGAAGGCAAGAGACTGCCTGAAAGCTAGAAGTGATCTGTCCATGCTGTATGTGGACTGCTTGACATCTAGGGCTTTCCCAAAGCTGTGAGAAGGTACACTGTAATATTTATTGAAGCAATTTGGACTGCACAAGACAACATTCCTAGTTTAGAATGAGGATGAGTATGTTATTTTCAGATCCTGCATGTTTCTCATCTTAGTAAAGCCATGCTGTGACGCTCATGTAGAAAATTATTTGCCTCGATCAAAAAACGATCAGAACTATAAGGATGCATAGTTTATATTGGACAGTACTCTTCATTTGGTGTGAGAGTTTAAGGTATTTTCCTGCCTTTAATTCTGGAGAATGCTCAGTAGGAGAGAGCTGTGGCAGACTGATTCTGGGCTTGAGGACGTTTATCCACGTCCCATAGTTGGGAGCTTTCAGAGACTGTTCAGTGTTTTGCTAACCTATGTCTCCAGAAAAAAAATTTTCAGATATTTTTTCCCAAAAGAAAGACGAAAGTCTGCAGTAGGTGCCTGAAAATAAATGTAATCCAGAAACTTAAAAGAAGACTTGGTAAATGATTAAATGTGATCTGCATGGTGTTGAACATCTTCGCCTGTAGAGATTAGTTCATACATAACACACAATGACGCATGCAGATTTCATGCTCCATAGTTGTTCTCTTTTTATTTGCCTTTCTCTAATGGTGTGCATGGAATATGCCTTATTACAGAGTTATTCTGTTAATTTGAATACGTAGAAAAGTGCCTATATGGTAATGCTAGTAAGGCAAATAAGATGAAAATTTGTACATGTTTACTATATCACCAGTGAGCATTTTATATAGCAACGTTAAAAAAAGAATCTTATACCTCAGATGTATTTCATCTTTTTACAATCAACAAAGCAGTGGGTCATTCCACCACAGCTGCTGATGGGGACTTAAAAAAAAAATCACAAATGTAAAATGTTTAACTCCTTATTTGCTGTTTCTGGTAATTGTTGGAACACAGGTGAGTTTATTAATTAATTGGATAGCTTTATTTTACAAAGGTGTGGAGACTTTACAAAGCAGTATATAAATTTATATCATTAGTTGCATTTGCACTAAATGTGATGTACTTTTGCAATTTATTCTGTACATAAAATTACACTACAGATACTATTTGTAAAGAGTACAGTTTACTTTTAGATAAAGGCACTGGCACTTCACTGCAGCTAGCCCTGCCCAATCAAAGTTCTTAGAGAATATGGGAGGAGTTGCGTATTTGAGAGATTGGTATTGTTTCACCTGTTTAAAAACAAAAAGGCAGTTCTCTGTAGGCCTCTCAGATTGTCCATGTAGAAGTAAACCATTAGAACCTTTCTTCTGGGAAGGCATCTTTTACAGTTTTCTACAATTTGCCGTATCATTCGAGCCCACCTCTGTTCTCAGTCACTGCCATGTATCTGTGCTGTCTGAGTTGGCTGCTTACTATCACTGACTGGGTAGTGTTTATACAGCTGTGGTGGTCTCTCTAGAAGCAGCTCCATACTATAGAATGGATGTTCTCATAAGCTGAAGCCGCTTGAAGGGATGAGAATGCAAGCAGTCTCCTCCAGTGTTCTCTGGTTATCTGTCTGTTTGAAGAATGGTGACATTGCTAAACGAGATCTAAAGGAAATTACCTGATAGAATTTGTACTGGGAATGAATATGAGGTGATCATTGTTACCCTGAGTGAGAACATGAACATCTTATTTTAACAAATCTATCTGTGAAAAATGTGATTTGCTTTGAAGACAAAGCAAAATTAATTGGGCTGAGCTGGCTTATCTGAAGTTGTGCAGATTCTCTTTAATCAGATTGTCCACCTGTATTTTTGTCAAGTTGTACAGATAATGCTGTATTTGAATCACCACTGTTCATTTACAGACTTAAAACATGAATCATATTTTTGAGTACCTTGAGTATGTAGAGTGTAACTGTTTGTTCTATAATAGCTTTATGATCCTAATGATAAATTTTAAAAATAAAAAGAAGTTGACTCTTCCATGTTACAATCACAAATTTAAAACCAGTATTTAAAAGTGAAAAGCATTAAAAACTATGATGAAAACTCCTGGCTTGTAGTTTTTTGAGTGCTTGGTGAAAGCTTGCTTAGAAGGTTTTAACTCTTAACCATCTTTTAGATCATAGAGAAAATTACATACAGTATTATCACATACGGAGAAGGTTTAACAAAGCTGTTTACCTGTATTACCCAGGTTATTGATGTAAACTTGAATGCCCCATTAGCCAACATACTGAAAAGTTCATTTTATGCTAACCTATCAGAGACAGGTGAAAAGATACTCCTGTGCAGTACAGTCTTAGTATAGGCTGCTTCTGAAGTATTTCAGCTTTTGTGAACCCTGTACAAGTTAAGACATGGTAGAAGCTGGAAGACCCAGACCTGAGGAGTGCTGGTGTGGCTTTTTCCAATGTATGAAAAAATCTTAGGAAGTGAGATTAGTTTTTGCAGAGCAAGCTTCCTTATTAGCAGAAATAGCTGGTGCCTAACAGATCAGTCAGAAACCTACCTTTATGTGTCCTGCAGGGATGTCTGCTTTTCTTACACGGTGATCAAAATGTCAAAACCTTACATCAAACTTTTCCTTCAGTCCTGCATTCTTTTAACAGAAGGCATTTGCACAGAAAGAAAACCTACCTGCACCAGGCTTTGGGTAATACATTGCAACATTGCCCTTGAAAAATGCCACTGTCAGAAATAAATGCCATGCAATTTCCGAGTGTGTGTTGCTAATTGTATTGCTTTTAGCTGTAGTCTTGAGCTCAAAGCTAAGTTTCACAGGAGGAGGACGTGTATTTTGCAAGGTAACACACTTCTCTAGGTGCCTGCAAGTGTCCATCTTCAACTAACCATGGATTTGTAAGCTTTTTTCTCTACCAGCCTTTCTTATTCTAGCTGTAGTATACACCTGGAAGAGGCTGGTGTGTAATGTGGATTGCTGCAGTTTGAAGTTTAAACTAATTCTCTTTCGAAAGAACTATTTTAAATTACCACTTTTACATTTGAGAACTCTAAAGAACAGTCATATTTGTTGGCTGTAGAAGCATTGCTTCAGTTGGGAACTTACTTTTCAGACTCTTTTTTGCCTGAAATTCCATGTAGAATTTTCCCGTCACCATTACATGATCATTAACGCTGACTTGTTAGTCACTCCACTTAGAAACTTGGAAGCTGAACAACCAGGCAAGTTCCCTTCTGACAGAACAGGAAGGTCTTTTGTTCTTACTGCTTGCTGTGAGTCTCTTGCTCGTACATACCCACCCACCCTTTGAAAACCTGACATAGCAATGTTTAACTTTTCGGATCCACTGGACTTCTAAAATGTAATGTTCCAAGATGCAAGCCATGGGTTGTGTAAATGTGTGGTAAGTGCTTCCTCAACAGTGATACAGTTGCAGGATATGATGGGAGTCCTGAGGATTCCCACTTAACGGGCTTCAGACTGCAACTGAATTGTGCAGCAACCTGGCAGTGTAGTTCCTGGCTAAAGAGAGAGTGCCAGGACTTCTCCCTTTGACCCCAGTAGGTTTTGCCCTCTTAACACGATGCCAGGTATTTCTAGGCTCAGGGACCTGTGCTGTCTGGTGAGGAGGAGTAATGCCCAAGTGTTACCAAAACATCTGTAGGAATTCCCCTACCCTACAGAAAGTATTTGTCTGTGAACAGTGCCACTGGTCACCAAACTGTGTCCCCCACCTCGGAAATCACTGCCATGTGTTCAACATGATGATCAACAGGTGCTGTTGTCCTCACCCCCTCTATGCAGGGCCTGTGTCACTGGGACACAAGTTACTGCACTTCATGAGTACTGCTGCAGTTCTCATAGGTTACATTTTCCCAAATGGTGTTGAAAATACAGTTGCTATTTAAAAGTGGGTTTTTTTAAGCTTTTAGTGACAGTGGTCTTCACCTTTAATTGTTACATAAAGAGTTAAGTGATGCTATAGGGTGGCAATAACTGCTGGTGCAGTTTACTAATGGGTAAAATGGTTGCCAATAAGCTGCTTCAGAATTGTTTTCTGCACCCTGTTGTTTGAACTGTATTTGAAAAAAAACTAATTACAAATAGTATTAAAATACAGGGAGGGAAACAATCAAGAATAATGCTACAAAATCATCAGCTGTTTGATTAGCAGCTGTGACACCCTTGGTTGATGAACGTGTCAGCTTTCAGTATGATGTCAGGTACAAGGAGCTATTAACTCAGCTTCAGTGAAAAACGTGGAATAGAAGATTTTAAAATCTCTTGCAATTTTAATATTGCTAGAATGCTTTCCAACTTTTTGTTACATCACTTTCATTAAGGTATCTGGTGTCATCCTTGTTTTGTACGCCAGCACTCTTCTGCTGTAAACTGGTGCAGATGTTCAGAGTCATACTGCATAGCTCTGGGTTGTCGTCTCCTTCAAAAGCATACCCACTTCAAGTGTTACTTTAAAGAAAGATTTTGGATGACCACACTGGACAGACAAATCACAGGTTGGAAGCAACCTTGAGGATCATCTACTCCAATGCTTTAAACTAAAGCCCATTGAAATGGTGCTTTAAATTAAAATAAAAAGCGGCATCAGCATGTGGGCACAGAGAAGGACAAATTGTAGTGAATCCTGTTGGCGTTTTGGATCATTAGACAATGTGCCTTCCAACAGGTATCTCTCCAACAAGTGAAGGAACAATCACTCCTTACTGATGTTTTGAATTATCTTAATTTAAGGAAGTATCCACTTTTGCTCATGCCCACAACTGAAGGAAAACACACTTGGTAACTGCATTTGATAAAACACTAACTCAGAGTCTTTTTGTCCCTGTCCCTGATTTGCTCTTCAAAGGTATTTTAAAAACATGCACACATGCTCTCCCTCCGCAAGTACTGAGAGTTCACTACCCAACTTTTCAATCACATCAGTCTTTTGGGGTCAATTTTTTCCAAGTGCACTAGGGGCTTCAGCTGCTCAGCAAAGTTCCTCATGTCATCTGAAACCACATCCTGGCCGGCAGGTGCTACCACATTGAGCTCCACGAGGTAGGAGAGGGAGAGGGGCTCGATACTTTCCGTGTTTCCTGGCATTAGGATACGGAATATCTTGTACACCACGATCTTCATGATGCCTTTGCGGAAGACGTGTCCTTTGGCCACAAACTCGTGGTCCATGCGGAAACCCATCTCCACCAGAAAGTCTGTGAGGTTGTCTGAGGTAGCGATGTCCACGCAGTTCCGCACGAGAGCGTGGCGGTTCTTGTCGCCGATTTCGGGCTGTCCCAGGTAGCGCAGGTGCCAGGGCATCCCGCTCTTGTCCATGGACCGCCGCGCCCGCAGCACGAAGGGGCTGGCCTGTTGCCCCTTCAGCAAGAACACCATCTCGTGGTCCAGGAACGTCTCCGGCTCCATATTGTCGCACAGGCCGCGCAGGCGGTGCAGGAGGCTCTCCAAGCTCTGGTCCAGGACACTTCCTAAGGCGAGGGGGAAGCACGGCAAGGTCGGTCACGCACACAGATACACAGAGCCCCGCAGCACCGCTGCCTCCGCCCCCCCTACCCCAACTACTCCCTCCCGCTCCCGCCGCTCCGCCGCAGCAGGCCCAGGAACGCGCAGGGCGTAGGGGTGGCCCAGATGCCGCGCTCGGCGCTTACCCTGGAGCAGGTACTCCATCATGTTGATGGTGCCGCCCGTGACGGGCATCATGGTGACGGGCGGCGCCTCCATAGTTACACTGGACCTCTCGGAATCGCCCGGGAGACTGAGGGCGGGAAGGGGGGGGGGAGCGGTTAAAAGGAGACGAGAGAAGAGTCTGCGGGACAGCGCCGCCTGGCGGCGTGGAGGTACCGCCCGTTTTCTCGTAGAAGCCGCTCTCAGAATCACCTTGGCCGGAAGGTGGCCTCCAGCTCAGCGGGGGCAGCTATTCCCACAGCAACACAGCAACCGCTAAACCGTGTGCCGCAGCACTGCATCTCCACGGCTTTTCAACTCCTTCTGGAAAGGGGGCTCCACCACTAACTACCCTGAGCAGTTTGCGCCAGGCCTTGGCAGCCCTGTTAGGGAAGAAATTGTGCCTCGTAGCCAACCTCAGCCTTCCTTGGCACACTCTTGCATTAAATACCCTGGGTTGTGCCTTGCTTCTGCAGATCAGAACTGAAGATTCAGGAGCGAACGAGACAGGGCACGCTAGCTTCCAAGGTCAGTTGTCAGGGTGCTGCAGGAACCTCAGTAACAAGTTGTTCTCAGTGGTAAAATGGACACCTGGACACCACACCTTCTCCACTGTTTCTAGAAGGAAAAACCTCCATTTACAAAAGGTAGCAGCAATCCTCAGTATCAGTTACAGATGGTCCCAGCAGACCCCAAAATTAAGTTAGACATTTGATGTGCTCCCTCGAAGTGCTCCACGCCAGGTTGAACAATACCCTGGGCAACCTGAAGTAGTGAGAGGTGTCTCTGCTGACATGGAGAGCTAACATAAAACAATATGCTTAACACAATGGACTTGTAGAGCTGCTAGGTGTGTATGGAGAGGGCATGCTACTGGAACAGCAGAGCCTGCAGAACTAAGTTTGACAAGGACTGCAAGTAAACAGAATGATCTAGAAGGTAAGGAAGTAACAAGCAAGCTTGTTGGGACTAACACAGCTGTACAATAACTTGTTTAGACCAAATCCCGATTAGAAGACACCAAAGGTTCAAAGTTTAAGGAATAAGTCTATGGCCTTCATCACAGAAGATCACCAACACCCTCCCCGGAACCCCCAAAAACCCCAAACGCGCATGCATTGAGGGCATGTACCTATGTTAATTAGTTCTCTGAAAAGTACTGAATATGTAAGGCAAGGATATCAGTTGATTGTGAATAGGTATCCATCACTGGAATAAAATCCTGAGCTTTGCTTGCAATCTGCGCACATAACTTTGATAGAAATATCTCCTGCGTGTCCAGTGCTGATAGAGAGTGCTGCTTAGTAAGATCTGTTACTGAGCCTGTCACTGTGTCACTGCCCATGGCAGGGAGGTTGAAACTAGAAGGTATTTAAGGTCCCTTCAACCCAAACCATTCTATGATTATGAGATTCTATGATTTTTATTTCTTAGCTTTTCTGTAACAGATCTTTACATCACATGCAAGCAATATGTTTGTCTTTATTAGTATCTCTGCAGCACAGTGGTCCCTCCTACAAATGAGTTAATGAAGTGCAGTCTCACAGCTGAGCTAAACTGGTGTGATTTTGGAGGCATGGTGCAACCCAGGAGGGACCTGACTGCAGCCACAGAGCACTGTACACATTTCCCTGAAGGTGAGTAAGAGGCTTGTGTTGAAATAGAATAATAAAATAGTCAACAGAAAGGTTGGGTAATTGTTTAGGCAATGGTTTAAAAATTTCCTCGCTTCTTAAGAGCAAAAAAAAAAGTGTTTTATCTTGTATGTAGGTCAGCTTTAGCCAGTGCATTTATAATGCAAATAGAATGAAAGAATATAGAATCATAGAATCATCAGGGTTTGGAAGGAACCTCGAAAGATCATCCAGTCCAATCCCCCTGCCACAGCAGGATCACCCGGACCATGTCCAGGCAGATTTAAAACGTCTTCAGAAAAGGAAACTCCACAAACCTCCCAGGCAGCCCTCTCCAGCATCAAGTCACCCTCCCTGGGAAGAAGTTATAGAATGGGTCGGGGTTGGAAGGGACC
>VZRI01006852.1:26194-45382 GCA_013397515.1 Upupa epops
CACTGCCCAGCCTGTATCTGTGCTTAGTATTGCCTCGCCCCAGATGCAGGTCCTTACACTTAGTCTTGTTAAACCCCATGACGTTTGGCTCGTGCCCACCTCTCCAGCCTGTCCAGGTCCCTCTGGATGGCATCCCTACACTCTGGTGTGTCTGCTGCACCACACGGCTTGGTGTCATCTGCAAACTTGCTGAGGGTGCACTCAATGCCTCTGTCTGTGTCACCAACAAAGATGTTGAACAAGACTGGTCCCAGGACTGATCCCTGAGGGAGTCTGCTTGTCACTGGCCTCCACTTGGACACAGACCCATCAACAGCCACTCTTTGGGTGCAGCCATCAAGCCAGGTCTTTACCCATCTAGTGGTCCACCCATCAAACCCATGTTCCACCAGCTTGGAGACCAGAATGTGGTGCAGGACAGTGTCAAAGGCTTTGCTCAGGTCCAGGTAAATGATATCAGTTGCATTGAGGAAGATAGCTAGTAAGAATAAAACTGAGTAAAATGTTCATGTTAGTGTTTTGCAAGCGATAGTTTCTGAGGGTCACTTCTTTCCATGGTGACATAGGTGATGTTTTGTGCCTAGCTGAGATTCACGGTAACATCACTACCAATGCCTGTGAAAAAACAGCTCTAAAAGGGTGTCTGCCTTTCTGTTATTTTTGAAATGGAAATTCTTCAGAATTCTCTAGTTGCAGCTACCTGGGGTTGTTCTGCCCTGTCATCTGAGGAGCTGTGGACCATAGCACAATGTAGAAAACTAACATTACCTTAGACTGCATAAACAACCTGTAGGTGAGAAAATCGGTGGGAAAATGTGGTTTCCCCCTTCCCACACAAATATCTCCAAATCCCTTCTCCAGTCACACAAAGGACAGCAGTGACGCAGTTCTGCAGCTGCTGGGCTGCTTGTCGCCATGGAGGCTCTTATGGAGCATCTCTGTACCTTAAGGAATTCATTAAAAGAACCTTTTTTCTCTCATGTTGCTGAAGAAAAGAGACAGAGGACATGAAAGACAGTTGGTCAGACAGATGGACTGGGTGGAGACAGAGATAGAAATGGAGGGCAAACATGTTATTCCCAGCCACCTACCTAAGCTCTGTTCAACACCTTCAAAACTCTTCTTCTGCACCTGGCTGTGTCAGGGAAATGGGTCATGTGTGGGGCCAGGCCTTCCCCTTTGCTTTGTAACACAGCATTTCAAGTGCCCAGAGCAGAGCCATCACCACAGAGTTCCTGCAGGTAAACTGCCAGTGAAATGTGTGACGCAACCACATTCACACACTGAAGTAACTCAAAAAAGCAAGGGTGGCCAGGTAGATATTAACTGCATGTAAAGGGTGTTCTTTCTTCCTTGTTACTAAAACCTGGATATTTTTCTCTCATTGCACAGGTTATGGGTTCAGTTCTCTATTTTGCTACCTTTACCAATCAAAATTGCTTTCAGACTGCATTCATTGGTGGTACAATAATAGCAAAAAACCTTCTACTCCACAGATATGTGTGCAAGCTTGTTGAAATTAATTACTCCAGTTATGTTATGTAATAGGCAAATTATATAATGAACTCATTGCATAATACATTTCTAAGTCGTTGACAGAATTTCAAGGCTAGGGTTACTCACTAAGTAATTTTTCTGCCTTAACAGGTAATTCAAGGAAGCTGGATCCCACAAGCGATGGTGTGACAGTAGCTGATGGGGTATCTTAAATAGAAGAACTGCATGCATAAGCTTACAGCACAAAGAGAAAAACAGTAAGTGTCATTAGTTGATGACACTACCAGCTTTAGGATAATACACATTATTATATTCTCTCTACTGCTCAAAGAAGGAAAGAAGGGCAGTTCTTCAAGTGAGGTAGTTCCGTGAGCTAGACAGCCCAGCAGCTTCCAAGCGTGGCCCTAAACTTGATACCAGAGCAAAACCTGAAGCTGAGGGTGATTTTCTATGCCATGTGACTGACATCCCCCCCACCCCGATTTGAGATTCCAGTTTTACAAGTTTTTGTTGCATATCAAAAGGAGCTGCTGCAAGACCTTACCTGTACCAAGTGTTTAACTTTCTTAACCACAAACAGCTTTCACATGGAACAGTCAAAATTGTTCCTGAAAAGGGGCATTTCTGTATCACCAGAAACTCTGCAAACAGCAGGGCCTTTCCATGTGTCTCACTGTACTTTGTTTTCCTCACAAAACATTGTTCTAGAGACAATGATTTTGGGAAGCTGAGCTAACAGTTCAGCCAGTACATACTGTTACAATGGTACTTGGCTTGTGCAGGAACAGGGCAGCACAATTGCAACTGTACACTGTGTACAGCAGGTCTGAGAGGGCATGGGTGAAACATGGATCCAGCAATCAGTGCTGGGCAAGAGAAGGCAGCAACATAACCCACTTTCTTTGAGGTTGAACTAATGTTTTCAGTTCAGCTTTACACATTCACTGCCTTGGAAGCCCACCATGTGAGGCACTAGATTGATGATAAATCTATGTCATGCATGTACTGTGGAAGTGCCCTCCATTTATTCTTGGTGCTCAGCATTTCATTAAATGGAAGTCATTACAGAGGAAGTGGGAACCAATTGGGCAAACCATGTTCTGGTACTAGGTGGAGAGCTGGAAGCTACAGACCTGTGTGTCTAGTCTTGGTCTGTGCTTAAAAGAATTGCCTAAGTCTGGACTAGTAGCAATGGCATTCTGGCTTGTGTAGCCAGCAGGACTAGGGACACAATTCTCCCCCTGTACATGGCTGTGGTGAGGCTTCACCTCAAGTACTGTGTGCAGTTTCGGGCCCCTCACTTCATAACACTGAGGGGTTAGAGTGTGCCCAGAGGAGAGCAACAAGGCTGATGAAGGGACCAGAGGGAAAGTTTGATGAAGAGAGGCTGGGGCTGTTCAGCCTGGAGGAGACTTGGGGGGGACCTTATCAACCTCTACAACTACCTGAAGGAAAGATATAGACAGATGGGAGCCAATAGTGATAGGACAAGAGGGCATAGCCTGAAGCTACAGCAAGATACATTTAGATTGGATATGAGGAAGCACTTCCTCATGGAAAGGGTGGTTAGACATTGGAATGGACTGTCTAGGAAGGTGGTGGAGTCCCCATTCCTGGATGTGGCACTTAGTGCCATGGTCTAGCTTATTGTGGTGCCATTGGATCATAGGCTGGACTTGATGATCTCAGGTCGTTTCCAGCCTCAGTGGTGGCTGGACCTAGAGGTCCTTGCCAGTCATGATGATTCTGTATCCCAGCTTATTGCTTTTGGAGGTTCCTTCCACGCCAACACATTCTATGATGCTGTAATTTTTACATTGTGATTATTTCAACCATGTGAATGGACTGACCTTGTTTAATTCTCTCTAGAATAAAGTAGGTAAGGAATATTTTCATGACAGTGATAAACAGGTTGTAGAGGACCTGCAGAGCACAGAAACAGTTGCTGTATCATGGACACTGCCCAAACCCCAACCCATCATTATCTTGTTTCAGCAGGCATTACCAACCAAAGCCAAAGGGAGAGGGTAAGAGGACACAACCTCAAAAACGGTAAGCCACATTCCAAAAGAGATGGAGAGAATGATGTATCTGCAAAGCAATTTGAGAATAAGGACTGTTACTCTACCCCGAAAGGCAACTGAAGGAGTATGGACCAAACACCACAGCTATTCTCAGAGTAGAGTTCACCTTGAAATGAGGGTTTGCATGAAGATGAACACTGTCTGAGCAGTGCTGCGAACAGGAGACACACATAGAGCTCAGATTCACTTGACTGCTCTTCTGAAAGCCAGTGCACTCTCAGCTGTACTCTGTGGTGGAAAAAGTGATGTGCCTGCTCAGCAGCACATATGTGGGGCCCTGTTGGCACACCCCCATGCTGTCACCAAGGCAGCATCCACTGTGAGCTTCTGGCACCAGAGCTACAGTTGTCCTGAAGGCGCTTTGTAACCCTGCAGTAAGGCACATGGCACAGGCACCATCTTATGCAGGCTGAGAGAAATCAAAGCAGACAGCAACTGTGTTATTAAGAGACAGCTGCTGCTCCAGAGCTTCCAACCCCCAGAGCTCTAAAACCTTCATGTTAGGCACCAGGAAGGGGAATGCCAAGTAGCAGGGGGATAAAGTGGATTCAGGTAATCTGCGAAGGGTGAAGCTAAGTAGTTACTAGAGTCAAATACACTGCTTTAACTGGTTTTTCCTAGGGCTTTAAATCACAAGAGCATATATAGTGCTGAAGCTGTAGCAGCTCTAGAAATCTGATTCTGGACGGCTGGTTTGGTTTTGCCACAGATTGAAAATAAACACCATGAGGCTATTTCAGTACAACAGACAGTCCTGCTACGCAAATTTTACCAAAAATTTGTGATTACAAGACCCGCAGCACCCACACACTGAACTAGATGTCCCATTATAGGTAGATGGGCTTTAATGAGATCCAGCGTGGGAGCTGGACTGCTGAGGCAGAGGGGAAAACAGGCCTCAGCAAGAAGTGTAACTACTGCTGTGGTGAATTAGTACTCCTACCTGGACAAGCTGCGTAATTCAGCTTTGAGGAGAATAAATGAGCACAGAAGCTCTGGGGTCACAGCCTGCTGTTTTATTCTGTACCCCAGCCATATTTTCCTTCACTGTCTTAACATCATGTCATCTGTTGCTAAGGTGTGTCACCAGCTGAAGAAAGTAAGCTGAAAGTATCACAGATTAGCCAAAACATTTTCCACTGTTTTACTGAAACTGAAAAAGTACTTCTGTACCAAAATGTACATGATTTAGTAATAATACAAAGTGTTAATTCTGCAAGAGAAAATGGCAGTTAAATCCACCAGAACAAACACTGAACCACCATTTATTGCCAGAGCAGTGTTACTGTAAATAAGATCACCGAATAAACATAGAAACAAAGCAGTTCCAAATTTCCTTAAATAAAATGGAAGCTATTAGCAATGATACTGGAGGAAGATAAACATTCATGGTATTTACATGCTGTCATAACATATCTAGCATGTAGTATGCCTTCATGCTTGCACATTAGCTTAATGAGCTCATTACAATGATATTAATGTGCTGATGTACTACAAAACAATCCATCATGATTTGTACCAGATTTGCACATTAAAAAGTGCCTCAGCTAGTCGCCCCTTTAGAAATGCCACTGCACTCCTGGAGGAAACCCAGTCCAATCTGCTGATTCTTACCTCCACCAAAACCAAACAAATAAAAACCCCAACCCAAACATAAAAACGGCAATCTATCATCAAGCATATCAACATTTTCCCTCTCATGATTTGCTAGGCCAGGCAGCAGATTTAGCGATATTCCCAAAGGACAATCAAACCAGAATACACCTAGGTTTTCTGTATCACATTAAAACACCTGAGACTGCTTCACTGGTCCAATTACAGCATTTTAATAAAAAACCTACATGTTGCAATAAACACATCATTTCATTGAATACCCTTGATTAGTACTTTTCATTGAAAAAACAGTAAGATTTTTTTCTTAAAATAAATATTCCCCCCTCAAAAAGAAAGCTTAAAGAATAAAAAAAAGTTAAAAAACAGTGTGATTTCCTGGCTTCATTTCATCTCAGCTTAAGCAGTGAATACACACCCATTCAGGGGGAACAGGTGTCAAACATTTAAATAAAATAACACTTAGGAATACATAAACACACTGCACCTAAAGAAACATCTGTTCAAGTAAGTGTAAACATCTGTTCTTGACATCTGCTCTCTGAATGCTCTATCAAGGTCTGAGAAACTGCACTTGCTTAACCGACAAATCTTTCTGGCACGTAACCATTTTTGGAGCCAACAGTTCCAAGATATGATTTTTCTACCCTGAATGGACTAATGAAATAGCTGAAGACACTGTTTTTCCCTACTTCAGTACAGATTATATTTAACAGTTCAGAATTCCATAGGTCAAAGGTTTTCCATAAAGGAGAAACCTAAGTCATGGTTTAAAATCATGGAATGCTGCCGAGCTGAAGGAGCAGGAAATAGAAGTTCTACATACAGGCAGTGGTTTCTATAAAACTGCTATGATTCCATAAAATTTTCTTAGAGCCTAAGTTTTACATGTGAATATAATTAAAACTGGGCGTTCACAGAAAGCAATGAGGCTTGCCATCACTTAAAAAAAACATGCTCGTCTAGCCAAAAAGTAAAGGTGGCAAGAACTGATTAATTCAAGCCATACGTAGACCAAGTATTTCTTTTTAAATGTACAAAGTACATGACATTGCTTTACTGTTTGATAATTACTAGGAGCCTACTAGTCAACAAAATCGCAACCTGTAATAACATAAGACTGACCCCTTAGAAAATGACATCTACAAGTTCCAAAGCCATGTTTTAAGACATCTGACAGGACTTTTCTCATAACCACTGAAGGTCTCAGTTTATCTTACATAGATGTATGTGAGTTGGAGGCGATTTAATTCTAAACTTCACAGATTTTGTTTTATCCCCTTTGTGCACCTGGTCAGGTGCTATAACCTTCACTTCAAAGCTGGTTTAGTATTCAAGCCACCTTCTTAGTGCAGGTTCCTTGAAGATCTTGTAGATTTATTTTTGACCTAAGAAAAACATAAAGATGGCTGTATTAGGCAGGTATAATGATACAGTATTATTATAGGTTGCAATTACTTGTGCAATTATTATCGAATCTTATGTACTTGGAAGAAAAGCAGAGGAGCAGGGAAAGACAAGAATCTCTCTCTCTTACCTGTTGTGGATCATGTGGCTTTTGACGAGATGCCCAGCTGCGAGTGCTGCCAGTAGCGATAATTCCCCTGCCATCACCGTGGCACAAACTATTTTTGCGAGCTGACGGGCATTTTCCCCAGGGTTATCTTGGCTTGCACCTTGAACCCCTAACATCTGGAGAGAAAAACAGACAATATTATGCTATGAAATCTAAGTAAGTCTTTCAAAATTGTATCAAATCAACCTGCTTTCTTTAATATTAAGCATTGTAAGCTTTAGAAGATTTAGATACATGGATACAATTAATCAGACAATTCTAAAATTTTCACATCAAATCCACCAAGTTTCAAGTGGCCATATTCCCACAACATTACTTGGACAAAACATACACAGCACGAAACCAAACTATGATTTAAGAAGCAAACTTGCTTAAACTTTCTGACTTATACCTGCAAACAGGCCTGCTGTGGGAGCAAGTTAGTCCCTCCACCAACAGTTCCTATTTCTATGGAAGGCATTGTGCAGCTGATGTACAGATCTTCATTGGTGGGACCGGTCCGCTCCATCAGAGTTATGCAATTAGAGCTGCCTACATTCTGTGCAGCATCCTTCAGAACAGAAAGGAGAAATAAACCAAAATGAAACAAAAAGACCAAACTAAGTGTTCAGTTAAGAATTACATAAAGACATAAAGAAAACCTCAACCGGTGTAAAACAAACTTACCTGACCACAGGCAATGTAGATAGCTGTCACAATGTTTGCTGCATGTGCATTGTAGCCACCTATGCTACCAGCCATTGCAGAACCCACCAAATTTTTGTTTATGTTGACTTCAACTAGATCTTCGGTAGTCGTCTTCAACACCTAGACAAAGTAACAGACTTTTACTATGTCACTTCTTAGGGAGGACTAGAAACATACTATTTATAGTTAACAAACCCTTGATCTCTCTTTGCTTCCAAAGGAATTTGACTCTTTGTCCTAGATTCCTACTACTATTTCTGTTCAAAAGGAGTCCTTTCAAATACAGATTGCACTGTCCAAGTAAAAATGACAGCAGCACTCCTCTCAAGCTGCACTAGACATTAAAGCCTCCCCAGCTTTGTTCTGCAGCTAAACCAAAGAGTTCAAACACAAACCACTCTGCAACACTGGGAAATAAATGTGCACATAAATTATCAAATTAAGTGTCACAGCTACGCCATACTGACTGCATTTTTAAATCTTTAGATAAGGATACCTGAATTAATATAAAAAATGATCAAAGAGAACAAAAAAGTGCCGTGAGCAAAATTCAAGATACTTTACTGCAGCAGGAGCAACAATGACAAAAATACGAAGCTTAGATGTTAGCAGTTCAATGTAAGTAAATGTAGTGAGGTACATGCCTGGGGAGTTTACCTAAAAAAACCCAAATCCCATCCACACTCATTACCAAACAACTGGGTCACCATTGCTACTCTGGAATGAAAACAGATATTGCCACCAAATCAGCTGTAAAAATGCCAGCAATTTGAAAGCTAGGCAAATACTTGGGAGTAACCTCAAAAAGACAAAAATGATGTCACTGTACAAATCCTGCCTGAACACTGTCCAATTCTATACTTGGAATTTTAGAAATTCTAAAACTGAGGAAGAGCTAGAAGGATATTAAAAAGAGACACTAGAATAGTCTTTACATAGTCAGAGCCAGACTTCTGAGCTCAGGCAGAAAAGTCGCTAAGATAGCATTCATCACATAGGACAAATTAGCCAGGGGCTAGGACTGACACTACTTGCAAAGTTTACCCTTCACCATCCAACAGTATAATGCAGCTTTGAAATTAAGTAAAGCACCTGATTACTGGTTTTCAGTCTAGTAGGAGGCACGTAAATGTTGAAGCAAATGCCAAGTTTGTGCAAGAGACAGAATGAAATGATCAAAACAGCTGAGTTTAATGACAGGAAAAATCCCATGTGCAAAAAATCTCTCTAGCTGTGTGGCATCACTTTTCAGAAGTAAAAAGTGAAAATCCTAATGCTTTTAACTAGACACACGTCATTAAACATATGCACATTATGTCAGAGAAGACAGTGAAAGGAAAAAATATCTACTGTCTCAGTAAAGAATGGCTCAACCCTTTGTAGTCTCTGAAACTACATGTAGGTATTATCTTTACCTGGAAAACAATTTACAGTTAGTATTTATGACTTAAGGTAAGCATCAGTTTTATAAAATACATGCATTCTCATAAGTAAGTAAAGAAAGCAGACACTTACTTCTTTAACAACCTTGGCTGGAATGATTGCTTCGCAGACAACAGACTTCCCTCTTCCCTCTATCCAGTTTATAGCAGCAGGTTTTTTGTCTGTACAATAGTTACCACTAATAGCTATAACTTGGACATCAGGAAACTCTTCGCTCAACTTTGCCAGTGCTTTTTCAGTACCCTGTTAGAAAAGAAACATTCTGGTTGTAAAAACCAAACTACTCAAGGACAACAGAGCAGCAGATTAGATTAAATCTAAATCAAATCACCAGTTACATCTGAAAATAACATAATTTCAGGAAGGAACCCAAACCAGGAGAAAAAAGTCCCAATGACTACTATCTTCTTTCTAAGTGTTTTTTGGAATTATATGGAAAATAAATGGTTCCTCCTAGTACATACAGTCTCTCTGGATACCTTCTAGCTACGTGGTCCTATGTTTACTACAGCAAAGACACAACTTAAAACAAATCAAATACAACAGGTGTGAAATGAATTAATTTTGGTCGCAGTGGAGAGAGCTTCTCTACACTGGGAGGAATCCTGCTGTATTTAGCATCTGTCTATGACTGGGTTCTGACAGACATAAATTTTATCAAAAATAGCAATCCATGTGTCATGTCTCACCTTCTTCTGCCTGTTTGCATAAAAACAAAACTAGAGAATACCGCTCTGCTGATATTCACCAGATTCCTCATCCTTTATTTTCAAGGAAGTGATGAAGAAACTGCTGGGTAACTTTGGCCGAAAGCAATAGAGCAAGCTGCTTAACTGCTGTATTATCCAGCGTACTAATACTAGCCGTTATTAGTAACAGTAAATCTACAGTTACTTTTGTTCTTTCATTGTTAAGCATAAACAAGAATAGGATGAAAACAAAGTCAAACACTTGTTTCACTGCACTGTTTCACAGCAGGTACAGCTCATCTGCTTGTCTTTGTGTGCTAGGTGTAACAGATTGGTAGGCCATAATTTACTTGTTTATAAAAATTTTAAAAGGAACACACATTTGTTAAAGAAACTTCAAGTGGAGGGGTCCTTACTTTTGAAATCATATTCATTCCCATTGCATCCCCTGTTCCAGACTGAAAACGGATATAAAGGTTACGACCAGCCAAACTAATGAGAAGTTTTTGTAGGCGAGCAAACCTGCAATAAAATGTAACTGTTGGTTAAAATCCTTAAAGGAAAATAATAAAATATGACAGTTTATCACCACAGATAGCACTGTTAATGACATGGTTTTCCTCCTCCCTCAGGTCCTCCCTTCATCTACCATACACACAGTTCTCTGGAGTAAATACTTGTACAATACTCACTGTATAACTGTTTGCTGCCTTCTTATGTTTTCTATCCCTGGACTACATCAATTAAAATATCCCAAAGTGCTAACATTAATTTATTAATTTGTACTCCTAAAGCATCTGACTACCAGATATAAACTGAAAATGAGGCTTTTGGAAATGCTTATGTCTGAAAGTTCTCCTTGGATGCAAAATCCATGCTATTTCCAATGGCAGCACAAGTTTCACCAGCAAAATAAAACCCAGGAAATACTGCATGTAAACAGCAGCATGTGCTGATACATGCCAAAATACAGTTATGTTCCTTGGCTTGCACATGGTAAGAACAAAACTGGTAAAGAAATCAATCCCTCTCTGAATCTTCCACAAGAAATTAGGTAATATGAGGTCTTAGGGGAAAAAAAAGCCATCAGAGTGACTTTGGTTCTCTTAGATTCACACACATGTGATGGACAAAATCAGTATGTGATTTCCTGTACGGCAGCACACAAAACCTCAGAATCAATTAGGAGCTTTCTACCACCCACAGAAGCCTGTGTCAGGAAATAAGCCATTGCACCAACCTGCTTGTGCTATCAAAAGCTTCCTTCATTATTTTAAAGCCTTGAGGGCTTTCAAGCCAAACTTTGACTTCTGCAGCCTGGCAAGCAGAGGGCAGCCTTATAACAGGTCCTCGAGTCATCCCGTCTGCCAGAATGCGGCTCCTTGCTCCTCCACCAAGCTGAAAATCAAAGCAGAGATCAAATACACCAAGCAAATTTTAGTCTTAAGGAAGTTGTAATTGTGATTTGTATCAGCCCAAGAGTGCTTTGTAATATGTAAGGCTTTTCTAGCTGGTCAAACAATACTCACACATATTGCTCTACATCCTCGGTTTGTGCTTGCTACAAGACATCCTTCTGTTGTTGCCATTGGCACCTGAAATTCTTTGTTATCCAAAAACAGTGGTCCTGCTACACCCACAGGAATAGGCATGTATCCAATTACGTTTTCACAGCAAGCTCCCATAACCTTAGAAAACAATGCAAAAGTTATCACTAAGGTTACAACACAATGGTAAGGTACAGCATGTTATACACTATATGACTACTGGGTCACCACAACCTTACCCATAAATAAATTGCCACTTCAGAAAGTTAATTGCCACAGCTATAAACAGGTGCTAATGCTCAAATTCAGTATCTGGCAGGTGTATTGTATTTTGCTAAGTCTTAAACAGTGCTTTGAAAAACCTTAAAACCATTAAATTAATTTTAAGTAAACTTCCATTTTGACTTGAGCTCAAGGCTCAGTCATTAGTAGAATTCTTTGTTTCAGAGATAACACAGCTACATGCATTGGCAGGAAAAATATCTTGGGTATATTGTAAAATTACACACCTCCCTAAGTTTAAAAACATCAAGATCAGCAAGCAAGATGCCCATGCCTTACATCTGCCTTTTTTTTTTAATGTTCTGTACCAACTTTGTCTAATCCATATACAAACTCTGAGGACACATTTCACATATTTGGCAAATATATGAAAATTGGCCCGTAAGCAATCCAGGAGAACCCTGGAGGGGACTGATGGTAAATTTCTTCTCAAAGTGGTAACGAAGCTGATGAGGAAAGGTGCTATGCAGCACCTCATCCTCATCAACAACAAGGGGCTGTTGGGGAATGTGAAACTCAAGGGCAGTGATCATGAGACAGTGGAGTTCAAGGACTTGAGTGCAGCAAGGAGGGTATCCAGCAATTTTGCTATCCTGGATGTCTGGAGAGCAGAATTTGGCCTCTTCAGGGACCTTCCTCATAGAGTGCATTGGGACAGAGTCCTTGAGGAACTGGGTGCCCAAGAAAGCTGGCTAATATTCAAAGACCACCTCCCCCAAGCTCAGAAGCACTGCATCCCTACAAAAACAAAGACAGGCAAAAATGCCAGGAGGCCTGTGTGGATGAGCAATGAACTCCTGGGCAAACTTAGGCAGAAGACAGAAACCTAGAGAGGGTGGAAGAGAGGACAGGTGGATTCACAGGAGAACAGAGGTACTGACGGCACAGACAGGGATTGGGTTACGAAAGCCAAATCCCAGAAAGAATTAAATCTGACCAGGGACATCAAGGGCAACAAGAAAAGACAGTAACACCAAGTTGTGTGGTGTGATTGACAAGGTAGAAGAAAGAGAGGCCATCCAGAGGGACCCTGACAGGCCCACACATGAGGTTCCTCCAGTCTAAGTGCAAGGTCCTGCATTTGTGTCAGGGCAAAACCAAGCACACATTCATGCTGGGTGATGAATGGACTGAACGCAGTTCCGAGAAGGACTTTGGATTACTGGTAGATGAGAAGCTCAACATGAACAAGCAACACACTCAGGCAGCCAGAAAACAAACTGTATCCCGGACTGTATCAAAAGAAGTGCCACCAGCAGGCCAAGAGAGGTAATCCTTCCCATCTTCCTGCTCTTGGGAGACCTTATCTGGAGTACTCCATCCAGTTCTGGAGCCCCTGATGGGCTCCCCAAGTAGGATGCAGAACTGTTGGAGTTAGTCCAGAGCAGAGCCCCAAGGATGACCAGAAGGCTGGATGGAGCACCTTGCCTGATGCACAGGAGGAGGGAACTGGGGCTGTTCAGCCTGCAGAAGAGAAGCCTCCTGGAAGACCTTACAGCAGCCTTCCAGTACCCAAAGGCACCTACAGGAAAGCTGGAGGGACTTTTTATGAAGGCCTACAGTGATCCAACATGGGGGAACAGTTTCAAATTAAAAGAGGGTAGATTTAGTTTAGATACTAAGAAGTAGTTTCTCTGTATGAGGGTGGTGAGGTACTGGAACAGGTTGTCCAGACAAGCTCTGGATTCCTCCATCCCTGCAAGCGTTCAAGACCAGTCTGGACGAGGCCATGTATGAGCTGGTCTAGTGAGAGATCTCCATACCTACAGTAGAACAGTTGAAGCTAGATGATCTCTGAAGTCCTTTCCAACCTAAGATGTTCTATAATTCTATCAAAATGGTTTTCCAGTCAGTTTTGCTCATCTAATGTTTACTTACCAAAGAATAATTGTAATTCCTATAAGGAAGATACTGCAAAGATGAAGGTTCAGGGAGTTTCTTTGATATTATTTGTCTGCGAATTGACACGCCTCGCTCCTGAGTTTCCATCATGGTTTCCAGTTTGTATGCAGGAATATGCTTAGCATTCACTAAACTGATAACCTCAGCATCAGTAAGGAATTTTGCTCCTTTCTGGAAATGTAAAGGTTGGTGAGAAAAAGTACTTATTACATTGGTGACAATCCTTTTCAATGTTTACAAATGAGAAACGGTAAAAATTTTACTTTGAGAATATCAGAGTATATCTCAGAGAATATCTGAAACATCAATGTCATGTTTCACAGCAGGCCAGGTCATAATTGACACCATACTCAGATACCTGCTTACACATGAGGAAGCTTCAGTAACTTACTATGTCATGAATAATGAAGCTGCCTCCCCATCCCTCCAACACTCTGACTGGAGAACTGACTTAGAAAAAGGTTTTGTTTCAGTTGTGACATCCCCCACCCCAAGACACTAAAGCTGTACGGTTTTCAGATGAGCAACATTAAAATGAATAGGACCACTGGAAAACTGGAAAACAAACTGTATGAATTCTTAAATACCATGTTGCAGTAAAGGTTAAAGAAAAAAAGTTATTTTTTCCATACCTCTGCATTTCCGAGTATGCTAACACATTCCTCAATAGAACGAGGTTCTCTGGGTAAGTCAATGTCTTCCTCTTTTCCATTAGGAAATGAAGAAACTTCCACAGGGTTGCTACTTCCAACTACAAATGTAGCTTTGGTTGATGACTCTGCTAATACAGGCTTTATGACTTCAGCTGCATAAAAGACAATTAAAATTAATTTTGTTTGCAAAATTCTCAACTTTCAATTCCAAATACAACATACTAATACAGATTTCAGTTTTTGATCCGAATATTCAGGAGTAGGTTCAGACTAAAAAATGCTACAAATTACCACTTCCATCCTTGGGAACTAAAACTTCCTCTGCTGTGTTAGACTTCTGATTGTTTTTCTGGAGTCCAGATTGCTTCCTGCAACAATTCTCAGGAACCTTTTTCTGGACCATCACTGGAGATGTTATGGGATTCTTCAATGAAAGTGTGGATTCAGTCTCTGCTTGCTCAAAGAAAATATATTTGACAGCAAGGAGAAGGGCTAATCCAAGAGTGATAACTTGTTCAATATCCATACTGGCCATTCTGAAACAGACAAATCCAAAAGTAAATACACATATTCACCAACAGCTACATAAGACTGATCTAACAGTCATCTCCAAAGTTTCATCCTTGGCCAATAATGGCAACTACAATGTAAACTAAACTGCTAAGAAGGGGGAAAAAGCCCCAAACCCTAAACTTAACAGTTGAGTAACAAGGAACACAGGTGCTGCTTACTTCAGCTGAGCTGAAGGGAAAGCAACACTGGCATGCTTTTGCCCTTGTATGCATTTGATAAGAAGCTCTATATAAATAATTACTCTATAGTAATCTGAAAATGTATTTTCCAGCATGCTTTGAAAAGTGTCAGTGCTAATGGGAAAAAGCAGTGTTTAGATGCATACACTGCAGCAAGTCCTTGATTACATGTTCTTGATTCCTTCAAAGACAGAAGGAACAGCATAACATTTAAATACTTCTTATGAAATGTCATCTCTGGTTTCAAGAAATCCTATATTGTCTCAATCTGAAAGTTTACAAGTCCTGTACCCTAGACCTATAGCTCAGCAGCACTGGAGAATACACCCTAACCAAAGAAATGCATTTCTCTTCTTGAAGTTGCTTACCGAGAAAGGTAGAACTGCCATAATGAAACATTAGGTTCAATTCTCTTTGGTGCACTTTCATCCAATCCCACTGAATTTTCTACAGTACCATTCTGAGCAGTTGGTTCTGCAATCCAACGACTGTGGGCATGAACAAGGACCAAACCCAGCGACTGTATTGAAACAAAAGACAACACAACAACAAATCAACTACTGATTTTTCAATGGTAACTAAGTAACCTGCTGTGGGAAAGTAAGAGAAGATACGTAAGAAGACTGTGAACACACTCGAGTGACTTGCAGCTACATTGTCAAAAAACACATGCCATACTAACTAAGTGTTGTTTAGCTTTGTGTGCTTAACCCAAGAACACCTGTGATTAGATAATGTATGTGGACTTAGAGGCATCTTATTGAACATGCATAATTCCTGCCCTGCTGCTGGAAAGATCAAAGGACACCTGCATGAATCTCTGATGTAAAGAAGGAAGTATGTTCAAAGGCTTTTTAATTCTAGCAAGGACCTAGCTTCATGGAGCCTGCATCCCTGCTAGTGTGCCTGCACCCAGGTGCCGCTGTGAAGATCCTCTGTTTGCAAAGTAATGACAATAAATATACTCTTTACACTTTAACTGTGTCTTTGTGCTTATTCCTGCATCTTGCCTGTGTCAGCTCACACATTCAAGCTTGAACAACTTTTTTGTTTATCTTTTCTGGTGGGTGGTTCTCTGGTTTTCTACTCTTCAAATCTCTAAAGCTAAAGGCTGGTCTTCCACACTTATCAACTCATTTTTTGGTCTATTGTAACATCCATAGCTGTGAGCGTGTCCCACCATGTCCTTCCTCAGCAGTGGAAGCTGAGGGTACTATAAGGGTATGAGGGATTCAGCATGCATGAAAAAGCCACAAGTGTTTGGCATGGAATGGCATATTCAGGGAGGATTCAGTTGTAGGTACTGTGGATGTTATTAAAAACTACCACTGTAACATAGACTAATGGGATGCAGAATACAGATCTCTAAAAAAGCTCGACATTTTACTGATTGTATAACCACAGACAAAAAAAAGAGACACACACCATAATCATTTTGACCCTCTGTGTTACAGGATTTGGTTTATTTTCTTCTTCTTCCAGAACTCTAGCAAAATGGCTAAGCTGCCATATAGGACGCCCTTCACGACTCTCTCTTGATAGCTGCAATAACAAGACAAGAAACAGAGCGTCTTTAGTACATACAAAAAAAAAAACACAAAGTGAGCTTCAATGCTGCATTTTTATTTAATTCTTAAGAAATTACTATCAAAAGAGGTAGACTACATTCTACTGTTTAGCTGATGTTAGACTTTAATAGTGAAAACTCCTGGGCAGCCAATCATTTACAATACAATTCATTTACTCTACTGTCACTGGTTTCTGTTATCAGCTAAGCCATCATCTTCCACATTCCCTCCATTCACTTTGAAAGAAAGACGAACTCACTGGTGTGTTTAGCCTACAAGCACAGAGTTTAAATACAAAACAATGTAGTCTCAAAGTTGGTCTTACCTCTAATACCAAGGACACACAAGCTGGAAAGAAAGTCATGAAGACAAAGTAGTTGGCAAGGACAGACATACAGCCAAAGCAGCACATGATTTCAAGTTGTCGTACACCTACATAAAATGAGAAGAAATTTATATTTGTATACATAATGGGTTTTATACTTGAAGAACTCTTACAGAAGTAAAAAGAAACTGTTAAACTGACCATGCAGATTACAGAAGAAAGTCCATAGATTAATGGCAAACAAGCACATTAAGCCCTAGCTGTTCTTTGCTTATTCTAACCACAATATGAGTAAGGTCTCCCCTCAGCCTCCTTTCCTCTAGGCTAAACAACCCCAGTTCTCTCAGCCATTCCTCACAGGACTTGTGCTTCAGGCCCTTCATAAGCCTCTTTGCCCTTTCAATTGTCATGCTCCACCACTTCCATGTCTTTTTTGTAGTCAGGGGCCCAGAACTCAAACACAACAGTTAAGGTGCAACCTCAACAGGAAAATGGCTTATTAGTACACAATACCCTGAAAAGGACAAATGTGCTTTGATGGATGCCTTTAAGGTATGTGTTATGTTTTAAAAGCTGAGCAAAATCTGTAAGTCTAATTTGAGTGTTTTCTGCAAAAAAGTTTAAAGTCTGGGTTTAAAAAGTTGGAAGTTGTCTGCCCCCACTCCCCCCTCAGTGACTTCCGTCTTCTTCTTCACTGCTTTTTTCTTCTCCCCATCTTGGTGCCTGTTTTCCCCAAATTGAGTCAGTTGTTTCATTGCCTGCAGATTCCTAAGTGGTTTTGTTAAATCCTACTTTTGTGTCTGTCATGTTACCTAAAAGTTCTTGCTTGAAATACAGTTAGGGTCTAGTACAACTCAGATGGGACACATATGGATCCAGACAAGGATCCCACACAACACTACAATATGCAAGATAGCTTAGAAAATATTTCCCACATTTTAATAAACGAAAACAAACATGCAAACAAAACCCCATGTTACTTCTCACATTAGTACTTCCATTTCTTTTACCAAAAAATATTTACACATGAAAATCCTTTGCTTATTATATTTAACTGTCCTCTTTTTAAGGAAGGACAAGCACTAATGCACACAGAACTGAGGAAGATCAGAAGACGGGGCAGGGAAAAAAAACAAAACTGTTTAAGAGACTGATTATTGAACCAGAGTAATTTTTCCTCACCTGAGTCAGTTTTAGAAATACTATTCTTTTGTAAGAACATTATATAGGTGTGCACATACTGAAAACGTAACTCGTTTTTAAGAGAGGCTGATAGAAAATGTTAACATCTACTGTTAACAGTAGCAGGTATAGGTCTTTATTTCATATAAAAGCAGCTACATGGAAGTCCATTCCTACTGCACAATGCTTAAGGAATGCTGTTATCTCTATTTCAAACTTCTCTTCAATGCATACGTTACCATTCCTGTCTGCAGTAAACTAGTACTACAGGATAACTAGGAAAGTAAATAAATATTGTCACTCCACTCTCACAAGTAACACAATACCTATTATGTGAAATACTCAACACTCAGACACCTTTCAAACAGCCTTTTTTAGTTGTAAAGAGTTAGACCCTTAGACTGTACTGCTCACCTGACATAGTACCAACACCAATCACAAGACACTCCACAAGTGCATCCAACGTAAATGTTGGGCCTAAAATTGCCATACCACGTGAAATATTTTCTCTTACTTCATCCTAAAACAGAAACATATCCATGTTTTCAAAACAAAAATACTATTTAAGGGGTACATGCAACATAATTACTACATGATTGGTAAATTGAGTAGTATGATGTCAAGGTGTTGTAAAACACTGACTGAAAGTCAAGTATAATGACAGAATACACTCTTCAATAGCATTATTTAGATCACAAAATCATCAGGGAACAGAAGGGACCTCGAAAGATCATCTAGTCCAATCTCCTGCCACAGAAGGACAGTCTTTAAATAAGTAGTCTCATGTAAATATGTTTATTAATTTCTCTACTTCTTCCTATAACATTGATTGGCACAGACTGTAATTACAGTGCATTCAGAAGAAGGGGACTTGCACACTTTAAGATATAGAACAGAAGCCACCGAAGTCACTGGGTTTCTCAAGTTTTTAAGGCAACATCTCTGTACCCTATCTTCTACTATTACACTGACAAAAAGAGGACATGTAAGACCCTAAAACTTCTCTTATGGGGAATGCAATTTCCTCCAGAAGTCAGGCATGGCAATATCTTTGAACATAACATTTAAAGCTCCATTGCAATAAAAACCACAAAACACCCCAAAACAANCTGCTGCTGCTAGGAGAGAGTGTTACCACTTCCAAAGATGATTTATGTGCAGGATTAATTGTTAAGGTCTATTAATTTATCTACCTTCAACTGGAGAGACTACAAGAATTCTAAACTTTGAAAATTTGTGAGGACCGAAACTGAACTCTGATGACCACCATGATTTCAGAGACAAGTAGGAATTGTCTACAGTGAAGGTGTTCTGGACATCTTAACTCAGTTCGGTGCAGGAGTACTGTGACGAAACTGTATGTCTGTGTCTATGTCTTGGAGGGGTAGGG
>VZRI01006852.1:45946-56150 GCA_013397515.1 Upupa epops
GGCCTAAAATTGCCATACCACGTGAAATATTTTCTCTTACTTCATCCTAAAACAGAAACATATCCATGTTTTCAAAACAAAAATACTATTTAAGGGGTACATGCAACATAATTACTACATGATTGGTAAATTGAGTAGTATGATGTCAAGGTGTTGTAAAACACTGACTGAAAGTCAAGTATAATGACAGAATACACTCTTCAATAGCATTATTTAGATCACAAAATCATCAGGGAACAGAAGGGACCTCGAAAGATCATCTAGTCCAATCTCCTGCCACAGAAGGACAGTCTTTAAATAAGTAGTCTCATGTAAATATGTTTATTAATTTCTCTACTTCTTCCTATAACATTGATTGGCACAGACTGTAATTACAGTGCATTCAGAAGAAGGGGACTTGCACACTTTAAGATATAGAACAGAAGCCACCGAAGTCACTGGGTTTCTCAAGTTTTTAAGGCAACATCTCTGTACCCTATCTTCTACTATTACACTGACAAAAAGAGGACATGTAAGACTCTAAAACTTCTCTTATGGGGAATGCAATTTCCTCCAGAAGTCAGGCATGGCAATATCTTTGAACATAACATTTAAAGCTCCATTGCAATAAAAACCACAAAACACCCCAAAACAAGCAAACACCAAATAAAACAAAAAACCCAAACTCTGACCTGTGAGTTGGAGCTGAGTGCAAATTTGGCTAAAGCACTTGCTCTTGACAAATCAATCAGAAGCAGGAAGAATGGTAAAGCTTCACTGAAAAAATAAAGAGGCATATGTTAAAATCCAAGGTTCCTTGTACAGGAAAAAACAGTTAAGGAATTCAGAACAGTAACTCATTACTTACTTTAAACCTGTCAGTTCTTTATCCAAGAAGTGAATTACCACTGTACTGAAAACAAAGCTTGAGAAAATTGTGAAGAGGCCAGCAATACCTTTCAAAAAAAGATAATTGGAAATTTTCATTTTATATATAGGGAAGGAAAAGAAGAGGAAAAAATTATTCCCTTAGATTGGCCCTAAAGCAAAAATGGCAATTTTAATCTCTTAGGGGGCATTAACATCAGCTAACGTACAGAAGGAAACAAAAGCTACTTGCATGCAGATAATTAAATCTAAGAAACAAAAGACATGTCATTCATTATCAGCAAAACCAGTAACTGGTTCAAACAGCTTTACTTCTTTTTTAAGTGTTTCACACAATAAATAATTATTTTAAATATGACATTACCTATGATCATATTAAAACCTCTTTAATAAACTGCACTTTGATCTATGTAGAACATCTATTATATGAGTAACAAGTACAGTAATGACAAGTGCAATTGTAATATTTATTACCCATTTATCAATAAAAGATATGTACAACAAATAAAAAATCAGACACAGTACCTAAAATGTATTTTGATCCAAGCTGTCTTAGGTTCTGAAACTGGAAATATATATAAAGGATTGCTATACAGCGTGTGATTGTCAGGATGATGATGTCACTGCTCAGAACATCCTGTTTGAAAAACAGATTTAGTTAGCTTTTACATTAAGCAGTAACTTTTTATGTTTCAGTAGTAACAAAAAATCCATTATGAAGCTGCACTAAAAATGAATCTTCAAAATAATATACACGTCACTGCTAGTCTGTCTTGAAAAAGATATTGCAAACAATACTTAAACAAAATTTCTGTTCCCTAGGCATTGTGCAACTTAAAGTCTGATTTAATGAAAAACGTGTATAGTGCATCACTGATTGCATACAGTTTCAATATTCACAACGCAAAAATGTGGTAATAAAGAAGCTTCTGCATAGCTACTTTCTTCCTACATCACAACCTGATCTTCCGCTAAGGAAAACCCTGGATGTACTGATTAACAATAACTATGATAACAGGAATTTAAATTCTTACTTCTTCAAGTTTGGGGCACTCATAATTCCAGCCACAGATCTTATCATTCCCAGTGAACATCTTCATGGACATCATACAGATGGTGAGAGTCACTGTTCCCACAATGACTTCCCATGGATGAGAGGCTACAAAAAGGCCATGCATTCGAAAGAGTCTGGACAACATTTTGAAGGCTGTTTTTCTATACCTAGCAAACCTGCAACAAAATAGTATCTCATATAAGCAAGTACAGAATCCAGGGAAAAAAAAAACAGGGTTCTTTGAACTTCTGCAACTCATTCCTCATAAAAAACCAATGCCTGTCAAACCAACTAATTAACAGATGACTAAGGAAACCAGTCTTCACCTTTCAACCTTCCATATAAAACAAACTTTTTTCTAATCTTCTGAAAAATAATATGATCTGCTCCTGACTTCTCAGTCTTTTTGGTTTTTTTATATATACCTGCCTTGTTTTTTTTCAAGGTCTTACTAGTAAGACTCCATGCTCTTTAAGAACTTTTAAGATCTTCCTGTCATGCAATTTTGCTATCACTTTGACTCAAGCTTCTTGGTTTCACCACCTACGTAAGCACTTGGTATATCCTGTTACACTTCTTTCTACTCACTCTTCCTGTAAAAAATATTAACTTTCATTATATAAATTAGCAAGTAACCACTGTTCAACAGCAGGAATTGCAGTGTTATCTTCCCCTGACTGCATCTTTGTTATTTTCTGTTTAATACTCTTCAGTGATTTAAGCTGTATCCATACCTAACTCCCAGGTTACAAATGCATTTCATCATCCCCTTTTCTTTCAACAGGTAACAATCATTTATCAGAAACTGTCACACCTCTCTTTCACATAACAGAGAATGTGGGTGTTCTGTAGATCCTGTAGTTCTAAAAACTCAAAAACCCTAGCCTATTTGCACTGTGTTGAACCTTTACACAAACTTGATCAATAATGTTCATTTGTATTTTACCACATAAGAAACAAAAAACACATAAAATTCTCTTAACAACATTAGTACTGGGACTTTACTTTTCTCATTGCACAAAGTCAATAACTAACAAAAGTCTTGATTAATGTTAATTGTGTAACTATATCATAAAGTTAAAAGGATGCTTCAATAGTGGTGTGGCTAACAGACACAATCTGTCACTCACTATTTACATGTGCAAAGCTAGCACCATAAGGATTTCCACAGAAAACTGAGAGCTCTACAGACTGTGTCAGTTCAACGTCGATTGAAAAAATTCCTTAATATTTCCTTAAAAGTCAGAACACATTCATCAGTTTTCTGAGAACAGTCTTTCCAGCATTAGTTCTTTTGCTTACACATTGAAAATGAGAACATAACACATCAAATCCATCTTCTCAGTTCTTGAAGACACCAGAATATTCTTGGTTTTCTACCAATGCCAACTTCAACCAACAGCACCAATACAAATAGTTTTTTAATCCTTCTACAGTAAGGGTGTGTTAGGATTTTCATGGCTCATGGAAACAACGGGAAAAATCACTAAGAGGAATGTCTTCCTGATGCACAAATTGTTTTACTTCTTAACAGGCTTTTTATGAAACCAACCCACTCCTTTTAAAGTCAATAACAATCTTTGTTCTTCCTTGTGTAATATAATCTACATACTGTTTTGTAAATGTATGGTCTTGCAAAGAATTCTGAAGTGGTATTATAGTTTTTCCTCAGCAGAATGAAACGTATCTTTTAATTAGAAAAACTAAAATATGCCATAGCCAGAGGAACATACTAGTATCAAAGATTTTGAAAAAACACTTACAAAAAAAGAAAGCATAGCAATATACTACGAAAACATGAATATTTTTGAAAACCATGACGCTTCAGGAAAGTCAGATTTAGTACATACCATGTGACTACATGTAGACAATTTCAGTCCTAAAACAATAGAACGCCACAATTCTGATGAGTTATACAGGCAACTGAGAAATTGTTAGTAGACCCACAAAGACTTCAAGTATTATTTTTCACATTTCTAAGCAAAACTAGTAAGTGTAACATGGCTTTACATATATTAATGAGGGAAATTCATTAATTGTGATTATGAAAATAATTACCCATTACACCTACTAGTAATGTTTTAGAATTAAATGCTGCTATGAAACACAGGCTGCCTCACTTCTTATCTTGTGGTTGACTAAGCAGTAGCAACTCCTCTCCTAAATAAACATGAAGACTCTAAAGAATCCTTTCACCTGCCTGAAGTTCGTAAGTTTTTTGCTATGCAGCTGACATTTCCAGAAAACACTGATTAAGATTTCATATGCTGACTCTGCATTACTGAGTGCTGTAAAAAAAAATAATTACAAAGCCTACAATTAGCTTGTTTTTCTAACTGTGTTTGAAATATCTGTGTAACTACCCAAGTCATAGCTTTATATTAGCAAGACAACATTAAATACAGAGTTTAAAAACTTAAATGGCTTCAAACTTAAAGAGGGTAGATTTACATTAGATTCTAGGAAAAAATTCCTCACTATGATGGTAATGAAGCACTGGAACAGGTTGTCTAGACAAGCTGCAGATGCCCCCTCCCTCAAAGTGTTGAAGGCCAGGTTGGATGCGGCTCTGAGTAATGAGGTCTAGGTGAGATGCATCTCTGCCCATGGGAGGAGTTGGAACTCGATGATCTTTTAAGCCTCCTTTTAACCCAAACCATTCTATTATATAAATCCTAAGTCTACCATTAACATAATTTTGTTAAATTCAAAATTGTCATTCAAGAGCAATGCTTTACAAATCCTATCAATTTTTGTTGTCAATCAAAAACGTCCAGGAAATTATTAAGCAAAGCAATCTATTCTGTAAGCAAATCAAACTAGACAGAACCAATGGCAACCCGTTCAAAAATTTAACCAGCATGAAAAAAGCAAATAAAACTCGCTGCTTTAGAGCACTTAATCCACCATGTAACTGTGTAACTAATGACTTAAATACCTAAAGTTTGTCACACAACTGTCATCTGCAGAATCGCCTATTAAAATAGCACATATCTCCCATATCTTGCTAGCTGACTTAGCAACAGATGCAGGTGTATATTCTATTACATTTTAGATTGCGTCTGAGGAGAAACCACGGCTGAGCGAGTGCTTGTATGTGCAGACATGATACCGCACAAACTCAATCACAATGCCAAGCACCATTCTCTGATTTTAAGGAGGGAATCTACCCCACACAGATCCATGATTGTCTGTCCTTTGCCTCGCTGCGAAGGGTCGGGCCGCCGCCGGCAAGGCCCGGTTACCACTGGCAACCGCAGAGACTCCGCGCGTTACCAGGCGGGGCCACCGAGCTCCGCGCAACCGCAGCTCTCCAAGGACCGCTGCGATCAGCCACTGCGGAAAGAGACCTGTGGGGGGGAGGGGGGGGTAGCCTCCCGCAGCCCACCACACGATACCTCACTTTCCTTCGTCAGGAGAGCTCCTCAGAGTTCCGGTGCTGCCGCCCGACGGGGACGCGGAGGACTCGTGTCGCAACGCCAGTCGCCGGGCGTCAATCCCCGTCTACCCGCCGCACCCCAGCATTCCCCTCGCACGCCAGGCGTTGCAGACCCCCCCTCCCCGTCTCCACTCACCGTCCTGGTGCAGCACCCAAGCGACCACCGCCTTCCTCCAATCGCACCGTCGACTGTGCCGGCCCCTAGGCTGCTGGCAAGGACACTCGCGGCACCAGAAGCCAGCAGCCACCGTCGGCCGATCGCGCAGCCAATGGCGGACGCCCGGCACGCCCAGCCTGCATCGCGTCACTCGCTGCGTCGCCGGGGCTAGTGCCGCATAACGCGAGCAGCGATCAGGAGCACGGAACACGCCATCTCGCCACGGGCCACCCGCCAATGGACGGCTGTGCTCCGCTCTGCGCGTCCCCTGATTGGACGGAAGAGCACTCCTCATTTACGTATGCTGCCGCCACGGGCTGACACCGCCCGCACTCGGGGACCCGCTGTAGAGCTGGTGGGGGGGCGGTGTGGGGTCAGTCGAGTCAGGGGTTTTCCGGGAGCTACGGCGGTGCTGAGGCGCATGGTGACCCGTTGCTTACATGGGCTTTGCCACTGCGCTAAGAAATAGCAAAAGAATTGACTTCCCCTGCTTGTAGAAGGTGATGAGCGGTGCCTCCCGCATCCAGAAAAAAACTGTCATATGTTCACATTTGTGGCTTTAGCACAATGTGTTTCTGTGCTCAGAGCGCAAGAGAGGTTTATTGCCGTTGAGTACTGAGACGGGTGTGACATGCTGCTCCTGGTTTCTGTACACTGCTCCAGTTCTTCATGGACACTTTGCATTTCTGGGTCTGAGTAAATGCCAGCTAACATGGTTAAACGTAAACAGATTTTGCTGTGGATAATAAGTGCTCCAGTTTTTCAAAAAATACACCCTGCATGTGCCATTTCATTTAGAAATGTTTCTAGTAGCTCCACATGGCACAGTGCGTGACACATAAATGTGATTCCCAAAAAAGGATATGCTGATTAGGTTTCCTAAAAACTCCACCCAAAGAAGTTGCCAGTGATGAAATAACTTGTGCCAGCTCAGCCTCCTAACATGTAAATATACTTTCCAGTTTCAACTCCAGTATGATGCGTACAGATTCTAGTAACACACTACTGCGTATCCATCTTCCCTTCTAGCTTCTTTAACACTCATGTTTTCTGGAGTATCTCACCTATGTTACCTGAACAGTTTATCAGTGATATTCTCTGGAGTAATTTGATAATATGCACAGCAATTACAGTAATTGCACGGGGATATGACTAAGTCAAAGCAAAATAGCAATAATATATGCACAATTGCAACTATTATGTATAATTGATAGTTAAAGCAACCTCTAGTATCTTGTTTGTTCTGTTTTCCACACTTCTTTCATAGCAGGGAGTGATGAATACAATGTGGCAAATAGTAAAAAATTTACAATCAACTGCAGCAGAAGAGACACTGATATTTTGAATTTGCAGCTTGTACATGACATCACACTCTGACATCAAGTTCTCATACCTGTATCTCTTGCAGCAACAGCCTGCAGCTCAGCTTCACGCTGAGAGGCCATAGCAGCACATGTGCAGCTTTCCCCACTGCTGCAGGAACATCAATAGCATAATAACAAAATAGGGACAATGGGTCTGCCTGAGGAAAAAGCTTCAGTGATCAACAGACAGTTCATGGGTTCTATACAAGAGCACTACCAAAAACATTGTGAAAACAATTGTGGCAACTCATGAATTAACGTTGTCTTAGACATATTCAGGCTCTTGAACACATTTAGGACAACTGGCTACTGAAAAGACGTGCCACCTAAGTACACAAATTAAGAAACCGGAGCAATTGTGGGTGACAGACAGGTTGCTGCATGTATGATAGGTGTTCCATGGCTCTGCTGCTTGATGTTTGTGACTGACCAGGACCGGAAGCCCGACCCCAGTGAAGATGCACGCAGCCCTGACAAAGGTCGGGGGTGGCACCACTGCCACACGGAGACGAAAGCCGGTTCTGCTGAAGGCGCTGCACTGCCATTGAGGACAGAACTGCTTGCAACTTCTGCCACCGGCCACTCCATCCTCATCCGTGTTAAAGGGCTACGACCGCACAGAACAGGCTTGGGGGGCCGCCCTGCATCTCCCTAACTCCCACGCAGGCCGTAGGGGGGCCACCCGAGGGGCAACGAAACCTCCACAAAATGGCCGCCCCCGCGGAGGAAAGCAGCCGCGGGCGGCACCTGGGGATGGAGGGAGATGGCGAGGACGACAGCGACGAGACCGTCATTGAGGGCTCCGTATCAGAGAGCGACGAGGAGTTGGAGATCTGCAGCAGGAAATGGTAACGCTTGTTCCTGTGCAGGGGCAGAGCGGCGGGAGTTTGGAAAGTGCGCTCCGCAGCTCATCGGGCAGAGGCGGCCTGCCTGCCTCCCTTCCTCCCTGTCTTCTAAAACCATCCACACACAGGAACCACCCTCTCCTGCATCTCACGTCCCACAGTATTAAATAAATGTGTATTGTAGAAGGGTTTTTAATATTTTTTTTTCCTGTTCACAGCTGCTTTGCATTGCTGATAAACTGGGCGAGTGGCCCTGTTTGTTTCACACACACCTTGTGTGGGCCTCCGGGTTTGTGCCGCCAAACCTTCCCGAATAGCAAATAACATGCTAGTTTGTGGAAGCAAAAAAGTACCAGAGCCCTACTCAGAGAAAATGTAGAAATCAGTATGATTTCTGGTATGATCACTGGTGATATTATGATATCAGGGATTGGAAGGGTGTACCATTTTCAGTACATTGTCTCTTGCATTTTCTAAGGCGTAGCAAAGAATCAAAGTGGCCAAGCAGCTGTACTTCTATGTACTGGCTCTGTGGGCTAGTATCACTTGTAAATATGTAAAATAGTGATGTACCTCCATACCTAAGATTTTTATGTGGAGTGTCAGGTGTATCTTCACCATGTGGAGATAACTACTGCTGCTGTTACTGTAAAGGTATGCTCAGTCAGTGTGCAGTTAGCAGAGGTTAAGATGGGTGCTGGTCTCAATTGCCCTTTGAGTTTGTAGGATTGAAAAGTAGACCGTACTGTTAAATGATTGGTTTATTATTTTTTTTCCCAAAGGTTTCCTTTTCTTTGTAAAGACATTTCTTTAACACCTGAAACAAGAATTAACAAAGGTAGGACACAGTATCTTTCAGTCTGTCTCATTTTTTTCTATGAAGTGTTACTGTGGATGTTGCCTGTGACCATGTTATTTAAACCTAAGCAATTGCAGGAAGTCCAGTCTGACAAACTATACGTGCTTTTTTATTATACCAAAGTTTCAGCTTGTATTTTAGAAGAATGAGCACTCTTAGTGCTTGCAAAATAGCTCTGCATTTAATTTTTTCTTTCTTCTTAGGTTCTGCATCTGAGTATACCCGATTTGGGAATTGTTTTAACTACATATAGGAATATGTAGCCTCCTTGTTTATATGGGTGCATAAGATTTTACTCTGTTTAAGCAGAGTAAAATAAATGGAATCTAAATTCGTATTAGTTATATGGGTAGGGTCTATACAGTCTATACACATACAGTCACATGTAACTATAGTTGTGTATAGTATTTTTTAAAACCCCTTTAGTACTGTCAATGTATCTATTCTCTTTAAATTCAACTTGCAAAATTTTGTTCAGGAAGTTTATAAATGCATTATTTTAAGTATGTAATTGAATTAAAGGAAAGACATAAATGCATGCACAGTAATTTAAATCCTCAGAGTCTTCCATAATAACTTACTTAGAGTAGGTTGTGTGAGAACAATAGTTCTATGGATGCCTCTGTGGCATTTCTATATAATCCACTTGATTTGCTTTCCTGTATGTTTTGTTCCAGCACTACAGAGACTTCTTATGTTTAAGTGACCTAGTGTGTTCTAAGTGTTCTTCTGTATGAATTTTTGTCATTTTGCCAGTTCGAAGACCTGAGTGGACTATTGTTTTTTGTTTGTTTTTTTAATCAACGTATTCTGAGTTACTATAAACCTTACCTGTAGCCCTTTGAAATCTGCAGAAACTTTTCCTATGGCTGTGATGCATCCTGATGCTGCATGTTTTGTAGTTGCTCAGTGGTTATCCACAGGAACTAAAACCTGACAACATTAGTTATGCATGGTTTAAACTATGAGTCAGTTTGTGAAGTGGGGACTTGTCTGAGAATTGAGTACTTGCTTTTCTCTTGGTAAATGTAATAGAATAAATATAATAATAATGGAATAATAATGTTATATTTCTACCTGTAGCATTGTATATTCATTACATTAAAATTAGTATTTAATTACTACTGTATTTTCACATATTTGTATAGTAGCAGTTTAATGGTGAGATACATAACATAAAGATTCATTTGATGGGTGCCAGTAAAACACAATTTTAGTTAGGAAAACTAAGGGTCCAAACTCAAGGGTTTCTATCTTTTTCTTCCAGTGATAAGTTATTCCTTTGCATAGTTATTACAGGAAGAACTTAGAATCATAGAATCATCAGGGATTGGAAGGGACCTTGAAAGATCATCCAGTCCAATCCCCCTGCCACCGCAGGATCACCCAGACAAAGTCCAGGCAGGTTTCAAATGTCTCCAGAGAAGGAGGGTTTACAAACCCCCCAGGCAGCCCCATCCAGTGCCCTGTCACCCTCACTGGGAAGAAATCACAGAATTAGTCAGGGTTGGAAGGGACCACAGGATCATCCAGTTCCAACCCCCCTGCCATGGGCAGGACCCTAGGCTGGAGCCTCATACAGCCTCGCCTTAAACACCTTGGGAGACAGCCCTTTACAA
>VZRI01006854.1:1197-34046 GCA_013397515.1 Upupa epops
CATGGCCAAAGTGTAAGACCCTGCCCTTGGCCCTGTTAAACCTCATCCTGTTGGCCTCTGCCCATTGAACCAGCCTGTCCAGATCTCTCTGCAGCATCTTGCTCCCCTCCAGCAGATCGACACTGCCTCCCCAGTTCGGTGTCATCTGTTAATTTACTAAGGGTAGACTCGATCCTCTCATCCAGGTCATCAATAGAGATGTGGAATAGAACTGGGCCCAATACTGATCCTTAATATTACTTGTTTTAACAAGACATGAAGAAAAGCTCTCATTCTATTCTCACTCTTCCAGCACCTTAAACCTAAGAAACTTGAAAAGACTCATTGGAACTGAAAAGTATGAGTATGTTTGTTCCTGTGAATCAAATGAAGTTAGGTCCATGGAGCTTAACATCATAATATGTACAACATGGTCTAAAACACCAACAGAGCCAGTCCTGTCACAAAGTTGGGTGACTGGAGTCAGAGCACGGTGAGGTACCTCAGGAAGGAGCTCAGCAGAGGTGCTTGCTGTGCGAAATTTGCCATATTTAGCATCCAATGGATTTCAAGTGTTGTTTCTCAAAATGCCCTACTTTACAAATGCATGTTTTATTTTGTGCTTATATTTCTTTGTACAAAGGGACACCATGTGTTTTTATGAGTGTTACGGTGCAAACTAAATGGAGAGCAGTGTTGACAACCATTTGCAGGATTTTACCTTCCATTCCTTTAACTCTAGACTTATGCATGTGTTGGGGTTTCTTTTGTTTTACCTTGAGTTAGCTGCATAACACGGGGCTGCAATTCCCACTGAGATGTTCCCTGCTCTCCTACCTGGCCTTGATCTGCTCCGGGTATGTAGAGCTCCCATGGACCTGCCAGTGCTGCACAGGCCCCTCTGCAACCTGAAAGTGCTTGAAATGGAAGATGCCTAAGAAGCTGAATCCCACTTTGTCACACATTCACTGAGGAAAATATTGGAGGAAGAGAAGCATGAGGCACTGACATGGAAATTCAGGTTTTGAGCTGCCGCTGCCCACGCTGCTGCTTTTGCAGTTGTTTCCCAAGTGCTGCTGCAAGATGGTTTTGCTTTTCCCTCTGATCACACTGCTGCTAGAGTTGCCTGCCAGGAGCTGCAGCCCTTCTTTTTCCTGGCTCAGCATGTTTGCGTGGGGATGGATCTAGTGGGGCTTCCCATGGAAATGGCCTTTAAGTGTCCTTGGTTCCCTTCCCAGCTGAGTTTCTCTCTGCAGCAGACATCACAGAATCACAGAATTATTAAAGCTGGAAAAGCCCTCTGAGCTCATCCAGCCCAGCCTAGGACCTAACATCACCACAGCGGACACATCAGGGCACTAAGAGCCACAGCCAGTCCATTCCAGGGTCTGAGCACCCTTTTGGTGAGAAAGGGCTTCCTAAACATTCAACCTAACCCTCCTCCTGCCCTGCCCTCTCATCCTGGCCCTAGGTGCCTGGGAGAAGTGCCCAACCCCCACCTGACTGCAACTCCTTTCAGTGAATTGTTGAGAGGGAGAAGATCCCCCCTGAGTCTACTCCTCTCCAGGCTAAAGACCCCAACTCCCTTAATCTCTCCTCATCAGCCTTTCCCTCCAGTCCCTTCCCCAGCCTCATTGCTCCTCTGATGTATTGCAGCCTCAATCTCTTTCCTGAAGTGAGAGGCCCGTAACTGTCCCCAGTACTCAAGGGGAGGCCTCTCTAGTGCCCCTTACATCCCTAGTCCTGCTGGCCACACTATTTCTGATCCAAGCCAGGATGCTGTTGGCCTTTTATGCTACCTGGACACACTGCTGTCTCAGGGGCTGAGGTGTGTGACATCTTGCAGTCCAGTCAGGATGCTGAACAGATCAGCAAGAGCCCTCTCTCCAGTTCTACTGGCTCAGTGTGTGCCTGTGCTGGAGAAGCTGCTCTGGTTGTCCAGGACCCACTGCTCAGGATAACTGCCCTGTCCTAGCCCTTTTCCAGGTCTTTGTGTAGTTTACTTTCCAATTTTCCCAGCTGCTGTTCAGGATAAAGCTGTATCAGAAGACTGAAGCATTGATAGCACTCCTGTGACACAGTAACTGCCCAGTTCAGATTGCTTTCAGGAGGTTCCTGACACCGACTCATGCAGAAAGTACCTCCCAAACATTTTGGGCACAGAACTGGAGATTCATGAATGACAGAACATGTAAGGCTGGCTCTGTCCATGTTCACTCCTATCTCATCTCCTGTGCCCAGTGATGAGGCATCTCAGCAATGCTGGTGCCCCCTTCCAAACAGGAAAACGCAACTTAGCCTCCTCAGATGGGGACTGTTCAGTGCCCTAGAACATGAAACCTTATATTCTTGCTACAACTGCATTTCATTTCTGTGAACAGCTGAGCCCTCTTTCACATTTTTTGAACCCAGAAGAAAAGGAGGATCATTAGAAGTAAAATATGTTATTAAATGGGAGCTGGCATGTGTCAGGCTTATTGATGGGAGCTTGCATAAAATGTGATATTACTTCATTCCCACCTTAATTGAAGATATTTTCAGCCTAAGTGATATGTAACTGCTCAGCAATTTAGCTCTCTTCTCAGAATAATTCCATTACATGTATTCTTTCTGGGTGTTTCCATTGATACATAGGATAAGTGTCTCTCACAATAGCCTGTAAGGGGGTCAGGCAGATCTCCCTTTATTGAATCCCTTTGAAAACAGCGTATTTTCCCTTCTTAAAGTCAATGGTTAAATTAATAAACACAATGAGAAGCCTTTCAAACGAGAGGAACATTCCCTCCGCTTATGAGCTAATTCCCCGGACACCCACTTACTAAAGATTTGACAGGAGTAACATGAAGCTGCACCGTTCACTGGGTGGTTCATTTTTTATCAAACACGACAGGAAGAATGAAGCCTTGTCTGTGTTTGAAAGCCGATTCGTGTTTCTGCCATTTCTTTAGGCATTCTTACAGGAACATCTGAGTTCCCCCTTTCTCATCTCCCGCTGTATTACCTACAGCTCTGCAGCCATTAACACGACGATGGAGATTCTTGCATGAAGTCTCCTTCTCTACCTGTGTACTTATGAAAGAACCCATTTCAAACGGTGATGAAAAGAGAAATAATTACAAACACTTCAGCAAATAAAGAAATCTCCAAGAGCTGTGTTTCATATTAACCACCACACAGAACATTTACCAGGCAACGGGCCAAGCTGAGATTAACTGGATCTTTTTTTAAGAGGCGTTTGTAATGTAAATTTAAAACCAAACAGTAAAAAACACGCTGACAAACCTGTACATTACTGCCACGATCTGCATCTAGGCCCAATAAAATAATAGAGAGGAAAGCTGCCAGCATCCAAGCCAGGGAGATGCAAATGCCCTGTTCTGCAGCTCACTGATAGCAGCTGGAGAGCTGAATTTCAAATCACCACTTCAAAGCTTTTCTAGGAAATAATTGAACACTTAATGATATTAAAGTTCCATGATAGCTCTGATGCCAAATTGATGTTCAAATTAATTTATTTAACTAATGATCTTTACACATGTCTGGAGGATGCTCCTCTGTGCGTGTGCGGTTCTGCCATGGAGAGGAGTAAAACAAAAATTACAGTGGGACATGGGGCTTGTCCCAGGACATCAGGGCAAGTGGGGTGGCAGTTGGCTCTGGATGAGGTGAAGAATCACAGAATAGCCACGGTTGAGAGGGACCTTAAAGATCATCTAGTTCCAACCCCCCTGCAGAAACAGGGACACCTTCACGAGGTCAGGTTACTCAGGGCCCCAGCCAACCTGGCCTTCAACACTTCCATGGATGTGGCAGCTACAACTTCCTTGGGCAACCTGTTCTAGTGTATCAGCATCCTCACAGGAAAGAATTGTTTCCTCACGTCCAACCTCAATCTCCCCTCTTCAAGGCTGTAACTCTATCCCCTCACCCTCTTGCTACCACGCGTGTCAAAAACCCTACCCAGCTTTCTTGTAGCCCCCTTCCACTATTGGAAAGCTGCTAGAAGGTCACCAGGCTGAACAATCCCAACTTGCTCAGCCTGTCCTCAGAGGTGCTCAGCCCCTGATCACTTGAGTTGCTCTCCTTTGGACACATTCAAGGAGCTCTATGTCCTTCTTATGTTTGAGACCCCAGAACTGGACACAGTACTCCTGGTGAAGTCTTACCAGTGCGGAACAGAGTGGGAGAGTCACCTCCTTTGACTGACTGTCACTGCTTCTTTTGATGCAGCCCAGGACGCGGCTGGCTTTCTGGGTTGCAAGCACACACCAACGGCTCCTGTTAAATTTCTGATCCACCTCCATCCCTAAGTCCTTCTCCTCTCAGGACTGTTGTAAATCCTTTCTCTTCCCAATCTATATTCATGCATGGGTTTGCCACAACCCAGGTGCAGAACCTCACTCTTGCCCTTGTTGAAATTCATGCGGTTTGCACGATCCCACTTCTGGAACCTGGCAAGGTCCCTCTGGATGACCTCCCTTCCCTCCTCTTTTAGACAACAGATACTTTGATATCATTTATTTGGTGCCAGCTGGGCCTGCCTCCAGAGCAAACTAGGAGGGTATCTTTCTTCAAAGTGCAGCAAGAGGCCCAGACTTGCCTGCAGCAAAGAAGAAATGGATTTTGCTTAAGGCATTGCTGGGCGATTCTGCTGTTTCACTGCCAGCTAACCTGACTCCTGTCAGTTTGGGGAAAAGAAGACATGAAGGTCAACTAGTAACCCCAAGAACTTCTGTCTGTGTGCCTGAGGTGTGGGGCAGAAGGAGCTTCCTGTAGTGCTGGTAGCAGGGTCCTGCACCTGAGCAGGGAACTGCCCCTGAGCAAGAGATATTAAGATGTGCATGGGGACAGCTATCAAACAGATGCAGATCCACAGTAACCTTCACAGCTTGCTCTAGCCAATAGCCTCCTGCACAGTTTTGAAGTAGTTTCCCCACTCAGGGCGGTTATACCATTGCTTCTCTTTTCCCACCCCTCAGCCTCTTGTTATTTAGATGAAAAGCTCTGCCATACATGAGCCGTGCCTCTATAGTGAAGCCAACAGGTTTAACACAGCTTTGCTCTGAAGCCATCCAGTCCTTTTTGAAGTGAGAAATTGTAATTTAAGGAAGGAGATAAACTGGGCAAGAGAAAGCAATCAAATCTCAAACTCCAGAGTGCAGAAACCCTCCACTAAAACCACAATCATGTTTGCTCCATGTTCTGATGCTGTTGGTGAGGACATACAAAATGTATGAGTATTCTTGACAGAGAAGTGTGGGAAATGTGTCAGAAAATGTGGGAGAAAGATGCATAGGAAATGATAATCCACAGTTTCTCAGACTGCTAAGAGGCATCCATTTAAAACTAAAAGTGACTCTGCTCCTCACCACCTGTAATTGTAATGTGGCCTTTGTGACCACGGTACAGGCAACTCCTTTACATGAGGTGAAGGTCACTATTCTATGAGGACAGGCTGAGGGAGCTGGGCTTGTTCATCTTGGAGAAGAAAATGCTTCAGGGGAACCTGAGAGTGACCTTCTAGTCCCTGAAAGGGGCTACAAGAAGGCTGCAGGGGGACTGTTTACAAAGGCCTGGAGTGATAGGATGAGAGGCAATGGCTTCACATGAAAGCAGGACAGATTGAAATGGACTGTTAGGAAGAAGTTCTCGAGCAGGAGGGGCATTGAACACCGGAACAGGTTGCCCAGAGAGGGAGCTAAGGCCACATCCCTGGAGCTATGCAAGGGGAGGCTGGACAAGGTTCTAGGCAAACTGATCTAGTTGAGGATGTCCCTGGTCCCTGTAAGTGGCTTGGACTAGATGACCTTTGGAGATCATTTCCAATCCAGGCCAGTCTAGGATTCTATGACTATGATTCTGTGACTCTGTGTGCTCCCTCTGATTCTGCTCACTCCCTGTGCCCTAAGGAAGCATAATTTGCACCACTTGTAGCTATCTCACTGCACTGTGCATACCCTGCCACCTTTGCTTGTCATCTCCTCTCATTCTGCTGTGACTTGCCTGCTCAAAGTACACTGAAGGGTTAATGCAAAGATGTACACGGTGCCAAGGGCAAAATAGTACTTGCCTTGTGGATAAATAGGAATTTTCAGCTGTTGGGTCTCTGAATTAAAACACGTGGCCTCAAAAGGCTGTAAGTCACGTCAGTGAAAAAATTCTCCACAAAAGCACTGTGTGGAGAAAAATTTTGAGAGCCTTGCAGCATGAAAAAGGGAAAGAGAAGCAGCCTGGTCTTGCAGGGGATTAATCCTTCCTTATAAATTAGCCTCTTTGTACCTGTGAAGCATGTTTGATCAGATTCCAAATCGAGGCAGTGAGCTGTGCCAAGCGGGAAGCTGAAGAGTAGAGGAATGTCTGATATTTAAATATTTTAGCAGCTCTTGATCTGGGTTAGTATTTTATTAGCAGCAAATATGCCTCTTTGCTAAGGAGTCTACAGCTACTGCTCACTGTGCTGAGCTCTGGATGGCCTTGCTCAGAGTTCAAGTTAAGAGCTAAGTATAACATTGATACCACTCATTTCTTCTTTCCAAATGATGGACAGAATACACCTGCATGGATGGGTGCTTTCATTCTTGGTGCCTTGGTTTGCGTGTTGGAGCCACACATCTCCTCCACTTCCCCACTACACTGCTTTGTGCAGCACACACCAACACCAGCAGAGCTGCATCACCCTAAACACATCCGACTGCAGGGTCTGTGCCTCATCAGGATGCTGCTGGGGTGGCTGCTGGCAGCTTGGTGTGGGGAACAGGCTTAAAATCCAAGATATAAAAGTAGTTCAAGCCTGTCTCTGCCATGGTGGCTGCCAGTGGCACAGGCATGCACAGGATTTGTCCTCCTCTATTCACCAGCAAATGTTCCAATTGGAGAGGCTGAGGGAGCCGGGGCTGTTCAACCTGGAGAAGAGGAAGCTGGGGGGAAACCTTGCTCTCTACAACTACCTGAAAGGAGTTGTAGTGAGGCCAGTGCTGGCCTCTTCTCCCTAGTGACTTGCACTAGGACAAGAGGAAATCGGGTCAGGCAGTGCCAGGGGAGGTTTAGATTGGATCTTAGGAAAAACATCTTTCCAGAAAGAGTGGGGAGGCCTTGGAACAGGCTGCCCAGGGAGGGGGTGGAGGCACTGTTTCTGGAGGGGGTCAAGAAATGGGCAGACATGGTGTTTCAGGAGATAGGTTAGTGGTTGGGGGTTGTAGGGCAGACAATTGGACTTGATGATCTTGAAGGTCTTACCAGTCTCGATGATTCTGTGATACTATGATCCAAATGACAGCACTGGGTTGAATTGGGGCTGAAGCAGTAGTGTAAATTATCCACATGAAAAACAGACTCAGCAAAGTAAAGCTTGTGGGGAATTTGCCTAACAGTGTGCTGCTACCAAGTCCTGAAATCTTAATTTTTCTGTATCCTTATGCATATCTGACTAGTCTGTTACACCCAGTCTGCCTGGGTAGCCAGCTCACAGTGGCTACCAGAAATACTACCATGATTTTCTTCCACTACCTCAGCTGAGGAACACATAGCACTGTACCTGGATCACACACAAACTTTAGTCATTTTCAAAACTGTGGTAGTGACTGCAACCACTCTGCTTTAGCTTCTTCCTCTGTTTTTTCATACTGCATGTTCTACTAAATTAATTAAAAAATTGGGGAGCCCTCCAGTGGCTAAAATTATAGTCTAAATTAGCAGTGTGTTAAGGAGTTCCGTAAACACCCGACGGTGTCTCCAGCCTTCATAAAACCCCATCCATTTTAGCACAGAATTTCACAAACTCTCACCTCCTCACAGAAACCATAATGTTTTAAAGGTCATTTCACTGGAGTGCACATTAAGGTGCCCAGGGAAACCTCTTCCTACAAGTGCTTTTCTGAAGACACTCCCCAAAAGCAATTAGTAAAATATCCACCTTCATTTCTTGGACATCTCTTTTAAAATGTAAACTCCAGTAAGTTTAAGATGCTCTGCATTTGATAACCATATTTTTCTCCTTCTCCTCAGATTGGAACTTGGTATTTTATTTCTCATTCCCCCTAAAAATCTAGTCTCTATTGGAGGGGAGGAAGTTGTATCCTTGACTCTGCCAGCCGCTGCACTGATCGTTTAGAAGCCACTATATTGCAGATTTATGCCGCAATGATGCCACAAGGGTGTCTGTGAAGAGAAAGGAGGAAAAGTATGCAAACCTAACCCTGGCTCTGCAGTGCAGAGCTGCAGCTTACTGATGTTAAACAAAAAGCGTTCAGGAACTCTGCTCTGGATCCTCCTTGATCTCACTTCAGAAATGCTCTTTGATTTCCCCGAGAGGAGATTTGGACTATGAATCTGTGGGTTGGCAATGCAAAGCAAAAGCACAATGTTTTGTCCTTAAGATGGCAACTATGTCCTACTACAGGCTTCACAACTCTGTGAGATTGGTGACAGAAGTAAGCACAGAGGGAGAATGAGTGATGTTTTTTAAATGAGGATGTTTGGGGCCATTTAATGTGTGATTCAGCCCAACAAACCAGAAGCCTGATGCAAAGGCTGTTTAAGTCGATAGCTTCTGGCTATCTCTCTTGGAGATGGATAAGTGGATCAAACTAAGAAAAATACTAAATCTCCCTTTGAGCCAGGAGTGGGGTGGAGGTGCCCAGCCCTGCACCTGAGCTCCCTGTCACCTACAGTCTGTTGTCAGCTGCAGAGCAGCTGTGATGCAGAGCCAGTTGGGTCACCAGCCTGCCCTCTAAGTAGCCGTGAACTGACATTGGTGCCTTGAAAGACCTACCAGTACAATGGGTTTTTAACTCTCCTCCCAAACTTTGCAACAGGCTTCTGTTGCATAGTGCTTTGCTGCCTGCAGGTGATCACAGCATTTCAGAGGCAGCCTGAGCCAATATCCCATCTCCCAGAACCTATGCAGTACATCACATTCCTACTGTACAACAGGAGGGCTACTCCATCATGCAGGGTACCTGTCACCAGCCCTGACAGCGGTGGGCTGCACGGAATGGTGCAGTGAAGACAGAGGAGGATCCGCTCCATGATCTTGCCAGGGACAGAGGTGGGACTGGCTGGTCTGTAGCTCCCCAGGTCATCTTTTTTACCCTTTTTAAAAATGGAGGTTATGTTTTCCCTTTTCCAGTCAGTGGGAACTTCAGCAGACTGCCCTGATTTCTCAAATAAGATGGACAGTGGCTTAGCAACTACTTCCACCAGTTCCCTCAGAACCCTTGGGTGTATCCTATCAGGTCCCACAGAGTTGGGAATCTTTAGGTTCTTTATAAGGTCATGAACCGCATCTGCCCTTTCCACAGGTAGTTCTTCCTTCTCCCAGTCCAAGCCCTTGACCTCCATGACCTGGGTGGCCTGGTTTGGGTTTTTGCCATGAAGACTGAGGCAAAAAGCTTCAATCTGATGGAAACATTGTCCTTCCTGAGTAAGAGGGCAGACAACTTCTCTTGTGCTGTGCTGTGGGTCACTGCACCTACACTACCGTCTGCTATCACTTGTCTGAAAGGCCCTCTCTCAGCTGCTGCCACAGAAGTCCAGTAGCCCTTCCCCAAAGGTAAGAAAGAGCACAGCACAGCCTCCAGTCATCTGCACAAGCACAGAAATAGCATGGGGTCCCTACAAGTGGAAATCAGTCTATGTCAAGAGCTGTCAAAAGCTGTGGTTGCCACAGGGATAACTGGTTTGTGCCAGCTGTAGTTGATGGGATGAGAAGAGACAGGATAATATGCCTTCTGTTGTTTAATTAAAGATTTTCTAAATCTGCATAAACTGAAGTTCTGGGTGCTGAAAACCTGAATGTGAATTCAGTGAATGCACCCTGATATTTGTAGCAAGGAGGGAATGCTGGGGGAATGGGGTACCTCCCAAACTGAAGCAGTGCTCACAGCAGGAAAGGCTGTCTGATGATGCTCTTGCCCTTTACTTCCCACCTGCAGGCTGCCTGTAGATTAATGCTTGTCAGAATCTTCCCTTATTGCAGGAACTGCAATCTTTACTTTAATATCCAGAGAGGGGGCACTTTGGGTTATTTTTCACAGCACAAGTGATTGAAACATGACAATAAAGCATTAGCATGATCCTAAAAGCACCAGCTCACAGCCCAGTGTCTTCTCTTCAAAGGAGGAGACAAATGGCATGGCAGAGGGCTGCTCTGTATACTGATGGCTACTTGAAGGACTGCAAAGAGATAAAAACAAACAATTAACCACCACACACTGAAATAAGGACAGGGATCCAGAGTGCTGGGAACCTTAGCTGTTGAATTCTACTTTTATTGTTGTTAATGGTAGGAATCAAGAGGGGATGAATAGCTCCCAGATTAAATTTGCAGCTAATCTCATAGTAGGAGGGGAAGACTCCATCATGCAGGCAGTAGCCTTATCTGGAGGATATAGTAATAAAATCCAACCTGGACAATACAAGCTAATACCCTCAGAAGTAATGAAGAAACATGTGTCCTTGTCTGATGGGGCTGGCAGTGACCGGAAAGCAGCAATGCTGGGAAAGTTCTGGGTGGTATGATGTGGGGTGAATCAGAACACTGGCTCTATACTGGCAGTGTGGCACAGCTTCAATGCTGGGCAGTCTATCCGAGTAAAGCTCACAGCTGTGAGTCTGGGCAACATGAGAAGGGTGGCATTCACCTTGGAGAGCTGACATGCTGGGAAAAACCCCACACATTGCTATGTCATGAACTGCTAAACTTGACAAGAAGGGGCTGGCAAACTCAGAGTGAAACCAACCCTGAGAAACTCACACAGCCTTCCCAATCTTGCGGAAGGGACCTGCTCCTGAGGCTAACTCACTCACAGGAGGAGCAGTGGTGGCACAATCAGCTAGCTCCTGCTGTGGAGCTGGCAAGTGCCCTGCAGCCCAGCTGTGCTCTGGTCCTCAGCTGCAGAGGACTCTCCTCATAGATCACTCTTCTCAAGGATCAACTCCCTCTTACTTCACAGGTGGAACTGGTATTGGCAGCTCCCCAGGGCTTGCACCACATGTTCAGCTGCCCATTGCTGGTCTGAGATACACTCCAGCAGCTTTTGTAAAAACAATCACTAATAGACTAAACTTCATATTTTCTTCAGGCACTCGATCTACTCAGGTAATGAGTGTTTATAAATGCAGGAAGGCATCCCAAACGGACAGAAATGCCTGAACCTAGTTAAACTGAACCTAGATCATTTTTATTTGGGGGGGAGGGGGGGGAAGGGGGTTTGCATCTGCAAGCTCTGGGGTACCAATTTTATTGTGCCTGGGAGATAAAATTAAAGAACTAGCACAGTTGTGGATGGCTTTCCACATTTGGAAATAGGGGGCTAGTCCCCCTCTTACTCTGCTATTTCTTAATGATGTGCTTTTGTCAGTGAAGATGAGTCAGTAAAGACATGAGGATTACATTTAAATTCAGCTTTATTTGTAGTTTAAACATGTGGGAAATGAGTTGAGGAGGAAGAGCTTATACTAATCCAATGGGAAAGCTCATAACATTTTCAGATGGTTTATAAGAAATCACATTAAATTCTGTTTGCAACTGATGCATCTGTGAAGCTGGTGCTGTCGGACTACTCTCACCTGTTGCAACACAGCCACTCTTGCTTGTGTGATGGATGTGCACAGGGATGCTTCGATCATGGGCTGCACATTCAAAGCACAGCAGAGTCTATTAAATAACTAATCCACAAAGCCCATCTTTCATCTCGTTCAGATGGGCAAATGAAGGCAGCAAGAAGTAAATGACTAGCTTGTGGTCACACAGCAAAGCTGCCAGGGCTGGGACAGCAGCGCAGGAATCTGGCATTACCCTCACAAGCCCTAATTCTCCTCCCAGAGCTGCAGGGAGCCTATATCTTGGCATTCCAAATGAATGATTAAACATGACCAACAGCGTCTCCCAGCTCCAAAGCAGAGACTACCTTACTAAGGAAAACAATGCTGCTTGGGCAGCTAATTAATCACCTCTACTCTCTGTAAAGCAGCATAACGCTGTCTCACACCACTCAGAATCTTCTCAGGTGTCTCTTTGGCTCGCCTGCTTTCTGGGGAGTGATGCTGGCTCCCCAGGCCAAGTGCTCTATCCACTCCAGTCATACCCTGTCCCAGCTGGTGGTCTTTCTCAAATCTGTCAAGGAGATGAAAGACACAGAATTCCTCCAATATAAACCAAGGAGTTGGCTTTTCTAGATGTGGGGCTGGCCAGAGCAATATTTCTGCAAGTAGAACTGTCTGGTTTGTGCTAATTTCCTTCTTTGTGCACAAGTTTAAAGGAAACTGAACTGAGGTGCTAGAAGAGTACAACCTGTGAGGGGTTATTGAGGTGTCCCTCTTTGAAAGGGAACTGCTCCCATTCAGACTTTGCAGATGCTGCCCAGATGTGCAGAATGAGGATGAATTAACCACTTCTGTTGTGTAATAAGCATTTCTGGGAGGGCTCGGGACAGCTCAGCAGCTTGCTCCTGGGTGGGTTTCACTGCTTCTTAGGAAGCCGCCTCACCAGGAGACACCAAACCAACACTCTGCACTCGTCTCTCAGTCAGCCATTCAACACTCTGCATCAAAGTCCTTTTTGTAAAGATGAAGTGTTATGGGGTTGGCTTTTTCTAGGAAATTATTTTCTCCATCAACAACTGCTTGTTTCCCCTTAGGGAAGTTTTTGGTTAACTTCGGTCTTCATTCCCTCTTCTTCCTACTTTAGAACAGGACCGCTGGCCTACATTTGCGATGCTGAAAGAGGTGTAGCGATATTTCCAGTATTCAATATTTTTGTTGAAACCATCTTGATAAAACAATTTTTAATGGAACACATTTACTATTAATCATCTCTGTGCAATCTGCCTGATTTCCTAAGTCTCCCAAATGACAAAAACCATTTGTCTGTTCAGAGATGCTGGCCCAAAGCCCATCACACCCACAGGCTGTAGCATTATGCTATGAAATATATGCCTGCATCTCCATGCCATGGAATTATAACCTTAGTTTAATGAAGAAAAAAAAACCCAACTCTGTTACATAAGCAATCCCACCAGAACATGGAATTAAAGGACAAATCCAATCTGGGAAACTCAGAGGAGTGGACATGTATTTACTCTCTGAGATTACCTCTTAGCAAGTGCTAAAATACCACAGAGAGAGGTGCTGTTATAAAAAGAAAACAGATTGCTGGAGCTAGAGCTGAACTGCTCCAGAGAATACCAGAAAATACTTGTGCCTCTGCTTCTCCTGCAAGAGTAGCAGGTGCCCTGTGCAGCAGGGGTAAATGACCAGACAAAGCGCACAGTACCTCACTGTCCAATGTGCAAACCAGTTCTGGTAGATGTTCAGTGAGCTTAACACTTGATCTGAGTGAAAGCTAGAAGTGCTTTGCTACCCCATGGAGTGAGGCAGAGGAAGGAGAAGGTACTTTTCAACAAGAAGCTCCACGCTTGCCAGCTTCTTCTGCCACAGACAGGACGAGACAGTGGCATTTCTTGGACGGTCATGGTTATTTCTGCAAACTGCTTTCATGACACTGCAGAAATTCCATCAGAGAAGCACTTTTTCCTCTCTCTTTTATAAATCACTTGTTTGTGTCTTGTGGGCTTAGGAACACATCCATGGCCCAGATGCATTGCTCAGCAGAGCAGTGACCTAACCTAACGATGTCCAAATACTTCTTGGTTCTATTGTAACATTTTGCACTTCCCAGTACTACAAGCTACTCACAAACAATAGAGGACTTGTGTCTGTAACTTTTCTTGTCCCTAAAGCTGACAGAACACCTTCATTTTGAACATGCTGGTGTTCCCCAAATCCACATTTTTCAGGGTCATCATGGTTGGCATCACAGCACTCCCTGATGAGCTCCTGCCTTGACAATGCTCAGCATCATGGGGGCCAGTCTCTTGGTACACACCTCCCTTCCCCGGGGAGACTTGGGTCAGGGGCTGCTCCTTCTGTCCTACCACCAAAGCCTGACTCAAGGGCAGCGTCACACTCCTGCCCAGGAATGTGCTGGGCATACATGACTGCCTCTCTCCAGAAAGGAACAGGCCACGGTTAACAGAATAAATCAGTGTTCATACAGGGCATGGAAGAGCACAGGAATGGCCTGTATAATCCCCTTGCCTTTACACAGCAGTTGGTGAGCTTCTGCATGGGGAAGTGGGACCTGAGATATGCTGCAGGGGAAGGGCTTGGAGCACAGCCAATGTGCATTCCCCAGAGGATGCTGTGTCATCCATGATCTTTTTCTCTCTTCTACCTGCCATGCCTTTAACACTGCCATGAAAAGAAAGACATATTCTCCATGAGAAGCACAAGTACGCCAAGGTCTGTCTCTCCATGTGTTACACCCTAGGGAGCTGAAAGATCTAGAATCATATAATCATCAAGGTTGGAAAAGACCTTCAAGATCATCAGGTCCAACCATCTGCTCTACAACCCCCAACCACTAACCCATCTCCTGAAACATCCTGTCTTCCCATTTGTCAAACCCCTCCAGGGACAGTGGACCCTCTCCCTTTCAGATGCTGACTTGTCTTGAGCAGGGAATGTCCTTTGCTACCTACCTGCATACTGACAGATCTATGACACAGAAATACTTTACAAATAGTGAATGGATTAAAACATGAGTATTTCATGGCATCAGAGTTTTAGGGCATCCATCTCCAGAAACAAGAGTACAGATTTGCAGATGTGTTAGAGAGCAGTGGCTCATGGTGCTCTGTCCTGAGATAGGCATAGCTAAGGCACACGCCACCCTAAAGGTTTCCTTTGGACTGCTTTTGAAGCCTCCCTCCTGTTGCCATGCTGACAGATCCTCCAGCACCCTGCAGTTCCTGTGTGGATCACAAAATCAACCTCAGCCTTGGGCCTTCTTAAATGTGAATGAGCACAGCTGCCCCTCACAGAGGATCCCAGTTAAAAGAAGAGCAGCTGACCACACAGTGACATATGAAACAACCCCTCAAGAAGGCAAGCACTAGTCATATGCACAGCCCTGTGTCAGTGGTGGTGGCAGCCAACACAGATGGGACACTACCCACACGTGTGGAAAACACAGCTGTGAGTGGGTGGCCATGCCAGTAGCATCAGCAAGGCATCAGAAAGAGAGAGCCCATGAGCCGTGCAATAGGACATACCCTGCTCAAGAGCGAGATGCCACTTGTCTTGGGTCCCCTCACCCTGAGAGAACCAGCCACCAGTGGCTGCTTCGTTAGCAGTATGCCAGCATGGTGCTGCTTGCCAGAAAAGGAAGCCCATGCGAGTGCAGGCAGCCTGGGGTGAAGACAGGTCCTCGTCAAGGGTGAGCAGACTTATGAGGGAAACAGCAGGTCTCATTCACCACTGAACACGCAAGAACCGTGACGGTTCAGGCACCTGTGTACAACAAGAGCCTTATGTAGCAACCAGCATAAGGGTTCCTCTCTCTGCTGAGATACTGTGGATGCTTATTTTTGCTAGTGAACAGCTTCTTCCATGAACACCCACCACAAATACACACAGCAGCTAACCAAACAACTCACAAGGACATAGGCATCAGCTTCTACAAATGGCAGCAGCTTCTTTCATTTGTTAGAGTAGCTGAAACAGATTCACTACCCACTAACTACAAGAGTCCCTATTTTTGTCATCTGAGGCTTGCAGGCAAAAGGCATATTAGTTAGACCGACCATCACAGTTTGAAAAGTAGCCATGGTTTGGGGGACACAGCGTCTTTCTTAGATCTGGAGTGGAAACAGCACAGCTAATCCTTTTCACCTGAAATCCAGTAAACAAAAGTGATTTCTCTTGCTTTGGCAACACTTTTTTTCACTGATTTTCACATAAGGTAAATATCAGACAATACCTCCAGTTTCTTTTTTCCTCAGTAATGGAAGAAGCACAGTCAAGAGGAGTGTGCACATCCAAAAGTAAGTTTGCATGTTGGTTATATATTTGTCACTAAAAAACACCAAATGTGTTTCAAACTGTAATCAGTTAATGGAAACTCCTTCCTAGAAGAACATACACTCACAGCCATATTCAAAACCTCTTGAAATCAGAGCTGTATCTCAATAAGATCTAAATGACCTTTGAACAGGTTCCTTTCACAAAGGAATGAAACCCAGTGGGCTGTTACCGCAAAGCTCTCCCTTCATTAACTCCATTAAGGACAGTGGTTGCAAACACTTCACTACTTTGCAAATTCTTCTTCAGGGACTCTTGCAAGAAGCAAAGCAAAAGTAATCAGGCATACTTAGTCTACACTCTAAATGTCCAAAAGACATGTTACCAGGTAGTCCAGATTGTACTGTAAGGGCTCCAGCAGCTCTGGAAGAGAGATCAGAGCTGCAATTGATTCTCACCCACTGCTGTAAATTCATTGTTTCTCTCCTGACAGTGACTGTCAGGAGTAGTGTAGGAGAATGACTGAGAAGCAGATGGCTCCATCTAATAAATTTTGCAGGCTCATTTTTAAACAAGGGAGGCAGTCAGCACTGACAGCACTACGGAAAAACCCTGCTGCCTGTTCTATTGTCAGCAGCAGCACTGGGAACGTGCTGCATGACCCCACTGGTTGGTAGGCTGGTCAGGTAGGCAATGCCAGCTCCTTCCTGGACTGGTGATAGCCTATTTCTCAATTCCCACAACAGCAGCCTAAGTTTCACCCTCTCTAGTTTCACCCTCTCTTCCTCTCTAGACAGGAAGAAATAAGAAAATATTCTTCTTCAAATCATGAGCTTGCACCTGCTGTGATGGTCACTCATACAGCAGCATTTAGTGCTGTCGAGTTCTCTTTACATAAGCAACAGGGACTCACTGATAGATGGTGCTGTTGTTGGTTTCACTGTTCTTGGCCGACTCTCTGCAGCAGCTCTTTTCACCATTAAGCTGGGGAGACCCAAGCAAACTACTGAGTTTGCCTCCAAGTAGCTTTTCCAAGCAATGGTACTTTACTGTATGTGCATACACATGCATTAGTATGAGACAGACATATTTTGCAGGCCAGTGCAGTGAATCAATTCCTGTTGTCAGTAAAATCCAGGGGAAATAAAAATCTGTCATCTGCAATTGAATGGTTTAACATTTTCTGGAGACAAAAATGAGTTTTTTCATATTTATCCTATTCTACAAAGAAAGTATCAGTGCATGAATATTCATGATTCCATAAATAATTAACTTAATAAATAAGTAAATAACCATGGTGTTTCAGATAGTAGTAAAAATATTTACATTTTAGTCACTTTTAACCTGAGAACCACTGTGGAAATAGTAATTCAGTTGTTTTAGGAGAGATTCCTGAAGAACAGAGGATTCCTGAAGTGTCTGTGTGTCAGAACTGCCTTCTCTTTTTGGAAGGTGTGCAGAAAGTGGACTCCATTATCTGTGTGATTTTATTTTTCACCTTTTATATAGAATATACTATATATTCTAGATAGAAGATATTGTCACATAACACCTTTTACACAGATATAAGTATTTCTTTACATAAAACATAGAGTGAAGCAGGTAAGGGACTCATACCTCTTCTGAAAGGCCCTAGCAGTTCTGCATTGCAGGCTGGTGCAGGCAGTATGTTGCAGGACATTCACCAGCAGAACAAGGCAGTTGTCTTGCAGGACAACTTCACAGTTATCTGTAAGGAGAAGGAAACATTTCAAACTGCTAACAGATTTCTTCTTCAGTTTACATTGCAATAATATTCTTTTTAAGCAATAAAAAGCCAGCAAGACTACGGATGTAATTCTCCCCCTGTACTGCAGCTGGCAGGGGAGAGTTAGGTTGGATGTTAGCAAGCCCTTCCTCACTGAAAGTGTGATCAGAGCCTGTAAGGGGCTGCCAGGACAGTGGTAGAGTCCCCATTCCTGGAGGTGTTGAAGGACAGCCTGGCTGTGGCCCTTAGTGCCCTGGTCTGGCTGCTGTGGTGATGTTAGGTCCTGGGCTGGATGAACTCAGAGGTCTTTTCCAGCCTCAATAACTCTGTGATTCTGTAATAACATGCTGATTAAATCTGAAGTTTGCTTGGTTTGCTCTGTGTCTATGTTCTTGTATAAAAGCAAACCATTTGGCTGACCACAGTTGCAGATCCTAAATGCAACTCAGCGTTTCCAACATTGTTTAAGTAATTTCAAACGTATCATCACATCCAGGCTTCAGAATGCTCCCTGTGCTCTGCTAAACATTTCCAACAGACAGCTCTTGCTGTGAAGTCAGCCAAGAAAAGAATAGTTACTGAACAGCAGATAAAGGGCAAATCTGGTCAGGGACAGACAGCCCAATCCACTGACAGGCAAGGCAAAGCACCTACACAACTATGGCACCTTCCATCTGCTTGTGAAATATGAAGGATTATTAAACAAGTTCTTTATATCTTGCCGTTTAACAGTTCTCCTGTTAAAGATCAAAGGCAGCTGATACCTTCTGCCACCTTTGAATAAGTATGAAATAAGTCACAATTTTGGGACAGAGAAACCGAGTAAGAATAAATCACATTTCTGAAACTTTACATTTGGAGCTGCTGTCTTCTATTTGGAGCTACTATATGATGTCCACATCAGCACATCAGGAAAAACAACTTCTCTGACAAAGTGCTCAGGGGTTGGAACAGGCTGCCCAGAATAGGAGGGAGTCACCATCCCTGGAGGGGTTCAAACAACATGTAGATGTGGCCCTGGGGAACAGGGTTTAGTGGGCAGGTGGAGTTTGGTTGATGGTTGCCTGGATGATCTTGGAGGTGTCTTCTAACCTTAATGATTCTATGATTCTACTAATACAGTATTACAGTATACTAATATAGTTGTTTTGTGATAGAAATTGTCACTGCTGGCTGGCCCACACGCACACTTCTGCCAGACTTAACAAGTGACTCTGTAACTTCAATGACCACCTAATAAAGCACCTAATAAATCTTCCACACTCCAGCACTCGCACTTTACGGCTATAAGCACTTTGTTGCAAAACCCTTCTTTTCTAAGTGAAACTATTTCACTGCAGATATAACATAGATTCCAAGGAGTACTCTTAATAAAAGAGCAGTAGGCTTCAAGCCCTGCTGCGTTTGCTTGCTGCAAAAACCACTATTTTTGTAGAGAGACAAATAAGAGGAGGCATTGTACAATTTGCTTTCAATACACATCTTGTGGGCTGAGAGTGTACTTAATTATTGGGTATGGAACAAACCTCCGGAAACTGAAACATTCCTAGCAGTACCCAAAACAGAAGGTGTGCGGGGTTCTGCTGTTTCTTTTGTGTATGTTTCTACAGCTAGCATTTGGCTTATGAAACTAGGGCAGGGCAAGAAAGCAGGCTTCAGAGGCTTCTTCCAGATGCAAGAGATTAGGTCTGTCATTGTGACTGCACTTGAGCTCACAGAACGCACGCAGGCAATCCTTGCTCCAGGAGAAACATGCTTCAAGGTCCTGAGCCCACTGACAGATGGAGCAATTGTATGCATGCAGGTGATGCTATTGAAATCAGGGAAACTTCCCTCCTGGTGCAGTCTCTAGCAGCTGGAAGTGTGCTTTTTAGATTTGGGCCCTTGAATGTAATTTGAAACATGGCGTGATGCATTTATTGTGGTGGATAACACATTACTCTGCCTGGACTCCCACTGACTTCAAGGAGCCTGCTCACAGTGCAAGGACCCACTCAGCAGTCAAAGCCTCTCCTTGGACACAACATATACAATAATCACAGCAAAAACTCATTTTTAACTGTATTTGGGGAAAGCCCTGCACAGCACTGTGGGTGAAAGCCATCGATATGTTGATGCTGCTCTCTAGCTATTCTCAATGCAGGAGGGTGGAAAATCAGCACCAACTCTTCTTCAAGGCTACCTGAATCCTCAGGAGCACTGCCAATGGAATTCTTACAAGTTGCTATGTGCACTGCTTCCATCTCTTCAGGCTGCATTCATCAGTGTGCTGCCCTGCCCCATTTAAAAGCTTTGGTGAGGTTATTCCTGTGCCTGAAGGGCATCTTGAGCTCCAGAGTGAGATTCCAGGGACAGCACGCTGAAACTTCTAGCACTGAAGAGATCCGCCAAGCTAAGTTTAGGGGCAGACTTCACAACAGTCTCCATCCCTGAAAGTTTTCACAACACAGCTGAATAAACCCCTGAGCAACCTGGTCTGATCGAAGGCTGACCTTGCTTTGAGTGGGAGATGGGACTAGAGATGTCTTTTACCCCAAACACTTTATGTGCATCTGAGCAGTGGGTGATGATCCTGCTCTGTGGTGGTCTTCTGTTTATTTTTTCAACATGTAGAAAACTCTTTTCCTTCCCTTCTTCGAAAAATTAAACCTTTTGAACATTTACATGAAAATGGAAGGTGTAGGAGTGTCAGCTGCACCCATCTGAGCCTTCTGGCTAGGGTGGTGGCTCTAAAGGTGTCAGACGCAGCTTTGCATCCCTGCTGCATGACTCAGAGTCGAAGACTGTACCCTGCATAGCTCAGATGGGTTGCAAATGGGACACCATTTGGATCAGTGTTTGCATCAGCTTGCTAGCCATCCTTTATACGTTTGTGGTCACTACTATGTTCTTGGCTCAGCATGGTTTGGGGATTAACTCCTGATCCATGCCGAATCCAGCAGTGGTCAGAGGTGGTACAGTGCCTGCTGTGACTTGGCCCGGCCTCAGAGGCTGCTCTGACTTGTTTGTGGCCCCTTTTTGTTCACAAGGCAGCTCTCTGAGACTTCACAATAGCCTGAGCAAGGCCACATTAGTGATTTCCTCCTCCTCCTCCTTGGCACATAGTGTCTGGTTCTGGAAGCCAAGTATGGGGCAACAGGAGGTGTCAGCAGCCAGATCAGTCTCCTCCGCCACCTTGGAGACAGCATGCCGAGACTTCCAGGGAGCCCTACGGGTGGAGCAGTGTTTTCAGCACCTCTCTGAGAGCCCATTCAGCACCTTTGGAAGCTGTTATGTCGCACAGAGCCACAAGCTCCCTGTGGCTAATCCTGTCTCTAAAACTGTCTCCTTCTGCAGCCTTGGGCACAGCATTTCAACCGTCTGTTGCAATTTCTTCATCTGTAAAATCGGGATAATGGCATTTTAGTAACTTACAGGACTGCTGTGAACTGTAATTAAGGCAGGGGTTGTAAAATGCTTTAATGAAGGAAAACACTAAGAACGAGATCATTTGGTTAAACTGGCTGACGTGGTGGTAGTGCCAGACCTGCCCAAGTAACTCAGGAGCTGTATGGATGCAGTACAGACTGTTACTCCGTGCATGTTCAAAGATAAGCACGGCAGCTCCTAGCTCCTGGGCAGGCAGGATTCATTTTGGGAGTGCCTCTGCCCACGGAGACTAGTGCACAGCACTTCCCTCCACTGCCCACCCTGCTTCCTTTTATTTTGCAGACAGCAAACAACTTGGAGTCACCAAGAACCACCTTCAAATGAGCGACAAAGCCAGAAGATGGGATAGTGTGAAACAGCAAGGACTGACTACAGAAGGTTCTCGCTGTTTCCCTGTTTCTGGGTACAGGGAAAGGCACAAGTACCTGCACTTTCAGTTAGAGAACTGAACCAATTCTGTACTGCAGTGGCAGCTACTACAAGGCAACAGCATTGCATCCGAATGCCTTTTCCCTAGTGTGTGGGCAGGAGAACTGTTCTGTGATGGAGCTGCTCTGTTTTGCTGTCACTGAGAAGCCACAGACTGGGGCTGTAGCTTGTACGAGGTGGCTCACGCCGTTTGTAGGGAAAAAAGCACTACCTCCACTGAACTGCAGGGAGATTGAAGGAAACAACCTGCCTCTTGTCTCCAGCTCCTCACTTGTGCTCAGACTTCATATCATTTTTGCTAAACTGGGAAGCCAGAGAACAAGGCTTGAGGCACCTGGCAGCGCTCCGCAGAGAGGTGACTATCACATACATCTATTACAATACAATGAAGCACAGGCAATAGCCTGGTTGGACACTGCTGCTTATTCTGCAGCTCACAGCAGGCACTTTACAGCTCTGCCATCCTTATGTCTTTCTTCCAGTAGTAGTTTTTGGGCCAGGAAAGAATTAACTGCAGTGAGCCAGACTGAATGATTCAGTAAGTGGGAAAGGTATCCCCATGAGAAATAGGACTGGGACCAGCACTTTTACACCAATAGCCAGATAACTAAGGCCCAAGCTGTACCAGGGATCCCTCAGACTCCGGAGGTAGATTGCCACAATGACCTTGTGAGGACAATGTGCTTTTCTGTGTGGACCTTTCATTGTCCTTCCTTCTATACCTGCACAGATGTAGGTGCCACTGTGGTCCTGCCCCACTTCCTTCCTGCTCACTCACTGTCTGCTGCATCCCCCAGGAGAACAACAAAGCACCAGTCCACTACTTCATTCATCTGGAGCAGTGGTAGGGCCTGGGACTCCATATTCTTCTCTGAGGAAGATTTAATCAGTCTGGCTTTTAATACCACTCTGTTGCTCTTTGATCAAGGATTATTTAAGCTATTATTGAAATATGGTGCTCAGCCTTCTATTCTGGCTGCTATTCACAGAAACAATACTCCTCTCTAGCTGAGCAAATAATGTTGAGCCATTTGTTTTAGACAGAATTCCATGTATTCACTTTATGTTACTTTCACACTGCTGGTCAGGAACAATTACACTTGTCCAGGGCTACAAATAATTACAGGAAGTCATATTTTGGTGACATTTCCATCAAGTGTCCACTGTGAAAATGTGTTTGCAGCATTTCCAGTTCCTAGGTGTTTCTTTAGGAATCAGACACCTGGCTGGCTTTGGGGCTTTGCATTCTGATGAGTGCCAGACTTCCTCACTGCATTTCTACTCTTTAAATTTTAACCATGTTTACAAAATGTCAGACACCTAAACCAGATTTTCTTTGGTCAGATATGAAGGATTATTATCTGGAAAGATCAGCAGCCACTAATCTAGCTAAATCCATGCTGTTTGTTTGCCGGTCCTACTCCAGGCACCTTGGTTAATAGCTACATCTTACAAAGCATGTGTTGCTCTTTCAAAACAGGGCTCTGCTGACAGAAACCTAACAAGCAGCTATTCCTAGACCGTCTCTGAAAAACAAGGGCCACATTTTTGCCCTCAACATGGAGGTTAAAACTTTAATGTCCTCCTACATGTGCCTGAGGCTTGATCTATTCTCACAAGGAACAAGTGACAGAATAAGAGGAAGTGGCCTAAAGCTGCACCAGGGGAAGTTTACGTTGGCCCTGAGGAAAAAATTCTCTATGGAAAGAGTCCTCAGGCCTTGGAACAGGCTGCTCAGGGAGGTGGTTGAATCACCATCTCTGTTTGTGTTTCACAGCCAGAGAGATGTGGAGTTTAGGAACAGAGTTTAGCAGTGGCCTTGGGACAGATGGGTTAATGGTTGGACTCAACGATTTTGAAGATCTTTCCCAATCAAAACAATTCTGTGATTAAGCATCAGCACAATGTCCTTTCATATATATGCAGTCCTTATGTGTATCAGGAATGGTGTAACCAGCAGGAGGAAGGAGGTGGTGGTGCCCCTGTTCTCTGCACTGGCACAACCACACTTTAAGTACTAGGTCCAGTTTTGAGTGCCACAGTATAAGAAGGACATTGAGGTGCTGGAGCTGGGCCAAAGGGCAACGAGGCTGGGGAGAGGTCTGGAAAACAGGTCCTATGAGAAGCAGCTGAGGGAATGGGGGTTGTTTAGTTTAGAGAGGACTTGAGGGTGCTGGTTGATGAAAAACTCAACATGAGCCGGCAATGTTCACTTGCAGCCCAGAAAGCCAACCGCATCCTGGGCTGCATCAAGAGAAGCGTGACCAATAAGTAGGTCGAGGGAGGTGATCCTCCCCCTCTATTCTGCTCTTGTGAGACCCCATCTGGAGTACTACATCCAGTTCTGTAGCCCCCAACACAGCAAAGATATTGAACTGCTGGAACATGTGCAGGGGAGGGCCAGGAGGATGAATGGAGGGCTGGAGCACCTCTCCTGGAGGGGCTGTCTGAAGGAGTTGGTACTGTTCAGCCTGGAGAAGAGGAGACTCTGGGGAGATCTTAGAGTGCTCTTCCAGTACCTGAAGGAGGCTACAGGAAAACTGAGGAGGGGCTGTTTCCAAGGGCTTGTAGTGCTAGGAACAAGGGTAATGGTTTCAAACTGTAAGAGGGGAGTTTTAGACTGTAAGTCAGAAGAAAGTTCTTCACAATGAGGGTGGTGAGGCACTGAAACAGGTTGCCGAGGGAGATTGTGCCTGCCTCCCCCGCAAGTGTTCAAGGCCGGACTGGATGGAGCCTTGAGCAACCTGGTGTAGTGAGGGGTGCCCCTCCCTGCTCATGGCAGGGGGTTGGAACTAGATGATTTTTAAGGTCCCTTCCAACCTGAACCATTCTATGAATATGAATATAAATGTGAACTACCTCAAAAGAGGTTGTAGCAAGGCTGGTGCTGGTGTTTTCTCCCAAATTACTAATGACAGGATGAGGGGAAATGGCCCCAAGCTGCATCAGGGGAGGTTCTTAGGAGTAAGTTCTTTGTTGAGAGTGTGGTTGGGCACTGAAACAGGGTGCCCAGGGAAAAGGTGGAGTCACCATCTCTTGAGGTGTTTAAAAAATGAGCAGGCCATGGTCTAGGGGTTAGGGAGATGTTGGGATGAGGGCTGGATTTGACCCTGGAGGTCACTTCTAGTCATAAGAATTCTACGATTCTAAGATTCTTCAAAGCAGAAGAGACAGAGGCAGAGAAATGCACACAGATCAAGATCAATGATTCTAAGTGCCTGGTATCGTGGCTCAGTTTCAGTACCTGACATCCATGGACAAGCCTTTTCCAAGGAGCAATGCTAAGCCTAGACCAACATGAAGAATCGAGCTGCTAAGGTGAGCTACAAATAAGCTGTCACACATCAGCAGAAGCTAATTCGAATTAGATCAAAGTTCCTATCAAGTGGGAGGTTTTTAAAGTGTTCCTGAGAAACACCCTGCTCCCCATGTAGGGTTGCTTATCTGTTTTTAATCGAGATTCCAGAAAAATGTCTAAGAAGAATCACAGAACTGCTGCCCCACTTAAGAGGGAATATTTGCTCTTGCTGAGATTTGTCATGCATTTGAAAACTATTGTGTGGCAAATTCAGTAATCCCAATTATTGTTTGCTAATCCAATTAGACATTTTAATTAAACTGTGCAAAGTGCATTGCTGCTGTGAGTTTTTAAAGCTGCGGTTTGGTTAATTGTATTTTATAATTTTTGTGTGTCATCAGGCACCAGAGCTCCAGCTCAGGAAAACAAAGGTGTTTGCATGTTGGCATACCGAGCAGGTAGCTCTCAAACATTGCCCTCACTTCTCCCCAAGCAGCCAAGCCAGATAAACTTGCAGATCCTATCATTTGCAAAGTCATCCCGTGTGTTCCTGATTACATATTTACCTCTGTATCCTTGTGACCTTCACCTAACATTCAGAACTGCTCAGAATACTCTTAGGGGATCTGAACCCAGGCTGATGAGAAAGTTTTGTTACATAAACTAGCAAAGCCCAGAAATAGACTGAGAGAGGAGGTGTACATGAACTCTGCTAATTCCACCTAAACAAGGCAGGCTGAAGAATACCAAAGCTGTATTTGCTTTGTGCCTGACACTATTCAAGCACACTCTTCACTCTACATCATGTCTTGCTACATCTATTCTGGTGCTTGTGGGAGAGAAGGAACTGGAAAGGAATGGTAATTCTTCTATGGCCATACATGAGAACCTTCATACAGGAGACAGGGTGACCCACACAATCCTCTGTTCTCATCAGGCAGAGCTGGAGGAAGGCAAAGAACCAATCTTCCCAAGCAGAGGGGTCTAATGATCTTATACCTTCTGACATCACTTCCAAATCTCTCTTTCAGGAGGACTAGAATGGGCCCTTTCCTGCTGTGATGTGGCCTTTAGACAACCCTGTTGCTTGATGGGTGGAGAGCCAGGTTTCATGCTGGCAGGGGGGTTCTCATCAACTGCTGACTGAGATTTGTAAAATTAGAGATTAACTGATAGCTGAGGTCTATTAACTCTACCAGCCCAAGGAGGCAGCAGGAAGATTCAGGCCACAGTCAAATGCAGGCTACTGGTTTTGTCTGTATGATCATTTACTCTGTCCTGCATAATCTTTTAGGATGCACTCTACCTGGGGCTGGACTCAAGGCCACTCAGATACTAGCAGTGGGGCTGTCATTATCAGGGAGCTCCTGCTGTGGAAAGCTCAGTGCTGACGTCTCACAGGTTGCACTATCTGCTCAATCGGTGGTTTTACTCCATAGGAACGTTATTTATGGTCTGGACTGTGGCTACCTCACTGCTCACCCTTCAACCCTGCAGGCTGCAGAAGCACCCAGGGAGTTTTTCTCACCCCTCCTGACCCACTCTGTATGTCAGAAGAGGAGGTATAACCCTGGACGGCTCCCAGCTCTCCCAGTTGGCTGGGCAGAACTCCAGTTTGGGATCCAGTTTGGTATTGCTGCCTGGCTTATCTTATCTGTGGAGGTTTCTTGCCTGAAACCAGACCTGAGGAGTTTTCAGTCCTCACGAGTGAGTGGGATTTTTTGGTCTGACTTTATCAGAGGAGGCCATATTACTCTGGGTTCCCTTTCTTGTTTTCATGTAAACAAGTATGTAGCCTGTGTAGAAGTGCCTCCAGGCAGGTGTACGTACACTGCAGGAATGGAATAAATACCTCAGCATACATTTGATCTTGACAAGTAGGGAGTTACTTCACCATGCAAGACGGAGATAGCCCTTGTTATGTAGATAGATAAGAGGTAGTTTTCCAGAGCTACATCTCAATTCTAGTTTATCCCTGGCAATGCTCCTATCTGAGGTATCTGATGCCTTTAAAGTAAAATCTTTCTGTTCAATGTGCTTGAAATATCAGAGCTTTCATCCTTGTGAAAAACTCAAATGTTCATGATTGGACCAGAAAAGGAGTAAAATACACACTTTGCTGCAGCAGCTGAAGGAAGGGTGATGGCAGAGAGGCCCCAGCTTCAGAGGCAGCACACACTTACAGAGTGATCTGTCCACTGGGCAAGGCTATACACAGTTCCATTTCTTTTGCTGCCCTTAGGAAAAGGGAACACCTTTTCTCCCCACATCTAAGTGGGTCTTTCACAGACACTGCCTGACTGGCTGAGAGGGCTGGCCATATTCACCTGTAAACATAATTTTCCAAGAAGTTGTTCTTTCAAAGAAATAGTGCACCAACAAGTAAACACTCATCTCCATTCTCTTTTTCTTTTAACTTGAGAGTTGTCTTCCACCCACAGTGAAGGAACCCTTGGTAAACACCTGCTTGGGAGCCCAACCACTCCTAAAATTAGCTTGCACCATTATGCAAATGTAACTCCAGTGTTCCCACACTCTGGGGAGGAACCTGATCCCAGCTTCTCCCCACATCCAGCAGCTGCCACCGCTGTAGAATGGATCACCATGGTCAGCATTTGCCTGTACTTCAGTTCTGACTTGGGTTTTGGTGGCTTCAGTCACTGGATGCTCTCGCTGCAGCTCTGTTTAAGAGTTTCTTTGCTTCAGGTCTCAAATGCAATAAAGCATTAATTGCTGAGAATACAAAACATCAGTTGCTAACCTTTAAGAGAGATGGTGAAAGCAAGATTATTCCAGAGTCTACATGTAAACCTAATTCAGTAACTTTCTGTTTACCTTCTCTCAATAACTGTATAAACCTGCTCAGCAGTTTCAAAAGACACTGAAAAACCACAAACCTTTGTTTTTTTTGTTTAATCTCTGAGCAAAGCCTGAGAAGACATTAGAGCTCCTTACAAAAAGTAAGCAGTCCACTCCTCCCCATTGAAGAGAAACACCAGTAGCACATGGAAACTCTTTTCTATTCAGGTCAAACAAAATTAATTGGGTTCCAGTTTTCCATCATATACAAGTCCAGACTGAACACAATGGAGCTGAATGTCCAGGCTGATAGTCCCTATGTGCAGCATGATTGTCCTGGCTTAAGTTTTCTGAGACTAGTGCCCTGGCTGAGAGAGTAAACTCCTGCTACACTCCTGTGGAGAACCAGGTCTAGCCGAGTTGAGATGTCCCTTTTCTTCCCACTTCACTTTGAAAGGTGCCCCCACCTCTGGTCCAGCACAGGAGAGGAGCAGCAGGTAACACCCCACTGCCATGTTTCTGTGAAGCAGCCAAAAATCCTTCCCGCCTGTCATTGATCATCTGCATTGCTCCATGCTGAACAACCTCAGCAGGCAAATGCTTACAGCCCAATCTGTTTTCCCATTTCACTGTGCTCCTCTCTAACAGTGAGAACCTACATTGGGAATAGCCTACCTGTTAGCACAATTTTTGTTACGCCTGCTCCAATACTGTAAACATGGGAATCAAACATCTGTCGTGCTTGCAGAAGGGCTGACAGTGAGGTACCACTACTAATGCTTTCTTTCTTCCTTGTTTAATGGCTAAGAATTTTAACACAACGATCTTACAGTATAAAAGAACTTACATTTAAATAGGCTTACAGTTATTTATGAGGAAAGGCTAAGGGTGCTGGGTCACGAGCTTGGCAAAAAAGGAGACTGAGGGGTGACCTCATTAATGTTGATCAATATGAAAAGGGCAGTGTCAGTAGGAAGGAGCTAGGCTTTGCTCAGTGGCAGCCAATGATAGGACAAGGGGCAGCGGGTGTCAGCTGGAACACAGGAGGTTCCACATAAAGATGAGAAGAAACTTCTTCCCAATGAGAGTGACAGAGCACTGGAAGGGGCTGCCCAGGGAGGTTGTGGAGTCTCCTTCTCTGGAGATGTTTAAAACTCACCTGGACATGTTCCTGTGTGACTCGATCTTGGGGATCCTGCTCTGGCAGGAGGATTGGACTAGGTGATATTTTGAGGTCCCTTCCAATCCCTACCATCTCCATACTGTAAATTGGATGACACATGCCTTACTTTTTCATGAACTGCCAGGGTTAAAAAACTCCTGTCTAGCGCAGCAAACATCTCTCTGCACGGCTTCACACCAGTGAACAAGAAAAGAATGCTCCCCAAGTCTCCAAGTTGCACCTGAAACCACCTGGTGACTTTGCTATCTGCAAGTGGTCCTATCTATCAGGGTTTAAGATACACGTTTTTTGTGCTGCAGCTGTTAGAAGAGTTCATATGTTCAAACTTGTAAAGGAGTCAGGCCACTGCGTTTGAAGTCTCTCTGCACCCGGTCCATGGAGTTCAGGTGTGGCTGAAAGCATGCCAAGTATTTCAGAGAAAATACCGACGGGGATTATTGTTCATATAAATAAATGAAGGTGTGTAAATGGATGCTTTTCATTTCGGGCAGAATTCTCTTCATCAGTCATGTTCACTGTTAGAGCAGCTTAATTTTTAGGCGGATTTCTTGTGTGCTGTAACTTGGACAACACATAAGGGAAATGAAGGTAAACAAAGAAAGCTGTTTCTGTCTCTTCGGCAACGTGTTCTAATATTGACAAAGCTTTCTTATGAAAATATAATAAACATGTTTCTTTATAATTAAGCATTGGGATACAGCTAAGGGTAATGCTTTAGGGTACAATGTTAATAATCCTTTTATTTTAACTTGCCCCAACCAAGGCATGGTACCCAGCACTTTGCTCTCTGTCATGATGCAGCCATGATCTAGATTACAGGAAAGAAAAAGGGTTTGGGTATCCCTTTGCTTTCCTTTTATTCTCAAAATAATATATATATTTTGGTTTAGACTGTGGGGGAGGCAGAAAGACCCCCAAAGCTGGGGCCATTGTCAGCTTAACAGCCCATTTGGGCAAACAAAAGATACCCAAGCATGGAGGCACCAAGAGTGCCCTGGAGTTGGAACCACAGTATGGGAGGAAGTGGGGGTGTGACTTTGGAGGGGGCCGTGACTTCGTGAGCTTGTGACTGGTTTAGAGGGGGATTGTTGGGGGGGAGGGATGTGCGTGTTTGTGTGTGTGAGGGGTGAACTCTCTCTCTTCTCTCTGCCCCTGTCCCCTCTCCCCAACCGCCCCACTTGCCGGGACTGGAATGCCGCAAACATGCCCAGAACTGGGCTGCGGGGCAGCAGGGTACGGTAGCAGCATGCTCTACCACTGTCGAGAGGGTCTGAGCTGCACTGGTAGAAAGCCCTTTGCCCACCTGCATGCTGAAGTGGGCGGGTGCAGAGAGGAACCATTCACGCTGACCCCTTGTCCTGTCAAGTGGAGCAGTTACAGTGAGCATTGAAAGCCTGGAGATGCTAGTCATGAGCTAACAGAGAGAGAAAAAGCCCTAAAAGCCCTAGACCCTGGAGAAGGGAGGTGTTCCTTGCTGGTTTGCTACCATGGCCACCATTGTGTGCTCGCCATGTGGCCAGGCCATGCGGCTGCCACTATCCTGATTTACAGAACAGTAGAGAGAGAACCTCTCTCTCTGGTCTCAGTTTGCTGCTGAGAAAGACATTAGGATTGCTTGTTAAGTTAGCGAGAATATGGAGGCTGGAAGAGCATTTGCTGTTCCAGCTTTGCAGAACTGTTCGTGCAAGATAAGCAAAAGATTCGTAACTCTTAAACTTTTGGCAGAATGTCAGGAAATTGGGGTTTGAAGTGTCCTGTAGGTGGGTCCCCACTTACTGCTGCTGCTGCACTGTGCTGTGTGTGTCCCTCTCCCCAGAGTGCCTTGCCCATTTCTTTCTCTCAGAATGTGTGTAATGGCATTGTGACTGAGTTTCTGTTTTGTTTGGGTCAACCTGCTTGGGCCTTTTCTTTTTTTTTGTGCTGAAGGAGAGACTCAATTAACCCTTTTGTTTCCAGAATCTGTTTTCTCTTGCCTGATAGATTCCATCTGAGACCACTCCAGACCTGGCTGGCTGCCTTTCCATTTTTTGGGATATTTCCCCTTTCCCGGGACAAGTCATGACTTCCGATCACAAGAATTGTAGAGTAATAGAATTACAGACTTTGTTTTCTAGAGAAAACATGTCTTTTGTAGTACTGTCTGACTTCGGATAGTCACACATAAAGCATCTGTGTGCTCAGGATTCAGTGGTTTTCCTCCTGTTAAAATTTGCAGGATACATTTTCCAGTGATGTAAGTAGCATCCTTCAGATCTTTCTGCACATTCCAGTCTACATCACTTGACTTGTGGTTTTGGGAAATGACTTCTGCGAATCTGCCAGAAATTCTGCCCAATAATGCTAATTGGTACTTTGTTATAAGCAAGGGAAGATCTCCATCTCTTTCTGTGATGCAAGCATATCTTCATCTTATGCTGCTATCACCTACAGAGAATAAAAGTACTGTTAAATAAAATGAGTTTATGTGACCAGAGAGAAAAGAAGTTGGAGAAGAACATAAGAGCACTCTGATGCCATTGCTGCATGATGGCACAGAGCAGTGGCCATAGCACAGTTTAGAACAACAGGAAAAGGGGAAGAAGGAACCTCTGTTTCCACTACAGGTACCTAAATATTTGATTGAGTAGAGTAAGGAGAGAAGTATTCAGAAAACACCATCTTCAGCTGGTGCTGTACTTCTTATGAAACAAAACCACCACAAACTCAGTAGGAAGGCAGCACATCTGAAAATGTGATTAACAGCTCTAAAATACTTTTCTCTTTCAGGCCATACATTACAAAGAGATACTACTCTACAACCATACTGCAGATTTGTGTCAGACAAACTTGGAATCTGAAGTCCATATGCACACCAGAGGACTGCCTACTTCCCCACTGATATGCCATAAAACAGAAATGAAGAGCCACACAAGGGGTATGTGTAAGTGATTCAGTCCTCTGATTTTCCTCTTGAACATTGATGTAGCCTCCTCTTGTGTGGCAGGTTCTTGTTCAGTGGGAGGTAGATGGTGTTACTTCATTTTATATTCAGTGTATTAGGCGGATTCAGACTACATTTTAATTAATATATATTTTAAATTCTAAAATCAGCTGTTTGCTGTTTAGGGAAAAACAGATTCTAAAAAAAAAAGTTACAGAACGTTTCTACTTTATGAGGCAGCAGTTTGATTCCACATTCCTCAGCTCCCAGCAAACTGTACAGGATAATGTATGTTTGGATATTGGAAATAAAGATTGTATTGATTTATTACAATTATTTTTCATTAAACTGTTGGGACTAGTGGTTTAGTCTTTCAGTCTTGATTTTTTTATTCCTGTTTTCTAGTTCAAAGTAGGCACAAGACAAATAAATTGACTCAGAAGTCACGTCAGTGGCTGAATCTTTTGGCAGATTTTCAATTCTTTATACCTTAGAAATACTGACTTTTCTTGACTCAGCTCCTCATTTGTTGACTAGACTGTCTCCAACAAGTTCATCATCCTCTTGCAAATCCTGTGCCCTGTACATCTGCTGTCACAGTATCACAGTAATGATGAGGTCCAACAGATCAACATGGGCTCCAAGCTTGGTGTCATCCGCAAATTTCCTCATGATGGATTCCAACCCATCATCAACATCATCAATGAAGATGTTGAACAGGACCAGACCCAACACCAACCCTTGGGGGACACCACTAGTAACAGGTCACCAACTAGATGTGACACCATTTACCACCACTCTCTGGGCTCGTCCATCCAACCAGTTCTTGACCCAGCACAGTATATTCCTGTCAAAGCCCCTTGCTGCCATCTTAGCCAGGAGTATATCATGGGACTCTGTGTGAAATGCAGGTGCACTACATCCACAGCCTTCCTCTCATCCAGCAGTCAAGTCACTTGATCATAAAAGGAGATCAGGTTAGTCAGGCAAGACCTACCCCACCTGAATCCTTGTTGACTGGGCTTAATCTCTTGGCCGTCACGCAGTTGTTGCATGATAGCCCTCAGCACTAACTGTTCCATAACTTTGCCTGGAACTGAGGTGAGGCTAACAGGTCTATAGTTCCCTGGATCATCCTTCCTACCCTTCTTGTGCATGGGTGTCACATTTGCCAATTTCCAGTCATCCGGAACCTCACCTGTGA
>VZRI01006855.1:0-36584 GCA_013397515.1 Upupa epops
GAAGGAAGTATAACACCTCCCATATTTTCCCAATGAGGAAACATTGAGGGAGCTGGATCTCTTGAGCTTGGAGGAGAGGAGGCTGAGGGATGACCTCATTCACATCTATAAATATGTGAGGGGTGGGTGTCAGGAGGATGGAGCCAGGCTCTTCTCAAGGTCATCTGGTGGTAGGACAAGGGGCAATGGGTGCAAGCTGGAACAGAGGAAGTTCCCTATAAGTATCAGAAGAAACTTCTTCCCAGGGAGGGTAATAAAGCATTGAAACCAGCTGCCAGGAAGGTTGTGGGGTCTCCTTCTTTGGAGACATTCAAGACCCGCCTGGGTCTGTTCCTGTGTGACTTGGTCTAGGCGATCCTGCTGTGGCAGGGGGATTGGGATAGATGATCTTTCAAGGTCCCTTCCGATCCCTAATGATTCTATGCATCAACATCTCTATATAAATCTTATGAATTCCTAGCTTTAAGCATCTAGACTATTAGTAAGAGAAGAAATTGTAAATGAGATTACACCTCACCCTGGATTGAAGATCCCATCTATAATATCTGATCACAAGTTGCTAAATCTAGGTACAAGGGGAATTATCTTTTGTTCCTACATGTTAGATTATTATTTCTTTTCCTTAACTTTTTCTTGGTACACTTCTTGGTACTTTTTTTTTTGTTTTCAGGAAGAAATCTTGCCAAACAGTCATTTAAGCTTTGGGGAGCTACCATGCTGTCATAGACACACTGTGACAGTAACTTGATTTTCATGTGATACCATTTCATACCCTGTTTGTGGCAAGAGCTGTTACTGGAAGAGAGCAGAAAAAGGTCTTTAAAGAAACAGATTACAAGTCTTTTTATTTTAATAATTAAGTGGCACTATCACCACTAACAAATGCAAACTGCATGCAGGAGTAAAAGTAAACCAGAAAATGCTATTTCACAAGCCAAGCTCAGCTCCTGGGTGAAGCTTGTCTTGACAAAGGAACTGATGGAAAATGAAGGTAGCTTTATGACACCTTTGTGTCTGAATTCTTATGTGGTCTTTGATGCATGTCAGAAGCAGATTGATTGGGAATGTACACAGAGTTGCCATGACCTTTTCCTCCCTCTCTTCTACCCTCAGGAGCAAATCAAGAGGAAGAAAGTAAAACAAAGAAGAAGACAAGCCTGCAAAGACTTTAGTTTCAACTCCTACTGAAAAATTCTAAGGTAAAATTTTCATGCCAGCTTTGTGTTCAAACCCCACTTTTCACCTGTTAAACCTTTCTAGCTTTTCTAGCTTTTCTCAAATATCAATACTCACCAAAAACTAACAGTCCAAAAGTAATTCCATAATATAATTAAGGATGCAGTTGTTCCAGAGTTATAGGAGCAATTAGTGGAAAACATCCTAGGTGAAGCACAAACACTAAAGGAAAGCGAAACTCCAGAAACACAAGAAAGTAGATTGTCTGCCTAAATATATTTCATACTAATTACAACAGAATTCCTTAAATATAGAGGGAAACTATAGGATTGTTTTTAAAGAGTAACAATAGTTGGGATGGGTTATAGTAAACAATACTGCACAACTCAATATCAATTCACAATACCTTTTTTATTATTGAAAAGGGGATATTTGCTTCTTGTTCTGTGACATCATACGAATGTCCTCCCAATAATTTAGTTGCTACTTCCCGTATCTTCTGCATTTTCTTGTCTTTTTGGGTACTAAATATAAAACTAACAGAGTTTTTTTGGCCACAGTTTTCTTTTTGATACTTTTTTCCTTAACTTTATTAAACTTTCAGGAGTTCAAGCTTACATTTTGTGGTGAGCTTTGGGATAACATTGGAAATCCAACGGAAAGAATAAAAACCAAAAGGAGTCCAAAAACCCCACAAAACCTAACACAAGAAGAATCACAGAATCACAGAATAATCCTGGTTGGAAAGGACTTCCTAGATGACAGAGTCCAACCATCCCCTCACCAACACAAAACCTCAATACCTGAGAGACTGACGAACACAAACTAACCCCTCCATGCTGCCACTCGAGCAGGGTCTGAAGCACCGTGGCTACACGGTTCTTCAACACCTTCAGGGATGGGGACTCCACCACCTCCCAGGGAAGGCCCTGCAGTGCCTCCCCACTCTTTCTGGAAAGCATTTCCTCCTGAGATCCAGTCTAAACCTCTCCTGTCTCAACTTCAGACCATTTCCAGATACTTGAAAAGCTATCATGACTTCTTGCTTCGGAAAGAGGATTATGTATTTGGAAAATGAACATGAGTTTCTTCTTTGGTGCTTTCAAGAAAGAAACATTTGCATTTTTATGCATTTTTGCTTTCCATTGGCTCAGCAAAGACTTCAGAAAATTTCCAAATAATTTTACATATGCCAAACTGAGGCAGTGTGGGCTGGATGATTGGGTAGTGAGGTGGATTGTGAACTGGCTGCAGGATAGAAGCCAGAGAGTAGTGGTTAATGGGACAGAGCCTAGCTGGAGGCCTGGATCTGGTGCAGTCCTCCAATCATCAGTACTGGTACCAGTCCTATTCAATCTATTCATTAATGACTTGGAAGAGGGATTGGGGTGCACTGTCAGCAAGTTTGCTGATGTCACAAAGCGGGGTGGTGTCGCCAACACCCCAGCAGACTGTGCTGCCATTCAGCGAGACCTGCACAGGCTGGAAGGCTGTGCAGAGAGAAACTGAATGAAGTACAACAAGCGTCAGTGTAGAGTCTGGCATTCTTCCCAGTGAGGCTAACAGAGCATTGGCACAGGCTGCCCAGGGGCATTGTGGAATCTCCTTCTCTGGAGACATTCAAGACCTGCCTGAATGTGTTCCTGTGCAACTTGGTCTAGGTGATCCTGCTGTGGCAGGGGGGTTGGACTGGATGATTTTTCAATGTCCCTTCCGATCACTAATGATTTTATGATTCTATGCTATGGTACGTGTATTTCACCATAGAAATAATGGCAGATAGTTCTTAGCAGTGTCATCACCATATGAGACATGTTTGACCTCACCATATGAAGAATAGGACAGCCTGGTCACATTAACAGAGGTTAACTTCTTTACAATCCAATAGAACTTTTTCTTAGGTTTGCTCTTTTCTACTTATTCTGGGGCAGGTTGGGGAAGAAAAAAACTCATCACCACGGTGTGTCTTGTTTTCTTGCTTTTGCTTGAGAGAGTGGAAATAAATATGCTTTTCTGTGAATGTTTCATCTCCAAGCCCTAGACCTTTCTTCACTTTTTCAGGTTTTGCTTCTAAATTGTCGAGACTCTTTTTACCACACGAAATCAACGTCTTAGTTTTCTAACTGACAGAGTACTATACTTGTTTTCATTATTTTTCTTGAATCCTTTTTAGGCCAGTGGAACAAAGATCTCCACATTTAGCAATGAGTTGTTTTCCAACAATTCTCACAAAGGATTTTTTTTTTTGGGGGGGTGAAGAGAGAGCAAGGTTTTGTTTGTCAAAGCTTCCTGAATATCTGATGGGGGGGAGTGAAAACATCACTCACCCTATTTTATCAATAGTACAGAAGCACTTGCAGTTCTGATGGTTAAAACCAGCTTTGGAAATCGTACTAAGAAAACCTAGACAAAGACAAAATCACTGGTATCTTGAGTAGATGTAATTTAGTTTACTTGAGAAATGTTTTACTTCTCTTCAGCAGTGCTAATTAAATATTACTTAAATCAGAATCTAGAGATCTCATCAAACAGTTGATAACTGTGGAATTAAGGAAATAATCCAAATTCCTTTCTATAATGGAATTTTGATTACTGATAGAAATCACAACGTTCCTTCTCAGAAGGAGTGCATCCATTATACATCTGGGTTCCCAATGTTTTGAAATCAGTGAAGAAGAAAAGAACATCTGCAAAGCTAACTCTGTCTCCTGCCTGAGTTGCACAGAAGCGATCTTGCCATGTGAAAGTTCATTCAGTTTTGAGTGGAGCATCTAGAAATTTGGAAGGTGAAAAAGGATAAATGTTCTTACCTGACTAGGTCAGTATGGGTCCCTTCATAATCGATACAGAGCATCCTAGGGTACAATCATTCTCACTCTGAGGTAGATATCTACTACAGACTTTAAACACTGTTGATTTTCCTGGTGGATACTCTGAGATCTGATAACAATTTCTGTGGGTCACAGCTCAGGTGTTGAGGAAAACTTCAGCAAAGTGCTAGGGCAATGAAGTCATAGCTGACATGAAGACAGGTCCTTATATGGATGGCGTGTGGTGTTGTGAAGGTATTGCAGTAAGATTTAACTTGGTGTCCTTTTCTGTGACAGATGCTATTTTATTACATTAATATATTGATAAATTTGTTTTTTAGTCTAAAATCATCCCCAACATTGAAAGTAAATAAACCCCTCTTAATCTAGATAAAGAATTAAGCAGCAGGGCATTTTTATAAATCCCCATTAATAATATGTTCAGGATGGGCAGTTACCCATAGCATGCAATTTGATAAAGCCTCACCGACTGATAAATCTAAACTCAATACTTGATAAAATGCTAGAACAATTAATAAAGCAGATAATTTATAAGCACCTAGAGGAAAATAGCTTGTAAATTGTAGGCAACATAGGCTCATCAAAACCAAATCATGCTGAACTAACGTCGTTTCTTTCACTGCTAGGATAACAAGCTTAGTGGATAAAGGAAATGCTATGGACATACTACATCTTGATTTTAATAAAGAATTTGATACGGTTCCACATGACATTCTCGTCAGGAAGCTAGGGAAATGTTGATCAAATGCAATCACTGCTACAGAAATGCGGTGCCGGGGAGAAGAAAAAAACCCCTAACAAAATCAAAAACCAAAAACCACAGTCAAATTATTAAAGGTTCAATGTGAGGTTAGGAAGTATCCAGCGTTGCATACAGAGGTGTGTTCTGGGTTATGAGTCCAATTCTGCTTAGTATTTTCACTGTGTGCATTGGAAACAAGTTAGAAGGCATGCTCATCCAAAAAAGCAGAAGACATAAAATAAAAGCCAGGCTGCATTTCTTTGGATACTTGTGCCACAGAGCTTTGAAAACAAACCAGAAAGCATGCAACACAAATCCCTACAAAAGCTTTACACAAGGTTTGATATCTGCTCTTTGAATTGTTAGCCACATCATGAGAAGGAAAGCTGCTTTACCTTGGGCTGGGTAAGTCGGAACGGTTCACTTCCTCACAGAGGACTCAGTTTGGATTGGATCAGAAACTCAAGGGCTTTTTGTGAAGCAATGAGCTTCACAATGAAATAGAGTCTGGGATGTAGCAGATCGGGATCATATCCTTTCCATAATCTTTCCCATCCTTCTGAGAGTATTCTGGACAAGAGTGCACAGTAGAAAGGCACTTTCTTTTCAGACCTAATGAGTTCACGGTGCATAATTGATGCTGCTAGGAATGAGGATAGGTTAAAAAAAAATCTGAAATGGTCTGTTTTAAGCTTTAGTTATGTCCATTTTAAATTGTTTTATATGAGTAAGGGTAATCACAGAACTACTGAGGATGGAAGAGACCTGTGAGATCATCAAGTCCATCCTATGACCTAACATCACCACACCAGCTAGACCAGGGCACTAAGTGCCACATGCAGTCTTTCCTTAAATGTCCCCAGGGATGTGGACTCCAGTACTTCCCTGGGCAGTCCATTCCAGTGTCTGATCACCCTTTCCATGAGGAAGGGCTTCCTAATGTCCAACCTAACCTTCCCCTGGCACAGCTTCAGGTCTTGCTCTCTTGTCCTATCACTAGTTGCCTGGGAGAAGAGCTCACCCTCACTATTCCTTCTACAAGCCAGTATGCCATTGACCTTTTGTGCCACCTGGGCATGCTGCTGGCTCATAGTTGTCGGTTGCCAACCATAAAGAAAAGGAAGAATTACATATTTAATCAGCAGTACCAACACAAAGAAAAGATCTGACATAATTAATTAAATATAAATGAACTCTGATGACATTACAAACACGTAACTATTTTATAGTGGCACTGTATGTACAATAAGCAAGTCATTATACAATTAACTGGTTGATATAATGTAGAAACATATAAAGGAATATTAGGACTATATGTTTTTATTTATCAATAAAGATTCTATAAACCCAATAGGCTAAATCAACGTGAAATATTAAAATCAATTTTAGACAAAACAAGATGTAGAAAGTTTCAACTATGTAAACATCAGTTACTGTATTTATATAACTTTATCAATTACAAAGAAGTCAGTCCTTCTCCAGCTCATCAGGTATATAAATATACTTAATATATATATAATCATATTAAATTTATTGTTTTTAATGATATACACACAACTTTACACATGCCACAATCTCCAAGGTCTCAAGTTAGCATCAACTTCCTATATCTATAGTAGAGAGATGCACAGAGCAAGTACCTGTGTGGAAGGCCAGCTGCTCTATGCTTTTATTGATACCGTATGCAATCAACGGCTGTGTAGATACAAAGGAATTTTAATCACCACACAGTAATTACCCACAAAGGAGCTGTAGTGATTTCAGGTTTCTTTCCAGAATAAATACTGAGAGGAGGTGGTATGATTTGCCACCTAGGCAGCAGATGTCTGAACAGAGTGGGCAGAGCTAGTAATACTTTACTTCTCTTACATGATGGAGTATTAGGGCCCCATCGATGTGAAGAGTCTATAATTTCTGAATTAACAAGTGATTTGTGGGCACGTCTGCTATAGTGCAAACGCTGGCATACATATGTGTCTCACTCATCTTCAGCTACCTAAGACATCAGTTAGGTGTTGTGTTCTCTTCTTATACACATCCTAGATCTTTTCAAATAGGTGGTGAGAATGAAAAAGCAACAAGATGTATTTTTACCTTGTTTTGAAAGGTAGTTGATAGGGAAGACAGCTTGACTTTCTCAGAGTCCTTTTAAGTGTACTTTTTTGGAGGCAGTGTTGGTGGATAAGGAAGAAAGAGAGAAAGCATGTATGTACTTGGATGCAGGTGATTAATTGACAATGTTATTGTGAGCTAAAAAAAGCTATAGTAGAAGATTAAATGTCCTGTGAATGACAAAGAAGCAGTAGCAATGAAGAAAGAAGTGGAGTTAAAAAAGAACTTCCAAAAGAAAAAGAAGGTAGTAAGGAAAAAATAAAGCTATCAAGGAAAGGATGTGTTAGAAACAGGGAAAAAGGGATTAGAAAGAATGGGGGAAAAATTGGTATGTTTCTAAGAAGCAAAATACCCAGGTGCATAATAACTACATAGCTCAGGCAAGTAAGTTATGAATGCTGTTAAATGTTCCACAATGAAGTAAACCTATATAGCTGCACTAGATTATTTGTCATAGCATCATAGAATCACTAAGCATTGGAAGGGACCTCGAAAGATCATCTAGTCAATCTCCCTGCAACAGCAGGATCACCCAGACTAAGTTGCACAGGAAGACAGCCAGGATGGTCTTGAATGTCTCCAGAGAAGGAGACTCCACAACCCCTCTGGGCAGCCTGGTCCAGTGCTCTGTTACTCTCCCTAAGAAGTTCCTGCTGATATTGATATGGAAGCTCCTCTGTTCCAGCTTGCACCCATTACCCCTTGTCCTATCGCCAGATGACCTTGAGAAGGGCCTGGCTTTATCCTTCTGACACCCCATCCACTCGCATATTTATAGACATGAATGAGGTCACCCCTCAGCCTCCTCTTCTCCACGCTGAAGACACCTAGCTCCCTCAGCCTTTTCTCAGAAGGGAGCTGTTCTACTTCCTTCATCATCTTTGTTGCTCTAATCTGGACACCCTCCAGCAGCAATGTGTCCTTCTGGAACTGAGGGGCCCAATACTCTGATGTTCTTCTTCATCAAGTGTCACTAAAGCACTGGCCATTGAAGGATATGCAGTACATCAGTATGTGATGGAGGATGTGCAGTGCTAACAAGCACAGTTGCTTCAAGATACAAATCCTAAAACTATAAGCAGATGTTAGCCAGAAATGTTAATTTTGAAAAATGAGTCCAGATTTAATTTGAGTGAAACAAAAAACAGGAAAGTCTTGGAGTAAACCAAAATTTGTCTGGTTTAGGATAGTCTCACACTCTTTCCTGTCAGGCTGCTATCAGGGCATGCTGTATATAATTCTGTGTGACATATTGTGTAGCTATTTAACTTGTATATTTCACTAAGCCTACATCTAGAGTTTACTATCCCAGGTTTATTCGTTGCAGTCATTTATTTAATTTTAACTTTACAGCTCTATGGTTTCAACACCATCTTTCACTAGTTATATAAAAGAGTACACGAAGATTCCTCTCTGCTCTCAATCACACAATTTTAGTAAGGGAAAGATGACAGTGTAATCTTCCAATGATAACTCATGTAGAAACATTTTTGTCGTCTTAGAAGTGAAGTGTCTTTGTTAAAGAGCCAGTAAATGAGGAAATGTGCAGAAGTCAGAGATGAGTGAAGAAGTTCTGGGGCTTTTCTGCCAGTTTATCTGCAGGTTCCACTATTGTCTTTTTAGCAAATAACACTGATGAATTAGTTCTATTAATATGTTTAAAATCCTATTTTTTCTCAGTACTGCTAAGATCAAAATGGATGCTTTTTCACGTGTGTATGAGGTTTTATTTTATTAAAGACTCTGCTTTCTTGCACACTCACTATAGCTTACAGGTATAGAACAAATCACTCTGAAATAAAAAAGCCAGACACTGCTGCAGTCCAGAATGGTGATCTAAATTCTTATCTGTTTGCTCCCTTTTCCCTTTTCCTTGTTTATCTTCCCTACTCTTTGACGATGGCACCTAGCAACTTGAGTAAACCCAACTTTTATGTGGACCCAAGGTGTAAGCCTCCTTAATCTGACCCAGGCAAATCCATGAGCCTGAGTCACTCCCTTTCCCTTTTCTGATGTGACAGCTCTATCTGAGGTTACAGAGATTTAGGAATATGTTTATTCTATGTAGCCTCCTATTTCCCAAATAGGGAAAGAGTTTATGTGGCCTTCATGTACAATGTCAACAGCTGTTTTTTTCACATGGAGCTAATTATAATATCAGGATTTAGATTAAATACAAGTCTTTGACAGCACGTGTATTCCAGAAATGCCCTGATGCTTTCACTCATGCTTTGTTATCTTCCTACCTCCATTGTGTTGTATTGCAGCGTAGCCATCACACTATCTCTCTCGGTTACTTTGAACTAAAAAAACATGCATGACAGTAAGAATTCTGTGCTCATATTAGAACACAGGGATCAGAAGAGACCTTGTCCAAGTTGTAAAACATGCAAACAAGGGGGGTGGTTAGCAGATTGAGAGAGGTTCATCTCCCCCTCTACTCTGCAGTAGTGAGATCACATCTGGAGTACTGTGTCCAGTTCTGTGCCCCTCAGTTCAAGAAGGACACAGAGACGTTCAAGACCCTCCTGGGTATGTTCCTGCGTGACTTGGTCTAGGTGACCCTGCTGTGGCAGGGGGATTGGACTGGATGATCTTTTGAGTTCCCTTCCAATCCCTAATGATTCTATAGTGGTTCTATAATGAAACACATGCAACTTTCTCTTGTAGAGGACTATAATCAACATGATCACTGTCCTTTCTGCGTATCCTGACATAGGGCTTAAGGGTGTTCAGTGGAATAGGTGCAGATAAAGTAAAACAAGGCAAATAAACATGAGACTTTCCTTCTCATTTGAGCATTTTGTGTCTAAATAGTAATAATATTATAGGAAGGTTGTGCTTTTAATCTCATGAACAGGACATGTGTATTGACAGGGCTGTGCTAAGGGAGGTAACGGGGATTACATTGGCAGAAAACTTACTAATAATGAAGAATTCATTATTAGTATTCCATTTCATTCTATTCAAATTTATTAAATGTGTAAAGGGAATTTTGCCAATTTTGCAAAGTTCATGGTGATAAACACGATTATGCTATTGATAACGGAACAAATAAACTTCAAATGAAAAGCTTACTCTCAAAAACTAGCATTTATAGCCATGTAAATATCACAAGCTCTGAAAACTTTAATGCAGAATTGAGCTAAGACCAAAAAAAAAAGGTTTAGAGGACAAGCTTGTGAAAGGCACGAAAACTAACGATAAGCCTTTTACCAACCCATCACAAGCAGAAAGTCTGCCAGAAAGTCTGCAGAGCTGATAGATGATGGAGGTGTAATAGGACAACTCAAAAGAGATAAGACCATGCTAGAAAAATTAAATGAGTTCTTCACATTGATACTCACAACTGAAGAGTTTAGGAAGGTTCTCACAGTGTCTGTTTTCTTTTCAAAAGATGAGCTGGAGGAACTATCTTAAATTAAAGTGTCAATAGAAGTGATTTTAGACCAAATAGATAAATGAATAGTAACAAATTGCCAAGATAAGATGGTATATACTCAGGGGTTCCTAAATAACTCGAATATGACCTTGATGTTTGATCATGGGTCTTAAAGTATTGCTTAAGTGAGATTCTATTTGTGAAAAATAGAGGTTAGCCAATTTTATGTCATTAGTTTCCAAAGGATATTTTGAGAAGCATTGTAGTAGAAATGCAGGGAAGATGCATAAAATTAAGAACATTTTAATCTGATTCTTTCTGGGTAGATTGGAAACCACAGACACACAGATAAATGCATTAAATGAGGAGGAATAAACATTTTGGTAGAGAATAGTTCTGGCTCATAACAGTTCTTAGAAAAAAAAGGAATAAAACAGGCAAAGGAGGTTTGCATCTGGTTGGGTGTCTGCAATTTCAAATATCTCTTGACAAAGTCCTCTGTAAAAGACCCTTCAATAAACTAAGCAATCACAAATTATAAAAAGGAACCTTCTCATTTGTGTAAAAAGTCCTACCCCAGGTATCTTGTAGCCCCTTTCAGATACTGAAAGCTGCTATAGGATCACCTTGGAGCCTCCTGTTCTCCAGGCTGAACAACCCCAACTTTCTGAGCCTGTCCTCATAGGAGGAGGTGTTCCAGCCCTCTGATCACTTTAGTTGCTCTCCTCTAAAGACTTTTCAGGAGCTCTATGTCCTCCTTATGTTGAAGACTCCAGAATCAGATACACTGCTCCAGGTGGGGTATCACAAGCACAGAGCAGAGAGGGGAGATGACTGTCACTGCATCTTTTGATGCAGCCCAGGAGTTTCCCTAAACCACCAAGAGCTGGAGAAGTGTCCTGAGGCATATGCTAGTCTGTACTTGCTGCTCTTCATACAAGCATCTTACTATTATCTTAAGTAGCCAAGACTTAGAGAAAGGGAGGTAGAACATGGTTTGGATCTGTCATCCAATCCAGAACAGCAACTCTTCTTCATTCTTCTACTCCCATGACACTAGAAAGTTTAATAATATATCATTTTTCACATACATGGAGTTAGCTCTTCAGATGGTGTAAATCTACATCGTACTGACGAGATACGTGAGTTATCTTGGTTTAAGCTATGTACAGACCAAATTTCCATACTTGAGGCAGACACTTTTCTACAGCAAAACTATTGATTTGAAATTCAAACAGCATGTAAATGCAGAAATAAATATTAATACAACTTTTAGTGTTAATATGTTTAAATAAAAGAAACACAAATCTAAGCGTAAATATAAATACAAACATATATAATTAGTTGTTGGGTGTTTCACAGCATGACTTGAAAAAGTCTGAGAACCACCTAAGGAATTATTCAATAATCATGAAACCACCTACAATTCAGATAAACTGCTCTTTTGCCCTGTAGGGGTAGAATAAATGTGCATAAGCAGACTCAGTCTTGATGCCTACAAATACTACACAGTAACAAGCCGACTACTACTACTTCTTAGGCCAGGCAGCTAGATAAAACATAAAGTTTTAACTAGGATTATACAGAAAATACTTTAGAAACAATTACTTACTTTAGTTTTATTGCCTGATGAAACCTATTTTGAAATTGCTGCAGGCAACATGAGCAGAATTAGAAGGCAAATGCAAGCTTAACACGACAGATAATGTCAGCTAGGCAGAAATAAGCACAGCCAGTTTGATGAAGTTTATCATCCATTTGCATGAAGAATGTTCTTGGATTTTTTCAATGTATGGAATTGTACATGTTGAGGAAAAGCTGAACCCTTTGATATTTCCAAGACATACTTGTCTGACAAAAAAATAATTCAAAAAATGCTCAGTCTGCTAGAGAAGAATGTCCCAAGAAGCGTGGTGCAATGTCAGTCTAGAGTAATTAAGTTGAAGATAGAATGCTAATATTTGGTTTCTGGGTTATTATTTAATTCTGAGAGAGTTTTATGAGTAGTGAAAGACTTCCAGTGTGTTCTTAAGCTACCACTTCTCATCAGGATGATCTCCACAAACTGGAAATCCAAAGCAGCTTTCATTCTCTGGAGACAAGACAATACTAGAAAGGGAACTGGGAAGTTCTTGCATGGGACTTGCTGGCTCAAAGTCAGTTTTCATCTGTGGGAAGAAGTGTTTTCATTCTCCCAGGAGTTATATAGTTATATGGAATGGGGATATTTGAAGGCCTTGAGGAATGCAAGATAAAGGCATTTGAGTGACCTGAACAGTTCACAAACTTTGCAATGAATCCTGTGCCAAATTCCCAAGCACTGAGATGTTGAATAGGTTCTGAAGTAGTTAAATGTTTATGCTGCAATTCCTGTAGCTTCTGCTAATGGGAATGCAGATTTTCCTGAATGGAAAATCCATGCTTTTTCATATCTGCCTTTGTCACTTAAGCACCAATCACCTCCAATCTACCTATACTAGTGTCATATTTTGACTTATACCAGTAAAACTGCTTTGCACTGAAAATACCAGGGAGAATCTTCCACAACACTTCTAGTAGCGTTAAAACATGTGGCAGCTTCAAAAAACCCCTTGATCTATGGCTGTCCAGGATCACAGAATCATAGAATCATTAGGGATAAAAAGATTATCTAGTCCAATGCCCCTGCCACAGCAGGATCACCTAGACCAAGTTGCACAGGAACACAGCCAGGTGGGTCTTGAACATCTCCAGAGAAGGAGACTCCACAACCCCCCTGAGCAGCCTGGTCCAATGCTCCATTGCCCTCACTGTGAAGTTCCTTCTGATATTGATATGGAAGCTCCTCTGTTCCAGCTTGCACCCATTGCCCCTTGTCCTATCATCACTTCTCATCCTGAACGAAACTCAAAGAGTTGAACTCAGCAAGTTTATGCCTGGCAGCATATCTGTGGATCTAAGAAATGGTGTTAGAGCTTAGAAGATGACTATTGACCCAGGACTAAAGGCTGCTGGTACTGTTATCTGGTTCTTCATTTGTACACTCACCAGTGTTTTTAACTTGAAGTACAAGGTATGGCTATGCACTTTGCTGTAACTTCTTCTGGTGTAAACAACCAAACTGAGCTCACATTTCTGGGGGATTTAAGCTTTGTTTTGGTAAAACATCTCATTCATAACTGTTTTTAACTAGCAGTTTAGCCACCTTAGTTCAAGGAGAAGTAGATACAGAAATTTAATCTGCGTAAATTTTATGAAGAATAAAATTCAATGTCTACCAAAAACATACAGTCAATACAGAATGAGAACTTCAGGAAAAGATGGTCTAGTGGGGAGTGTCCCTGCTGATGGCAGGGCGGTTGGAAGTAGATGATGGTTAAGGTTACTTCCAACCTGAACCATTCTATGAATCTATGAATCTTTATTCTATTTCAGAAATAAACTTAGAAGAGAGTTTTTAATACAGAATATAAATTAAAACTACTTCTAATTTAAATGGCATCATACATTTAAAAACATGAGTTTCATTAGTCCACGAAGATTCCACTCCCTCAACTACCCAAATACATAGCTGCACAACAGTTATTTCATATGAACGTGAATGTTGCCATGTCTTAGGCTCTGCAATGGTTAGCACACCACATTAAACTAAGGCTCTGTAAATCACTTTTTTAGATGCATAAATGAAGAATTAATAGCTTATGGCACCAGTTATTGGGTAGCAGGTGTCAGGAAGCCATATCATACAATCATAGAATCACAGAATCATTAGAGATTGGAAGGAACCTCGAAAGAGCATCCAGTCCAATCCCCCTGCCACAGCGATATCACCTAGACCAAGTTGCACAGGAACACATCCAGCTGGGTATACCTGTGTAAATTGAAATTTACCTGCTCAGACTTCAGGAGTGGGTTTCAGAAGATATAGCTAGGCTTTACATCCTTGATATCATCTTATAAGCATCTCTCAATTCAATTTCTCAGCATTATCAACACACTGTGCCTAACAATAGATGATTTCACATGATATAGTGGACCACTAATACACAAAGCAGATGCACAATACAGTCCTTGGCCTCAAAATCTACTGAGATGAAGCATTTAGTATTGCACTAGGAGCAAGCTGCATGAATCTAGCTGTAGCCATCGAGTTAAAAGTCATGTGTGATGAATTAATTACTATAATTTCTTTTTTAGATAAGATGCAGAGCAGAACATTGAGGAGATTAGAAGCAGACAATCACAGGGCCCAGGAAAAAAGTTGTGAGGAGAAATCTCCCAGGCATGGAGCATCATTAAGAGGCACTAGAAAGCATTCCTGATAGTCTGATTGCATGAAAATCAGGCTGTACTGAGAATGGAGTGTTTTTATTTGTGGCACATGTGTGTCATATCTCTCCCATTGGGAGAGTCACTTTTAGTCTGCCTCACCTGTTTATGTCTGTGCTCACGTCAGTGGTGATGCTTCACTGCTCATCCGAGTGCCTCCATCTGCCTATGAACAAAAATTCTTAAAACATTTAAAGTTCATTTCTTATTCTTTCTAGGAGATATATCAGTGTTCTGTAGGCATAAATATACAGGAGAGCTTAGAAATCAAAAGCACTCGGGGATCTAGAACACTTTATTTTCTTTTTAACCTTGTATTATAATAGGGCTTTGATTTGATTTCACATGCAGTTTTAGCCAGCTTAGTAATTCATTTATTCTTAACATTTGTTTTGCACTCTGAAGATAAAGGAGAAGTAATACCTTAAATTCATCCTAAACCCCAAACCCATTTCAGGTCTGGTTGGATAAAAATAAGTGACATATCACAGAATCTCAGAATCACAGGATAAATTAGTTATATCTCCCGTTTTGTGATGCTGACAGCTTAAGAATTTCCTCAGATTAGAGTCCTGCCAATGCCAAATGCATTAAGAGAAAATTAATTGCATAGGCTCCTTTATTTATTTATTATTTTATCTGTAGGAGGAAGAGCAGATGAGGATAGATCTGATCATCCTTAAGACAGTTGATAATGTGCCTGAAGGACATCAAGGCAAACCTGAAGCAGGAATAAACTAAGACTGTCTGCATGCCCTATTTCATTTATTCAGCTTATATATTCAGCATGCGTTAGGCATTTGTGCATTTATTCACTTTGTAGTCAAATACGATTAAGTGGAAGTCTAAAATGTAGATGTTCTTTCCCGTCTCAGAGGGTTATTTCTAGAGAAATTTTGCAGCAGTTAATTAATTATTTGCCTACTTTGCTCTTTCTTTACCAATAGGATGCACTGGTATGAAATCTACTTGTATTTTTTCAGTTTACTAATGAAAGACGTAGGTAATAAACACAATCTAATCTCATTTTATAGAGTATAGACTTGGATTATTCTTTTGTCTTCTGAGATTGAATGTAGGGCAGGGATCTAATCTATTCTTTTATTGGACACTGACCTATTACTGAGGAAAAAAGATTAGTTATTCAAATGTTTGACTACACTGCTGTACTGTACACATGCACACACACACGCTTGCACACGCATGCACACCTATGCTTCCTACCCTCTCATTATTACAGTGCTTTCTTCCCTGTTAAAAAGAACAGATGCTGCTGACCTTCTGACTTTATTAGCTGCTTGCACACCCATTTATACGCTCACAAACACACCAGCAGTGTGCAGGCTTCATTATTTCATACAGTTTTGACAAAAATGACTCCTAAGTTTTTCAAGCTGGCAATAAACTATTTAATTGTCATTAATTTTATACCGTGCCCTGTCTGTGCATTTGCAGCAGCTATAAAACATATGTTAACCTCCTAATAAAACCTAAGTAATGCTCTGTCACTTTCCCCCCCACCCCCTTTTTTTTCTTGCAGTGGGAAGCTGTGCACAAGTTATTACCTAGGGAACAGTTGTTGCTGTCTCCTCTACAGATCCATATCATTCTCAAATTTGCATTCTGGTGGAGAAGTAACAAATGCTACTTAAATCCCATGAAGTGTGTTAATTACACTCAGCTCCATGAAATGATGGGTGAGAGAACCAAAAAGAAGTCTACAATTGCACCTTGGGTCTCTTGAGCATAACTTGTCAGATTAATGTCTTTGTCACTCACATGATAACCTTAAAATTACTTCTCTCCCCAAGTGACACTCCCTGAGCCTCAGTGAGATGGAAAATCTCACCTAACTCTAAATAGCAGGTGTAGGTTGCATTGTTTACATAAATATTCCTGGCACCTTTATGATAATAACTAAAAGCCGAGTTTCATTAACAAATGCATCTTGTTCTTTTTGCTTAATTATTTTACAGTCATTCTTCTGTGCCTCTGCACACAAACCACGGTGTGAGACCCTGCGATAGTACCTCTTCCTAGCACGTCCCTGAAACAAAGGCTAAAATCAGACAACTGCCTGGGATTGAATGCTCCTTTTTTTCCCAATCCTTTTATTTCTCCTTCCATGCAAACCCTAAACAACCCTAGCTGCCTCAGGATTTGAATCTGGAAGTCACTCTGCTGTGTAGCAGTAACAGAAATTGTCACAGAAGATAGGACTACGCAGGGGTCTTCCTGCGTTTCATCTGAAGGTTTCACAAAAGCAGGTAATACAGAAGATCTGCTGTGCCAGGGCTGGAGGTGCATGCTTCAGTTCCCCAGCAGGGGACATTCTCCATCCTCCAAAAGCTGAAAGCCCTCTCACAAAGTCACAACTATGACTGGCAAAACTCAACCCATTGGAAATCTATATTGGATGTCAGAGCCGTCTAAGAGACAAATCTAATCCTTTTGGCTGAAAAATAGCTCACAGCACAGTGCTGCTCCTAGTTTACTGATATTTGGAAGAATGGTTTGGTTTGGCAATCAATGTCCTAGAACCACCAAAGACCTTGATATTGTATTTTTTTCTTTAAGTCCCAAAAGAGAATCACCACGAGAAAAGAAAGAGGGTAAATTCTGTGGTGCTATATAAGCACAACCAGCACTATTTACCCTCTTTACTATGAATTTGGCTTCATAAAAAGTAGTCTAACAAGGCTCACGTGAGCTATTGGAATTGTTTGTACTGCATTGTAAAGAGTTTTAAGCTTTACTTTGCTAAATGAGAGAGGCAGATGTGACAATCAGATGTGCCATATGCAATAGGAAGTACGTTTGGAATCAAGCAAGTTATTTTTGTCTTAGCAGTGTCTCAGAAGCAGCAGATGATCAGTTCAAAAAGGTAACCTGCACTGAAATCAAAAGAATAATAGCAAGTTCTACTGGTTAATAAGGCAGATAAAAGTCACAGAATCACTGAATGTTAGGGTTTGGATGGGACCTTGAGAGATCTTCCACTCCAATCCCCCTGCCAGAGGAGGATCCCCTAGATAAAGTTGCAGAGGTACATGTCGAGGCAGGTTTTAAAGAGAAGGAGACTCCACAACATCCCTGGGCAGCCTCTTCCAGTGCTCTGTCACTCACACGGGNTTCCTATTGGAACTGAACACCCTAATCATATGTGGTTTCACCAGGGCAGAGTAGAGGGGGAGGAGAACCTCCCTGGATCTACTAACCTCCCCTTCCCCCCCTCCCTTCTAATCCACCCCAGTATGCCACTGGCCTTCTTGGCCACAAGGGCACATTGCTGGCTTTGGAAACAAGGACCTCATTTTCCACTCTTTCATACTATAAACTGTCAAACATGACCCTGTATGTTTGTCAATGCTGTGTTTTTTAATTTTTGCTTGCCATGGCCAGAATCAAGACAAGCCTCATGGCACTGATAATAAAGCTCATGAACTCAATATAGAATTACTTTCCATTTCCCCTACCGAGAATCTGGCACTTTGCAATTAAATGCCCTTTCTGAAACGTAAGATTTTGTAATGTAGCTGGAAAAGAGGATGGTGAGAATGAAAGAGTTATGCTTATGGAGTCCATCCATCCAGTCTCTGCAAGGCTACCAGATCTATAAATAACAGAGAAAGGCCCTCAAGCTAGGGATGCCAAATTTAGAATGAAAGGATGGGAGTCTAATGAAAAGATAGGAGTAAAATCCTGAAATCTCTTTTCAATTAACTTCAGCAGAAATGGGGACCTAGATTGAAAAGTCCTCACGAAGCCATCAGTAGAGGCTTCAGGGACAATCTTGATGTTCTTTGTACAAATAACTTCTTCAAGATCACAATTAAAATGTCTCTTCTTGCCAGGCATTTTAAAACCTGAGCTGTTTACTCAAATCAAGGCTTTTCAAGCTTTGCTTAAAGTCGCCATAAGAAGGGGAGGGAAAGATAAATCCTCATCATTACTTCTTAATATGACTTAAAAGCAACCCAGAGCTGAAAATAAAGGAATGTCTGGAAGGACCTATACGGACGCTTGTCTATAGAGTAGATTGAAAAAGTGTTCTGTTTTAAATCCTAATCTCTTCCATGGTCTCAAGAAGGCTAACACAAGAAGATTGCCACAGAGATGAGTGATATTTGTCACCAGACATCTGCTAAGATACAACCACAGTGTGTTTCCCCTGATGGGTGGCGTGTAACAGAGGTTACCCAATCTAGTGTTTACCATGAAAATTCAAATCCAGTGTTAAGATATTTTCTTACTGTAGCTCTTAATGAAATGTGCCTTCTGGATGAGTTATATCAGCAGGCTGACAGGAAATGAGTGGGATATCAAGACTTGAAAGCAATAGTTTTTAATCTGTGTGATTCCCGGTTTTACTGTACAGTAAATAAAGTAGAGTGATGTTAGCAGACATTGACAGGAAGAACACGGTAATGAGAATATTTGTGCATAAGCTCATGACTGATTATCCTCAAATCACTCAAACATGTTTCTTCTCTATACTCAGGCCCACTTACTCTGTGCTTTAGGAGGTGGATCAGAGTGAAAGTAAAAACAAGTGATATCTCCCCAGTTTTAGTGCCTTTGGGGGAGATTAAGCACTGAGAGAAACAAAATGTGAGAATAGATGAGGTAGTGATAAGGGGCTGGTGAAGGCTTGGAGGATGGCTGAATCATATTGATGCAAGCATCCAACCAAACCTTTTGAGATTTGCTCAACATTAATTAGTGGAACTAAGTGAAAGTATATGACACAACAGATTTACTCTTTGTACTTGTCTGCTCCACTGCAGAAGATATACCTTACACTGCTGTATCCTCATATGTGACTGGTGACATTCAGTTAGGGACCTGTGAGGAGGATGGGGAAACTGTTTCCCATAAATCTTCCTTATGCATGAAATCCAATATTGACACTCCGGACCTCCCTTCTCCTTTTCTTTCTGTGTGTTATTCTCCAGCTTGATCCTAGCAAGCTCTGATTTCACAGAACACCCTATTGTTAGGATCACACCTACCTATACACAGGATGGAAGCTCACAGGCAGGGTGGAACAGCTTAAATCACTTTGATCATGAGTTCCTGATGATGCTGTGTCAGCACAACAGACACAAAAGATGAACCCACTTCTCTGCTGTTAGCCCAGGAGGTATAAGGAGGCTGTCCTCTCCTCACAATAATCAAGACTAATATTTTTAATTTGCTTCTGTGCCTTTCTGTCTCCTTCGAAAAACAAGATACTATAAATAAAAATTAAAATCTATGTAACACAATCCGCTAGAGGGTTTTCTATTAAAGACCTGCTAAGACCCAGGAGGCAAACAACTGTCCTGTTATAAAAAACATCAGAATTACACAGTGCTGCATTACTGAATTCCAGCAAATTACCCTCTGTAGCCAAATTACTAATACAGTGCAACCTGATGAATGTCCCTAGTCCTAGTTTTGCTAGAAAGGGAAGAAAATGTATAAATCTCAGTGCAAGAAATCCATAGCACTTCACAAAATGGCAATGCTTTCCTTTATTCCTTTTTCTTACTAGGACCATGCAAAGAATTCATCTGATCTTCCTTAATGCTGCGACAAATGATGAGTACTGATAGGATATAGGAACAATCAGATTCCTTCTATACACAGATGCAGTCTTCCAAGAGTATTTGAAGAGCAATGTTTCTATCTTATGCATAATAAATGAACAATTTAAAATTAAAAGTCTTTACTTTTAATTGTAAAGACTTTCTGTTTTACCTTCACCTCCTGAAAAGAAAAGGTTGCATGGTGGAAAGATATGGGAAGCGTTTACTGGTTAGGTACTTTGTGCTTTAAGATCTTCCGAACGAGTTAATGAAGTATTGTCAGCCTACTAGCTCAGTCTGTCAGCCATTACTCCAAGCTCTGCAAACACAGCATCAAATCTCTGTGTAACCTTGGTGACTGTTATTAGTAGGCCTGGGCGTATTTCACTAGACATTTGGAATTCAGCTAAGATAAATCTCAATTAGAAACAAGCCATAATAAATCTAAAGATATTACAATCACCCTGTTTCTCAGATGAAAGTGGAAGGATGTAGGGAATGATTTTTTCTGCCTACAGTGCTTTGATTTTTACAACAAGAAAATTAATAGAAGAACAATTCCCATACTACACTCCTAACTCTCCTCAGCATTATGCACTCTTCCTGCATGTGTGGGCATCTGCTGATGCATAAGAACTGCAAATCACATAGTTTTAAACAGCCAGTGCTCAGATCCTTGAAAGGATCTGTTTTCTTCTACCGATACCTTAAGTCTAACCCAAACTCACTGCTTCAGCTAGTTTACCCCTAAACTACACCCCCTAACACCGCATCTACGTGACTCTGGAACACAGCCAGGGATGGAAACCCAACCACCTCCTGAAGCAGCCTATTCCTGTGTTCAACCACATGTGTTTTCCTGGTCTCCAGTCTAAACCTCCCCTATTGCAGCTTAAAGTCCCTCTGGTTCTGTTGCTAATGACCTGTGAGAAGGGACCAACACCAACCTCTCTACAGTGTCTTTTCCAGTAGTTGTAGGGAGTGATGAGGTCTCCCCTTAGCCTTCTCTTCTTCAAACCAAACAGTCCCAGCTCCTTCAGTCACTCTTCATAAGATCTCTTCTGCAGATCCTTCACCAGCTTTGTTGCCCTCCTCTGCACTCACTCCAGTACCTCAACATCTCTCTTGTACTGAGGTGCCCAAAACTGGACACAATACACATGGTGTAGCCTTTAGTGCTGAGTATAGGGGGACAAGCACCTCTCTCCTTCTGCTGGTCACAGTTCTAATACAAGCCAGGATGCCATTAGCGTTCTTGGCCATCTGGGCCCTCTGCTGGCTCCTATTCAGCTGCTTGCCAATTAGAATCCACAAGTCCTTTTCAGCCACAAAACCAGTTCCTTGGTGATGTCCTCTTAACTGACATTGTAGTAATATTCAGCGCTTCTTGAATCTATATTTATGGAGTTACTGCGACCAGTTACTGTAAACAGTCGCATATGTGAAGTCATTCACACCCTAATGTTTATTGACATCTACCAGCTTGGCTGACACAACTGTTCACTTTGAACACTCCAAAGTCAGATTCTCAAAGATATCCATGGAGTTCCTTATTAAAATGCTGGTGGATTCTAGCTAAAATTCTTACATCTGTGACTGCAGTGTTTTTCTCTAAGCTCCGCAGCAAGCAGGGTTACCTATGGTGCTATGCCTCTAGACTAGGGGTCAGTTGCTGTTGCCCATTTCTCTGCACAACATGCAGTGCTGAGTCACAGATACTGTGTTATCTCCTCAAAATTCATGTGACAGCCCCTTAGTTTTTTTTCTTGAGAATCATTCCTGCCTCCCAGAGTCCTAGCAAAGGGTGAGAGCAGCATTTTTTTCATCTTTCCACCTGTACTTTTGTTGTGGTTTGAATTTGATGAGTTTCTTGGTCTGAGGTAGTGGGGAGTTACTATGGTAACCTGTGATAAAGGGGCTTGGAATTCCAAGCTTCCCCTTAGTTTCAGCATTGGCCAATAAGTGACTCTGCAAACTAGTACCATGGGTTTGCTCTTCCTGTTTGTGTCTGCTCAGAGAAGATGCCTGTGGCACTGGGCTGGGCATGAGAGCCACCTTGCCCTGGGAATGTGGTGAATGGAGAGAGAATGAATTATTTCCTCAGAGATCAGTGAAGGAAATATTTCACCTGCAATCCGTTCTTTGCTGAAATGAAGAGAGGTTTCCCTCATTCCTGACATTAAGAATTAGCACACTGAAAATAGCTTGGAAACGTGGAACAGGGAACTGCACCTTAAAATACCCATTGGTGTTGAGTGTGGATTGAATGGACTCCACGTTTCCAAAAAGAAAAAGGAACTGCTAGAAGTTTCTTCTCTTTGAAAATCTGGAGAAAGGAGTTTGTCCCAGTTGTGTAAGAACTGTGATAAATCTCCGAATGTCTTTGTGTTGGGGTTTTAATGTGTGGTGAATTAAGTATGTCTTGTTTTTTCCCGAATTTGAGACAGTTTTGGTTTTGTCTGCAATTTGTAAGTGCTTTTTGTTTTGTTTTTGTTTCAGCCCATTATGGCAATAACTAATTGGTTAATTTTGCCTTGGACTGGATCAACAGATCAAGCAATGACAGAATTATATCTCAACTCTTCAGCTTGAACTGAGTTCAGATTGTTTTCCCTTATCTTTCCATACAATTGAATAGAGCACTAGCAAAACAGTAATCTGCTAGCAAGCTTTTCTCTGAACCAACTCTACCAATGTCGTCTTACCCAGATAAGGCAATAACCTTGCTATCCCTGTCTTGGTCTACTGATAAATCCAGATGAAATCATTCTGAAAGGCAGCACTTCTTTTAGGACACTTCAAGTGAATTCAAAATGAGGCCATAAGATTTTTTTCTGTTGCTTGAGACTCCAGTAGTAATCCGAGTTGACCAACAGCTCCAGATCTTTGCACAATCCACTCTGCCTTTGTTTCCAGTTTTGGATATGCCCATAAAATCAGTTTTGGCTAAAAGAAGAACTTTATGTCTTTCCAGTGGCTGCAATAGGATTTTAAAACAATTTTACCATGTAAAGACCCTGCTAAATTTGCACTTCCTTGAACATATTTTATTTCCCACCATTTAAACCAAAATCTTGGGCTATACAACATAACCCTAGGTATTTTCTTCTGTTCCCTTATGGTTTATTCAGGAGCTGGTCCTACCACCACTAAAATCATCATCAAAACTCAATCTGACTTCTGGGAAATAGGAATACACTTTTAAGTGGCTATTAATTCCAATGCTGCACATGCAAGATGATTTCCTGGCCATCAGGAGTGCCTTGTAACAAGTACTTCTGCTTATATAATAAAAACACCTAGGTAAACCCTTGGTCAGTAACATCGGGGTAATTACAAAACAGTTCCTGTGACAGTAATGATAAATGGGTAGGCTTGACATTTGCACCTTGTGCTCCAATTTTTTTGTCTTAGAAAGGGTGTCAACGAAAGAGTATGTATTTCTTCAGGTGTGGAAAGTACCAGATCTTCCCCTTTTAACTTTCACATGTAAACAGGGATTTTACTTTCACCCACAGTAATTTAGTGATCGAGCTGATTTGGGGTTGTTCTCTTTTTTTCCCCTCCTTTGTTCTGTTAGCGCTGGATAGAATTAGATGACTAGCATCCTGCAACTGGCACATCTTTAGATGAAATTCTCTAGAGAAAAATCAAAGGCAGATGTGAAAAAATGTTACATTTGACTCTGACCAGAGTTCTGTGTAAAGAGCTGTGGCTGATCAATACTGGACCTATTAATTCCTATCCTGGACAGATTATCATTGCTTCTGTTCCCTCCCCAGAGCTAAATTACTTTGAAACAGCACAAAAACTGCTCCTAGGAGGTATTCCAAAGACAGAAATATTTTCTTCCGCACAGTCAAGTATAACTCATCGTTTCACAAACTGAATAGAGGAGAATTTGGTTCTGTATTGCACCACTCATTGGCTCCAAGTGCCCCCAAAGCAATTTGCAATTTTGAATTATCAGAAGCACTGACTGTGCACTGAGTGTATAAGCAATATCTCAGCAATGGTTACATGCAAACCTACAGACAGATTAGAACCAGTTTTGCTGAGGGGTGGAAAAGCTGGGCAGCCTTCCTTGTAGGATTCAGCACTTCCACCTGAATTGCTAAGTAGGAGTGGACTGCAGGTGGGTTTTTTTAAACAGTTGAATGAATGGTGCAACCTATCCTTTGCACTGCATTGCCCGTGTTGTTTGGCGTGAGTATGCATGCCAGTGAGCATGGAAAAGGAACCATACTCAGCTAAATCTTTAGGTAAATAAAGACAACTAGAGCTTCAGCTCTAGATCAGTGCAGTCTTCCACTGAAGCCAACATAATGCTATTGATTTCCACTAGCTGAAGATCTGTCTCTGACTATTTTGGTACTGAACCAGACCTCTTTCACAATCATATCAAGTCATTAAGCTGTATACTCAATCGTGCCTGTATATATGGCTAAACTATAGCACTTGCTCTGTCATCTGATGATTCCTCCCCATTCCAGAATGGGAATCAGAAAAGGAAGATGAGGCATGTGGATAGAAATGAAAAGGAATGTAGTGCAACATACAAACCAGCACCAATTCCAGTATAAAGTATGCAAAGTTATACCCAACCAAGCCGATGCACAGTGGCCAGAACAAATTGCAGAAGCAGGATCAGGAGAAGTTTGCATTTCAAATGTTTGTCTAACATCTTTAGAAATTAGCTGTGAACCAACAAATATGTTTAGGTAGGATTTTGCTCTCAGCTTAGTTCTCAAGCAAGCAGAGAGAGAAAGTAAAGAGACGAGACCACATTGTGATATGACATTTTTTTAATGTATTTTAAATTCAGATATCAAAATGAGGTGTGGAAACCGGTATTAAACACAAGTTCAGATAAAAACCATCATATCTGATTCTAGTGTATACCTTACTGTTATTTTTATTATCATTACTGATAAATATTCATCAGTGCTGTCAATGCGCATTTAGAGGACTGCTTACAGCCACAGGATCCAATCCTGCCTATAAGGTATTTTCATGGTGTTGCAGTTAGCAGAAAGCTATTCATGTTCCTCTAAAAAAGAAGAGAGGGTCATATTTGCCTTAAAAATTCCAACGATTTGGGCCTACATCTTTCTGCCAGTCTACACTGCTCTTAAACAGTAGCTTATAGTTGACTTGCTTCTCATCTAAACATCCAGCAACCTACAGTAACAAAGACAAGTCTGTTCCAAAAGCAGACAGATGCCAAGTGATGCTCAACACATGATGTAGATGTATCCATCTTTTCATACTCGATCTCTCAAACAAAAAACATTTCAGTACTTTCTTTGGGAGAATACATTAAAAACCTCCCTCTCCTCATGAATTTTGGGTGTGGTGAGTTGGCTTTGGCTGCCAGACAGCCACACAGCTGCTCACTCTCTCTCTCTCTATTCAACAGGATGAATACAAAATAAGATAAAACTGTTCACAGGCTGAGATGAGGAAATCACTCTCTGATTACTATCACAGGCAAAACAGACTCAGCTTGAGGAGAATTTGTTTAACTTATTGCCAATGAAAAATAGTGTTGGATGGTGAGGAGCAAAGACAAAAGATATAGTTTCCTAGGTTCAACCTCACTCCTTCATTCTCAGCTCATCTGTCCCTTTGTCCCTAGACTGAGCAGTGCACTGGGATGAGGAGTGGAGATTCACAACAGTGATGACACCTTTGATCTGCTTCCACTTCCTGTGCTACAGCATGGGGTCTCTCCCAGCAGGTGCAGTCCTGCATGAACTACCATGGCTTAAGCTCTTTCTATAGGATGCAGCTCTTCAAGAACTGCTCAGTATGGGACCTCTCCATGGGGTATGGTCCATTAGGATCAGACTGGTCCAGTGAAGGTCCCCCATAGGCTGAAGTCTTTGCCAGAAAACATGTTCCAGCCTGGCATCCTCAGGATGCAGATCCTTTCAGGGCATGCCCACCGGTTCTGGCATGGGATACTCCATGGGCTGTATGTGCTGTGAATGCCTGCTCTCCTGTGGACCTTCCTGGGCTGTGAGGACACAACCTTCTCCAACATGATCTTCTCCACAGGAAGCAGAGGAATAACTGGACTGGTACCTAGAGAACCTTCTGTTTCTTTCACTTTACTGTCTACAGGACTGTTTCTCAAATACTTTTTGTTGCTTCTCACACTGCTGGACAGCATTTCATAGAATCATAGAATCATTAGGGATCGGAAAGGACCTTGAATGATCATCTAGTCTAATCCCCCTGCATTTTCCCTGAGGTGCCACTATCTTGGCTGAGGGGTCCAGCTGTGCCCTGAAGTGGGTGCACTAAAGCCAAGTGGAACCAGTTGTGTCCAACATGGGGCAGCTCCTAGCCTCACTTCACATAGTCTAACTCTACCACTGCTCACACACAAATGTGGTCCTCAAAGCTTATACAGATAGTAAACATATTTCAGGCACTAACAGATTTATCTTGATAATAAAAAGAGTAACAGCTGTCCTTTCTTGTGTAAGACAAAATTAATGAAGAAACTGCTATCCATTTGGTAAAGGAAAATCTGCTCCCCAAAACAACTGTTTGGCCAATATTTATAGCTGATAAGTAATCCAGGAAAAAATATGGATACTAACAGTGGTGGAACTTACCACATCAAACTTTAGACATCTGCATACCAGTCACCAGCAGCTGAGCTGATCACTGTAGATACTCTACAATTCAATAAGAGAGAGAGATTGATTCTTTAAGGGTGACATTTTTCTGACTAAATATAGATGGACACGCAAAGATAAGATCCTTTCAATAAAAATGTTTATTTCTCTCTGACAGTAAAGTAAGCTGCCTATGTCTAGTCACATAAATTCCACCTCAGGTGTTTTATGATCAGATATCTGTATATCTGGATGCTTAATGAAGACCATAAGCTTGATGTGTTAAGACATGCTGAGCAAGCGGAACTGCCTCTTCACTGTGAAATGCTGAATTGAGGCATAGGCTGGTGGTAATTAGGAAAGAATGAAATTCCAATCCTTGTTCCAAAACACTGCGAAAAATGTATATAAGCAGGAACATTTCTTAAACAGATGAATTTGCAGATACCTCATTTGAATACCAAATAGACTATTGGTTAACAGATTATTCTGGTGATATAGATTCAGCTCCCTAAGGCAGCATGAAAGAACAGACAGGCTCCTCTAGGGGCATAGGTGTATGCTCCAAGCACTAAATTCCTATGTAAGAACTGGAAAGGGCAAAAGGGAGTGCAGCATCCTCCACCAGTAGTTTCTAGAAGGTTCAACGTGATACACACGATCTGGAAAGTCAGATGAATCGGTCTCAAATGGGCAATTCAGAGAGGAAACTATCTTGTTTTTACATACTGTCAGAGCTGAGAAATAAACCAGAGCTTTATGGTTTCATTGCTCCCTAGATCTAGGCAGTTTTGAGCAGATATTTAAGGTTCTTAAGCAGCTTTAAATGTAAATGTAGGTATTTCTAGTGTTAGGAATCATGTTTTGAACGTGCAGTCTGTAATTCTTCAATTAGCATTTAAGATTCATAGCATATATCTTCTAATTTCTGACACAAGGATGTGCTAGAGCTTTTCTGACTTATTATTTTTAATTTTTAGTAGAAAACTCACAATTAAATAAGGTGATGGAACTTGGGAAATTAAGGTTTCTTGCAAACACAATTAGAGGGGCATTACCAGAGGAATTTATACTTGCCTGTCTGGCATTGAACTGCATTTGCATAAAGGAGATCTAAATACATAATATCGATATATTCACTAATAAAATTTCACAAGGACCAACGTATTTGTCTGTACCATTTCAGACTAATATTTATTGACAAGGTGAAGACCTGGGTATTGTTCAGTACACTCTGTGAACTCACATTCCCAAGGTTACTGCTTCCTTACTTCTAAACATCGTCAGTAGCTAAGTAGAGCTGGAGGGAGAAACTCAGGGTGTTTAGCAAGCTATACTAATATGCCACCCTCAGCATGTCAAATGTGGTGCATAGCTCAGAGTTCTCCTTACATGTATCGCTTCTGCTGTGGTTATCATTTATAAGTTTTACAGTGCCCAAAAGAGTATTCTTAGGCAGGAGTAATTCAGCAGCCCGGCAGTTTCATTAGTGCAGAGTCAGGCTCTTGTGTTCAACACATTTTACCTGGCACTTACAATATTCTACAGTTCTCTGGGCAGGCTGAATGCTTGTATATACAAAAGGAAATGTCTTCCCTTTTTTATTCGTTTCCTGCCCCTTATTTCCATAATTCCTCACCATGAACAGACTTAACTCTTATCAAAAACTGACAAAGACTCCTAAGCTCTAAGGCAAGGCAACTTTACCCCGCCGTATCGGCTACATCTATAAACTATTTGCCAAGTTGTTGGTAACCACTCAAGTGTAGGAGCAGGAATCTCTTCTTACAGATTACAACAATCACTATTCCTTTGCCACCTCCATAAAAATGTATGTCAGGCTTAAAGTATTTCAGATGCAGAAATCTCATCATTCCATTTTGCAAACACATCTTCCCTTGGAAACTGCGCTTATAGCTGTTTAACGGAGTCCAAAGCTTATACAGCTAGAGACTTCTGCTTCCAGTTCTGGGCTTGCATTGCTTCAGTTGAAGATTTTGGTTTGTGTGCTTTTAAAAAACCTTTCCCTACTTATTTTTGTACCTTTTATTGGTAGCGCCTTCAAAAACTATCCTTTCCCAACCTGCCCTTTCCAGTGTTCTAAATATAAATCCAGAAACAAAGAAATGCATATTAATAAGTAAAGAAGCACAGGTGTGCCTTGCAGACAGTAAGTTTTTTAAAGTCCTTCCTGAGTTCTTGAATCATTATTCCTGCATAATTTATACTGTGTTACTGTGTGCAAACACTGAACCTGTCTCACAAAGAAGTGATGTGAGCCGGTTCAAAAGACAGACCTTGGGTTTCCACAGTGGAGGGCATAAGCTATTTATTTATGTATCAAATAATTATGAAAATGTGTGACCATGTTTTATAATGAAAGGGATGAGAAAGGAAGGCAGAGCATATGTAGTTAATTTCTGTTTTCCTGTCCCACTTGTTCATAACCAAGTCTGCTCATACCAGTAAAGCAATGACTCCTCCTCCTTCTCATTACCCTCCTGAGCTTTTAAGACTGTCTTTACCGAGAAAATATAGATGAGGATATCTGTTAAAAGACTTACTTTACGGAGAAAAGAAGAGATAAGAATGTCTGTTTATGTTTCTGCTGAAATCATACGCTGAAGGAAAAAAAAGAAGGTTAGTTTCTTTGTGCTAATTGCGTTGACTAAATGCACAGCACAGTGCACACCCCATTCCTGAGTACAGATACACAATGTGATGATAAATTTTGCAGGACAGCCCCTGAGTAGTGACAAAAAGCCCAGACTCCTTTAGATGCAAAGTAGCTTCTCTCTGCTCCCCACACTGGAAATGAGCTCTACATATTTTTTGGGTCCTTGTCTGGATCCCCATGTATTCCATTTCAATCACCATTATGTAGTGAATCCAGCTTAGATCATAGAATCATAAAATCATTAGGGATCAGAAGGGACCTCGAAAGATCATCCAGTCCAATCCCCCTGCCACAGAGGGAGCACCTAGACCACATCCTTCCCATCTGGGAATTGTTAACATTGTAGGTCAGAGACCTATTTTAACCAAGAACCTTTAGCTAAAGGGTCAGACTCAAAGGAAGGGTTTAACAAAACCACTTATGAATTTGCAAGCAATGAAACAACTGACTCAACTTGTGGAAGAAAGGCACCAAAACATTTTAATTCATACCAGGAAAATCACACACAAGACTTAGACACAGACATACAGAGTTTCATCACGATGCTCCTATGCTCAACTGGGACAGAATATCCCAGACAGAATGACCATTGTAGGCAGCTCCTGCTTCTCTCTGAAATCGCTGCAGTTATCTTGGTGTCTGCAGACATTTAAAGAGAATGTCTCAATCTTCATGAATGACTAAGGTTCAGAAATTCTGATAGCCTTTCCAAGGGATAAATTAGCAGATCATGACAGTTCTCCTGCTGTAAGTTTTCTTCAAAAGCTATAGTATTTTTATAATTAGTGTGCACATCTCTGAACAGACACGAAGATGGAGAAAGAAAGAGCAGGCAGGAGTCACTGAGTGGGGGGGAAAGAGGGCAGAGTAGAGGTGCAGAAACTTTTCTTTTCAGAAAACACACAAATTAAGCCAACAGATTCTGCTCAACTTTTAAAGCATAACATCAAAATGCTTGAACTTAATTCTCAAGCTGAACTTGATTGAAGAGTTTATGAAATGCATCAACATATACACATGAATTTTAGTACGTTTTCCCTTCTCCAAGTAATATCTCAAAATTATTTTTTCATTCATCTTTCTTAAAGAGTGAGGAACCCTTTCTATAGATGTGTATATGATGATACATCCTTAGCTACCACCTAAATACCCAACCAGGTGGCCTTTTACTCCTCATCCTCAGGCTGCCCAGGGGGGTTGTGGAGTCTCCTTCTCTGGAGAGGTTCCAGACCTTCATGGGTGAAGCAGACTTTTCTTTACAGAATCACAGAATTATTGAGGCTGGAAAAGACCTCTAAGATTATCAAGTCCAGCCTATGACCCAACATCATCACAACCTAGAGCATGGCTTAAAGTGCCACATTCTGTCTGTACTTAAACACCTCCAGGGATGGGGACTCCACCACTGCCCAGTCCATTCCATTGTCACTTCTTGGCTGAATAAAAAATGAATATGGACAAGTCAAATAGTTGTGGGGGTGACAAACAAAACCAAACACTGAAAATCATCTTCTTTTTTGCTCTTTCAGGCTCACCTTCTCACCTTTTTTGCAGACTTACCTGACAGTCATGCCCCGTGAGTGGTATACTGGGTTGGGGACTGGGGGCTGAGTCAACTCACAACAAACCTTTGAGCCACACATTCCTTCTCAAAATTTTCCCCTTCTCCTCCATGGATATTTCACAGACTGCAGGGAATTTCTGCTTAGGTACATGGAGCTAGTCTTCCCTCTCTTCCTCTTTTGATCTCTGTGTTTCACTGCTGCTCCTCACCCCTTCTTAACCCCTGCTCTTCTGCTTGTCCCATGGTTTTCTCTTTACCAACTACAAATTCCCAGAGATGCCTCGGGAATCAGAGCAGGCTGGAAATGGCTGTGTCTGGAATGGTGTAGCTCTGGCCTCTCCTCACTGAAGCCACTCCTGCAGGACCGCTTCTACTCCCCTCAAACCTTCTCACAAATAGCAAACATAACAAGCACCTAGTGGAACATTTTTGAATCTATCCTGAAAACTGGAAAAAAAAGTCATGAAAATACTTTGAGTTGAAAAAGAGACTTTTGAGAAGTTTTCACAGAGGCATCAAAGGTCACTGAAGTCGCATTTCTCAAGTGGAAACATTTTGCTTATATTTTTTAGACCTTGACCTCTTTTCCTCTTTAGCCCAATTTTAAAACACAGTACTTTAAAATAAAAAGTTAAAAATTATGAGGCTGGCTTTCTGAAAACATTGAGGTTTTTTAACACTACAGATTTGAAGCGTTCCGTTTTGGAAATGCCAGAATTCAATTTGTAGCATTTTTTTATCCTTCACTATTTTTACTCCGGATGGCATCGAAGTGCACGGGGAATTTGATAACGATTTTCCCTCTTTGCTGCATGGGAATGACTCATTCCGTGGTTTTCAGAACCGCAAATGATTTAAGCATTTGTCAAAAGTCCACAATTGTGAATTTGCCTTGCAGCTATAGGGAATCATTTTCACCTGAAGGATGAGAAGAATATCTGTGAGGAAACCAGAGAGGTTTCTACTGTTTCAGTTGCTTCAGATTTTAGTTTTCATGAATCAACCTTCTCTACTAAAGATTCTCCGTGTGGTTTTTTCTTTAGTGTCCAGCTAATTTTGTTGTTAAATCATAGCATGGCATTTCATTGCTGCAACTTTATTAACCCTGCTTATTAAAGTTTGTTTTGTCTCTGCGTAATAGAAAATTATAGTTTGATTGTCTTGTGTGTAAAGTATCCAGCAGTGAAAGAAGTCAAACCAAGGTTCATTGGCCTTTTCAAGTTTCTATTTTCTATTGGTTTGGGGTTGGAGAAACATTTTGGGTGCCAGCATCATAAAGAATTTTCCACAATGACCACGATTTGAAATTCTTTGTTGACTATCCCAGCTCAGATGCTGATGAATAGAAGGCAATGAAGACCAACTTTGATTAGAAGGTGTAGTAGCAATGGGGTCAGAGGTGCATGCTAAGCACACAAAATATGGTTGTATATTTCTGCCCTTACATTTTCATTCTACCATTATATAGCTGTGTTTGTGATCAAGGTATTCACTGTTTTCCCCTTGCTATGGTTTTACAGACTAGAGAATGAAAATAATAGGAAAAAAATTACTTTATAGTAAAGGCATTCTCAGTATATTTCTATTTCTGAAATATCTAACATGTTGCTAGATTAAACGTTCTCTTTGTTGACACAAAACTTTGATCTCAACTTGTGATTTAGAATACTTTTCTCTCCTCGTGATCTCGCTTTTGGTTTTCATCTTTTTCTTCTGAAATCCTTATGGACATATTTTGTGTCTCATCCAGCTTTTCCCTATACAGTCTTTATACCTCCAATATGTCAGAATTAAGAGGAAAGAGAAGAATGACACATAAGAGCATAGGAGTTTGAGCTATTTTTTTATGCTGCTGAATGCATAGCTACCTAGTTGTTTGTTTGCAGACAGTTTTCATGGTAGTAGCCTGAAGTGCACCAATTTAATAATTATTGACTATTTTTCCACCATGACCTGTTCTGAGATGAAATAGCTATGAGCATTACAGCTTTTCCTAGTGGACTCAGGGAAGCCTGCTCACAGTGTGAATAAGTCATCAACAGTCCACTGCAGGTACAGCCAGAATACTTTGTCAGGTGGATGGTTTCCTAGATGCAAAGCAAATTATTTTATGCTTGGTTAGTTGCACAGTGTATTTCTACATTTATTTGTATTGTTATGCTGCATTTAGCCGACTAATGACTCAAGAACTTTATTTGCTAACTTCATTCGGAGCACCTGCTCATGGATTGCAATAATATAAACAGCTCGGATGGAATTAACAAAGGAAAAAAGAATTTCAGCCGGAGAAATTTCAATACTGCTTTTGAAACATACCATGATTGCTTCATCAAATCATTGTAAAGATCTGGCCAGAAGACTAGTCACTAGGGAGAGCAGGAAATATTGATGTACAACTTTCAGTGACACTTCAGGACAGATTTGCTGACATGAAGGCAAGATCCTGGGTCTGTGGCCAACACATCAATGTCCTTGGGCAACATGCAGAGATGTGATGTAGCAGTAACCTTATGGCAGAGCAGTTGTGCTGACCATACTGAAGCTAGATCCAGTCCTGACATCGTCAATAGATACAGGGTGATGGTTTGCCCCAGTATCAATATGATTAAATTTAAGCATGTATTTAAATCTTCTGGCTTATGTCTGTGTCACTCTGTCACAATGCAGAGCAACAGCTGTCTTCCAACAGCACTTGTTACAAGATACACGAGTATAAAAAGCTATTTGCAAATCTCCACATTGATAAAACATTGGATCCAAATGAAAAATGTAAATCTTCTGTGTCATAATCTATTCTTAACACAAACATAATTATTTGTAGTGATAATTAACAATGGAAAGGAAGTCAGCAGTGGCATAGTGCTGTCTTGCACAACACCACAGACTACGTCTTTAGGAAACATTGGGAAAAATCTATGTATGTTCTTTGGGAAATGGAATAGTGGTCGTTCCTGCACTCCCTTAAAAAACATACAAAAGAGGGGGTTGGACTAGATGACCTTTCAAGGTCCCTTCCGTTCCCTGATGATTCTGTGATTCTATGAAAATATTATGACACAATGTACTGGACAAACTTTATTCACACAGTCAAGGCGATAAAAATGTCCTGTCTTAAAACTATGGCATTTTATTATAAATGCTTCATGACTCTTAACTGAAAACTATGTAAACTAAGCTCACAACATTTATTAAAGTAGCAAGTGACAATGTAGAACAAAGACTGTAAGTCCTCTGCATGATCCTCTACTCAATATGTTTAATTCTGTCATAGCAACTCATCTGCGTAAAGTGACAGCCACACTAGATTGACCCAAGTGAAAAAAGAAGTGAGCCTTTTGCGACCCAGTGGATATAAATTAAACCACATAATTTTATCATAGTTCTTTAATATGTATTAGTTAGCTTCATGATTCTTATTGGGGGGAAAATGCTTGTCTTCAAAAATCTTAAAACCCAATTTTCCTACACAGAAACTAGTTGAATTGACCAGTTGACATATACCAGTATAACTGAAGTCGTCAAGTTTAATGAATACCTTTAAAAGTGACATTTATTCCCTCTGATTGTAAAGCCTGGATTTAAACACAAAATAACAGAGGGTATCACATAAAATAAAAAGAGATTTATGGTGAGCCTTCTTTACTGGTGACTTCTATAAGCAGAGAACACCCAGAGCCCAGACAAATGATAGAGAAAATGAGTTGTCTTATTTGAATTTGAAAAGCATGCACTGAACTACACTTGTTTTAAGAGTGGCCTCAGATTTAAAAGTTAGCCAAGATTTTCCTAAGACCTGATTTGAGTATTCTGCTGTAAAACAAAAACAAAAAAAGACCCCAAAACTCATCAAATTGCTGACTTTCCCAATGGACCTTATAATTTGGTGATTTTCTTCCTGGAAGGACTGCCCCTATTCAGCACCATTGTAGTCCTGTGAAAGGTAAATGTCATACAATCATAGATTCATCAGGGATCAGAAGGGACCTTTAAAGATCATCTATTCCAATCTCCCTGCCACAGCAGGATCACCCAGACCAGGTCCAGGCGGGTTTCAAATATCTCCAGAGAAGGAGACTCCACAAACACCCCGGGCAGCCCCCTCCAGTGCCCCATCACCGTCCCTAGGAAGTAGTTATACAGTAAGTCAAGGTTGGAAGAGATCACAGGATCACACAGTTCCAACCCCCCTGCCATGGGCAGGGACACCCCACCCTAGAGCAGGCTGGCCAGAGCCTCATCCAGTCTGGCCTTAAACACCTCCAGGTATGGGGGCCCCAACCACCTCCCTGGGCAACCCATTCCAGGCTCTCCCCGCTCTCATGATGAAGAACTTCCTCCTCACATCAAGTCTAAATCTACCCATCACCAGCTTTGCTCCATTCCCCCAAGTCCTGAGATCCTAAAAAGCCCCTCTCCAGCTTTTTTGTAGCCCTCTTCAGATACTGGAGGCCACAATCAGGTCACCTCAAAGCTTCCTCTTCTCCAGACTGAACAGCCCCAACTCTCAGTCTGGCCTCATAGGAGAGGTGCTCCAGCCCTCTGATCATCCTCGTGGTCCTCCTCTGCACTCGCTCCAGCACATCCACATCCCTCTTGTAATAAGGGCTCCAGAAATGTACACAGTACTCCAGATGGGTTCTCATCAGAGTGGAGTAGAGGGGGCGAATCACCTCCTTCAAGCTGCTGGCCACACTTCTCCTGATGCAGTCCAGGATCTAGTTTGTCCTCTGGGCTGTAGGTGTTGAACTGGTATTTGAGGGAATAATCTCAGTGAACACAACAGAAGATTTATTTTTGTCTTCAGGAATATAAAATCAGTTCATTTATTATTATCATCCCGAGTCTATTGCTCTGCATTTCCATACAAGACAGATTCAAGACTAAAGCTTCCCTACTATTGACTGTTCTAACAGAATCTACTCTTTATTTTGATCGAAGGTACCACTTTATCTGCACTGCAGGGAACCTGTAACTGAAGGGTTATATGTACTGATACCAATCTAAGTGAAACAGATACGCGTCAGGGAGATTTGCATGGAGACAATCATAAGGCCCAGATTAAATAATTTAAAAGCACACTAACCTATCTGCTCCTCAGGGTTCCACTCCACTGCTTTACATTTCCATTGCTGAGAATTAATCCCTGTTTTCTTTCCTTTTCCCTTGAATAGATAATGGATTGGATGGAATATCACAAAATGTCTAGCTTTTACATTCCTAAAGGAGTAAAGTAACCTCATCTAAAATAAAGGACAGTGGAATGAACAATGAATAGGTTTAAAAAAATCTATTAGTTCAGCATTGGACTTCTGGAAGCAGAGTTAGGACACATACATCTAAAAGTATGCCTTATTACATACTATATTGTACCCACAACACCCTGGACAGCCTGTTCCAATGCTCTGTCACCCTCACTGGGAAGAAGGTCCTTCTGATATTTATAGGGAACCTCCTCTGTTACCGTTTGCACCCATTGCCCCCTGTCCTATCACCAGATGACACTCAGAAAAGCCTGGATCCATCCTCCTGACACCCACCCCTCACATATTTGTAGACATGAATGAGGTCACCCCTCAGCCTCCTCCAAGCTCAA
>VZRI01006855.1:36694-69096 GCA_013397515.1 Upupa epops
TGGGGGTCTCCACTAGATCCAGGCCTCCAACTACACTCTGTCCCATTTACCACTACTCTCTGGTTTCTATCCTGCAGCCAGTTCACAATCCACCTCACTATCCGGTCATCCAGCCCACACTGCCTCAGTTTGGCCACGAGGATGCTATGTGAGATTCTGTCAAATGCCTTACTGAAGTCAAGACAGACTACATCCGCTGCTCTGCCATCATCTATCCACCCACTTATGCCCTCATAAAAGGCTATCAGGTTGGTCAAGCATGACTTCCCCTTGGTGCAGCCATACTGACTGTCCCTAATGACCCTCTTGTCCTTGCTGTGCCTAGAGACAGCATCCAGGACAAATTGTTCCAACACCCTTCCTGGGATGGAGGTGAGGTTGATGGGTCTATAGTTATCTGGGTCCTTCTTTTTACCCTCTTTGAAGAACAGACTGACAACTACACATTTGTTTTTAATGTAGTCCTAGCTTCTAAAAGCTTGTGAATACATTTTCTTTGTTAATAAATGTTACAAGGTGTTATCTTAATTTTATCTTGTTTTAATACTTCCACTTTGTCTTTATTTTTGCCTGTCCTAATAGATATATTTGAATCCATCTGAAAGCGTGTCTCTTTCCACTAGAAATAGTGCTGCCTTCTGAGAAGCATAACCGACAGAGCAAGATGCAGCTGCTTGGAGTGTAATCAGTACAAAATGAATTGACCATATTACATTAAATCTTGGTTCATCAGCTTGCGTCAGCCCTAAGGTTTTCTCACTGATATGCAAGAAATTGTGAAATCTCTTGGATTCTTTGACCCTTTGCATTCCAGAATTCTAGCTGAAATAATCAAAGAAAACTTTCATGGCACTTGCTTTAGCAAGATGCTTTTCAGCGTGTTACTGTCTACATGCAACTCCTTCTTATGGGATATTAGAACTCATTTTTTACTCATCATTCATTTATTCGGTTGTTCATCTACGTACGATGTGTTGTGTGGTTAAGGTTTGGGTTCAATTCTTTACTACGTAGATAGCTGAACTAATTGTCTCCCAATTCTCTGGCTACTAAATCTTTATAACTTCAAATGTTCAGTCTAATGAACATTCATCATATTTTAACTGAAACAAGTTTTAGGGACCTAATGTCAGGTATAAATGTCATTACATCTAAAAGTATTCAAAATACTCCAGCAATTTTAAATACTACCCACTTATTTTTCTTGGTATCCTTGTACACACATTTTACCTCACACACAAAATAATTGTCTTACCATTGCCATCTTTTGCCTTTCCATTTCAATGACAATATTCTCTCTTTCAAATATAAAGTTAGGAAGCATAGAATCACAGAGTCATTAGGGATTGGAACGGACCTGAAAAGANGAATATTCTCTCTTTCAAATTTAAAGTTAGGAAGCATAGAATCAAAGGGTCATTCGGGATAGGAATGACCTGAAAAGATCATCTAGTTTAATTCCCATGCCACAGCAGCATCACCTAGACCAAGTCGCACAGGAACACATCCAGGCAGGTCTGGAATGTCTCCAGAGAAGGAGACTGCACAACCCCCCTGGGCAGCCTGTTCCAATGCTCCGTTACCCTCATTGTGAACAAGTTCCTTCTGAATCATATGAACAGAGCAAGAGTTCCCATAACAAACACATCTATCTACTCCATGATATTTCATACTGCTTCATACACATTAGCCTGTGCTAAGATTACATAGGCTAAAGCCACAGCATAGAAGGTCTCTAATGTGGTTTCAGAGAAGCCTATGACAATTAAGCATGCTATAAAAATCGAGCTACATCATGACCTACTTCTGAGGAAACGTCTTATATATATTTTATATTTTTTTTCACAGCAATCTATCTTTTGCTCACATTTCACTTCCATAAGTAGCATCATGCTTTTAGAAGTTCACTTTGAATTTCAAAGTAAAATATGAATAATAATAGGTCTATATTGTAATATTTGCATTGTGTTTCCTCTTCAAATTCTCTGCCCTCTAAATGAAAAGAACAATAATTACAAAAAATAAACTATGAAGTGATATAGAAAACAAAATAACATTGATCCCTTTTCATTGTTGAAATTGAAAGCAAGAAACAAGGGGGAGAACTGATTTAGAAGTCCAAACATTAAATGATCATCCAGATTCCTCAGAAACTGGGTCTGGAATTCCATTTCTGTCTGCCCTACCATAGAAGACAGAAGCATTCTGCCACCTCAATGAAAGCTTCTATTAGACATGACTACACAATGGCTTTGCAGAGTACCCTAAAGACTGAGGAAGAAGTTAAGTGTCTTAATTCTCAGCTGTCTGGTAGAGATGAGACAGGCACTCAGTCCCAGTTTGGACCATGTATGGACACTGCTTAACTGGTGAACTGGGGGTGAAGACACCTAAAGAGTCTGTGCACTTATGTGTCTAGATAGAGTAATTAAGTAGGTGGCATGACGGTATGGGACAGATGAGTGTCAGGTGATTAAATGCTGAGTAAAGGTAAATAAATTAAGGCTGGGTTTACATGGAACCCATCTGACACTTTGAGAGGAAGAAAATAGTTGCAATCATTAAATGGAATCATGAAATATTTTCAGAACATGTACTTACCAAAGGGAAAATTTCCCTGGCAACTGAAGCAATGGGCCTGTGACTTTCATCACAACCAGCTCTGTTTCATAAACGGTATTGTATATTTTGAATTAATAAACTAGGAAAAGTGGGTCACAGAGTGAAACGTTTGCACTGAAAGAAAATGTCATGTAAGTAATAAGAGATTCTTTGCTGTAGTCTGAGGTCAGCATGCATCTTGCTGAAACAGCTCAGACTGTTCTTTAGCTGCTCTGTTACCTGGCATATTCCTATTTTGCAGCGACACCAATGTACTGCATCGATACAGTAATGATTCTTGAATGGTGTTTGTACTTGTAAGCATCATATACCTGTTCAAGGTTTCCACTTACATTGGAAACATAATTATTCTATGGAATTAACAAAGATCGAAGTAATCTTATCCAGTGAAAGCTCAATAGCACTTGCAAAGATCCTGGCAGCATCAATTTATAAAATTCAAGTAGTGCAAAATCAGCTTTCATCCATTAAGATAGATAAAGCAACTGTTAACATGCTGAAAAGTTCGAGTATATTTTATTCAGTAATTACAGGTACTTATAAAAAGCCCCTAAAATGAAAAAAGCACCTGCTACCAAATGAACATGATTTCCATAGTTAAAGAATATTTTTCTTAGGCAGGGCATCTTGAAAGGGACTACGTAAACTAAGAACTCATCTGTTTATAAGATTGCTAGTGACTGTTTCGCCAGAAGACATTTTTCACCATGTATGTATTTATAGATTGCATGCTTCTCCTCTTAAAGGAACACTAAATAAAAAGATATTTACTAGAACTTTTGAACAGCTCCACTGATTACAAGACAGCAGTTTGGCTTACACCTATGTGCACAGGGATTGTGAAGTGGAAGCTTCCACGTTGTTTTGAATACAGAACTGTTGGAAGTTGAGTTTTGTCAGTGTGGGAAACCTGTATCACTACAACAAAGTAAAACAGGTGAGATCTGAATGGGGCAAATTTTCCTTAGCTAGAAAATGGTCTAAAGGAGCTTGAAACACACAAAAATAACCTACAGAAGATGTAATAAATACTGAGAGGGGGAAGAATAATACACATACACATCTCTTAAATAGGAGAGGAAAATAATACATATACACATCATAAACAGGAAAGTGTCTTCTGGTTTATGTATGAGTATCCTTCTTTTCTACCCCTTATTCCTGTACTAATGTAAGTTAAGAACACTCATGAATTATACTGCCTTCCAGCTAGAAATATTCGTCTTAATTAATTTCCCAGACCCTGCCATTGCACTAGAGCTATTGAAGCTTGTAGCACAGCCACACAGATCTTTCCTATCAACTTCAGTCTGGCAGCTGAGATTATCAAAAGTACAGCAGAAGCTATGCTGGCAAGTTATGTCTTCTTTGTCACAAGAAAGGATTGGCAAACCAACTGCTAGAAAACCTGATGATCCTTTATTTCTCCCTTCTGCACCTCATAATTTCCCCTTAAGGTTGCTGAGTACTCTACTGTCCATTGTGGCACAAACAGAGAAGCTAAGTTTTACTTCTAAACCTCAAGTCTTAGCTGTTACTATTTAAAAATATGTTAAAATCTAGTAAGTTGAGCATTATTGTTAGCTGCAAGCAAAAGAATTAAACAAAGAACTAAAATACAGAGTTTTAATTTATTTTGAGTTGGTGGCTCTGAAGTGAAATCAAAGGAAATCTTTAAAGAAGAATACTTTAAAAGAGGAGAATCCTTCATCTGGAAAGTACTGAAGCATAACATTTATTGTGAAGTGCTTTTTTTTCTTCATGAAAAGACAGTTCCTTGAAATACATAATAATAATTTGATATTATTGTAACTGTGGGTAGAAATGATTCTGCAAGGAAAATGAGTACAGCCAAGTGCTGCCAGGGTGAGAGCGGATCATCGCAGTGTGCCTCTACACTCAAAAGCAGCAGCTAAAGAACTTGTGCGATAGAAAAGCAGTGTCATGGTTTGGGATTTTTGAGGATGTTTAGTAAACTGCAAACCAGATTTGCAAGCTCCATTTATGACCCTCTGCAAATAAAGTGTTTGGCAAACAGAAGAGGTTTGGGCTTTCAGTTTCAGGTTTCCAGCTGTGTTTTCTTATCCTTCAACTTCACCTTACTTTTAGACTGTGTTTCAGATGGAGAACGTCACTGAGTCCTGGGCCTGGCAGCCATCTTGCCCTTGGGAACATCACAGTATCACAGTAATGATGAGGCTGGAAAAGACCTTAAAGATCATCCAGTCCAACCTAAAACCAACCAACTAAACCTAAACATTGGATATCTAGATCATGCCACTCAGCACTTCATCCAGCCTAACCTTGAACACCTCCAGAGACAGTGACCCAACCACCTCCATGGGCAGTCCGTTCCAAAATCTGATCACTCTTTCAGTAAAACTTTTTTTTCAGTAAAACTTTTCCTAATGTCAAGTCTAAAACATGGTGATTATAGAGAGAACAGTACTTCAAAGATCAGCTAAAGAAAGGTTCAGTATGAATTCCATGGTTTGCAGAAATGAAGAGTTCTTTTCTTGTTTGTGGCCATAGGAATTGGCATTTTGGAAAAGGACGACTGGCATGGAAACTCATGGGAGAGAGAACTGGACTTTAAAGTGCTCACTGATGCTGAGAGATATGTGCATGATCTTGATATGTTTGCACCAGAAACAGGATGGCTGAAAGTCTCTTCCTTTGAGGGTGTGGACACTTGCATTTTGTCTCAGTTATGTAAGAGCATGTGATTAACCTCCGTATGTCTTTGTATGTGTGCCTTTGTCTGTATGTCTTTTTATGTGGGGTTTCTCTGAGGGGTGAATTAAATGTATTGTTGTTTCTTCCCTAAATTGAGTTAGGGCCATTTTTGCCTGCAATTTACAAGTGATTTCTCAACCCTCCTTTTTTATCTATTGTTTCAATTATGTTCTAGGTTTTTTGAGTGTTTAGAGGGGAGAAGCATCCATCAATATCCTGGGAAACTTGCTCCAGTACCTCACCACGCTCATAGTGAGGAAGCTCTTCCTAATATTTAATATGAATCTACTCTATTTCAGTTTTAAACTGTTCCCCTTTGTTGTCTCACTGGAGTTCCTTATTAAAAGTTCCTTTCCAACTTTTCTGCAGGCCCCCTTCAGGTATTAGAAAGATTCAATAAGCCTTCTCTTCTCCAGACTGAATAATCCAACTCCCTCAGCCTGTCTTCATAGGAGATCTGATCCATCCCTCTGATCATCCTTGTGACCCTCCACTAGACTGACATCAACATTTCCATGTCCTTGTCACACAGGGGGCTCCAGAACTGGATGCAGTACTCCAGGTGGTGTCTCACAGGAGCAGAGGGGAAGAATCACCCCTCTTGAGCTGCTACTGGCACTTTTGATGCAGAACATTTTTTGAATTGCTACCTCTTTAGCACATTTATGTTTGACAATGCAACGCCCTGTGAATTCTAGCAGATAGGTCTTTTGGACACCTTACTCATCTACTTTCATGATTATGGGAGGACAAGTTTTAAATCATTAGGCTGAAAACCAATAAACTGATATCGTAATAGCCTGATATACAGTTCTAATGCTCTTAGTGAAGAATTAATTCCTCTATAATTATTTAGTTCCAAATAAATATACCTAAAGAGTTAAAAAAGTAAAAACAGTTTAAATAAAAATTCTTTTTACAAAATGACAAACAAAATACTAGTAGAAATAATTAAGCTAGAGCTTATAGAAATATTTTGAAATGCAAAATCCTCTGTGAAGACTCTGTCTCCCAATAAATTTTTCTTCATTTAAATACTGCTGTATACAACACGGGACATTTTTGTTGCAAATGTAATGTATTTTTCCAATTATAAAGAAAAACCACTCCTGTTCTTCTCTCATAGAATTTCTTATTATTGGAGATACAAGGATTCAACACATAGTTTCATTCATTTGGGGGCTCTGAGGGTTTATCCTTCCCTATTTATCTTGGTTTCTTAACACACAAGCCGTGTAGGTTTGCAGCAACTGGCTCTTATTCAGTCAGGTACAAAGGGCAAGTAGCTTGTTGAAGGGTCTGGGGAACAAGCTTTATGAGTGTCTGAGGGAGCTAGGTTGGTTTCATTTCAAGAGAAGAAGATTAACAGGACTCCTCATTGCTGTCCAGAACTAGCTGAAAGGAGGTTGTAGAGTTTGGTGTTGATTTCTTCTCACAAAAAATAAGTGATAGGATAAGAACAAATGGCCTCAGGTTGTGCCAGAAGTTGTTTGATTAGACACTGGGAAAAATGTCTTCATTGAAAGGGCCATCAGGCTTTGGAATAGGTTGCCCAGAAAGATGTCCAAGTTTGCCATCTCTGGACATGTTTAATAGTCATGTGGATGGATATGTAGCTTAAGGACACAGTTAAGGAGTGGTCTTGGTACAGATAAGTTAATGTTTGGATTTGATCATCTTAAAGGTCTTTTCCAACTTGATTTATTCTATGATTCTATTCTAAGCACAGTCTGGGCCAGCACTTCATCCTGTTCCTGAGTTTCAACTGCATTTCACAATCGTCTTGAATAACCCTACCATTTCACAGAAATAGGTTGCCATGAACAGTAAATATAGTGACTGAAGCATTCACAACTTTTCCTCAGGATTTTCTGAGCTTCTCAAATAGTTTCTGCAGTGTCTGCCAAAATCTCTATACAATGAAGGTTATGAGGAAATTTAAGGGAACTATATGTGATATGGAAAGCCATGTCCTTTCTGCATAGAGTGTTTTCATGCACTGAATGAAGTGCATGATCTTTTGAGGTCTCTTCTGATCCCTAATGATTCCATGATTATTCATCCTCTATGTTTTCCCCCATTGCAGCAAAATTCTTCTCATATCTCCTCAACTATATTCCCACTCTATTTCTTTGTTCATCTAAAAAAGCAAGGCAGACCTACCTGCTCGTTCATGATTCCCTCCATATGTTGTCGTTAGACATTACCCTTCATTCTTGTCTCCTGCAGATCCTAAACCCCATTTATCTCCTGTAAATTAGCTTCCATGTATTTTTTTTTAAATATTTTATTCTCATTATTCCTCTAATCAAGTCAGATGCTCCTCGTGATCATGTGTCTCTAATCTCTGGTTCACTTAGCAGAGTGTTTCAGCTACATGCAGAAAGTGCAACATAGCAACATGCAGAAAGACATTTCACACAGATGCAGCCCTGCAGCTTTAGATTCCACTTTCTGACTCCTTTACACTCCTGACATGATATGTGAGTGTGTTCTCTATGATTTACCCCTTTCTGGAGAGGACAGCATGTCTGAAGAAGTATATTTGTAAGAGATTCATATCAAAAGGAGCCAGATAAAGTAAAAGATTGCAGCACTTCTCCATGGCTTTAATTGTTGTGTATCATGAGATTTATCTTCCCTATTAGATGTGCTGGTGGATGTTTCTAGTATGTAGCATGATGCAAATCTTCCTTCTCAATGTGACCTGAAACAAAAATCAAGAGAGAGTCACAGAATCACAGAATGTTGGGGATTGGAAGGGACCTAGAATGATAACCCACTCCAATCCCCCTGCCAGAGCAGAACCACTGAGATCCAGTCACACAGGAACATGGCCAGGTGGGTTTTAAATGTCTCCAGAGAAGAATACTCCACAACCCCCCTGAGCATCCCCTTCCAGTGCTCTGTCACCTTCACTGTGAAGAAGTTTCATCTCATATTTATGTGGAATCTCCTCTGTTCCAGCTGACACTCATCGCCCCTCGTCCTGTCGTTGGATGCCACTGAGTAGAGCCTGGCTCCTTCCTCCTGACACCCACCTTTTCCATATTGATCAACATTAACAAGGGCTCCTTTTTGCCAAGCTAAAGAGAGTCATGCAGCACACCAGCTAATAAGACACAAGAGCTTGTTCTTCACTATCTACAGTATCCGCTACAGTCACAAACCTCTTTTAGTTCATGAAACAAAATGGCCAAGCATTCCATATCAGGGACTGGAATCTTTCAGTCGTGTAATGCATGGAGTTCTCTCTCATTTTCACACATCTTCTTTGCATTTGAGCATTTCTTATCACAGTATCAATCTAAAGAGCTAGAGTTCCTAAAATAAATAAAAAATTGGATTGATTTCACTGTGTTGTAGCATAACTTGAAAAAATTTACAAGAAGGGGGGAGAAACAGTCTAAAAAAGCTTTGGAAGAAAGTAAGGCAAAATGACTGTATGAATAAAGTGTAATGAGGTGCTTCTGGAATGTGTTAGCTTTATCCTCTATCAGCAGTACATCCCTATTGCTAAAAGAATTCTAAATCTGCATGAATTCCTTGGAATTTCAGTATTTTTCTTACCTGTTGTAAATACTGAATTTACTTTAATAATTTTTAATTTTTTAATTTAATTTTTATTTTAAAAAAATTGAAAAGAAGAAAATAGCAATTCTGGAGTATTGAGTCCAGTTCTGGGCCCCTCAGTTCAAGNCATAATTAACTTCTTCCCAGTGAGGGTAATAAAGCATTGGAACAGGCTGTTCAGAGGGGTGGTGGAGTCTCCTTCTTTGGAGACATTCCAGACCCATCTGGATGTGTTCCTGTGCAACTTGGTCCAGGTGATCCTGCTGTGGTAGGGGGATTGGAATAGATGAGGTCCCTTCCAATCCCTATGATTCTATGATTAACGTTATTGATCGCAAAAGTAGAGAATCACAGAATAGTCATGTTTGGAAAGGACCTCCTAGATCACCAAGTCCAACCATCCCCACAAAATGGTATAAAAAAATATATGAATAATCCTTTTGCAGTTATTAAAGTACTTGTGTCTTCTACCACAGTCACCATTCTTATCCAGCAACATTTTAATAAAGCTAAGAATATATTTTACAAGTGCTTTGTTTACTAATTCCTCATTCATTTTTATGCCTATTGCTCTAGTGTCAGGACAAGCTGAGTTTTGCAGAGTATGCTTTGACATATAGCAAGCTGCTTAAAAATGATTGCAATTTGTAGTTTGCAATGCCTCTTGGAAAGTTGTAGAAGAATGTGGAAGTCTTATCCACAGCAGTAGTACACATATTGCTTTGTAAGAGTGCATTTTCTGTATAGAAATGAATGCACTGCAGATTGTCTGATAGCTTCTTAATAAAATAGTGTAAACACTATGAAGATCCTGATACCTATTGACACCATTTTCATCATCTGACTGTGCTTCTGAAACTGATAGAGCAGTCTGAAACAACAGCAACATGAGTGACACGGTGTTCTTCTCTATTCGTGATGACTTTTTCATCAAGAGGTGATCCCTTGCCTTGTTCACCATGGTAGCTCACATTTTCTCTATCGCTTGTTATGTTTAGGAACGACTGGTTTTCCTGACCCCTGGAGAAAACAGTTTTACACCCAGCTGCTGTGAAAACAAATCTATTAACTGTCTCCTTGATCTTGAGAGTCAGTGACTTCAGGGGGAACATAAGCTAGTGTAATTGATTCTTTTCTCAAGATCTTTTCCTTTGCATGTTTGCCATTCCTTTAATACCTCTGATAGACTATGAAGGTTTTATTTGTCTAAAATAACTAACCTCAGCTATTACACTGCTAAGAGGACCATTTCTAAGCCTACTGGTACCAGCAAAAAAACCCTCCTAGGCTTCCTGGTTTTGTCTTTTTGGGTGTCATTACCCTTTCAGAAGTCATACAGCTGTGTGTATCAGTGCAAAATGTTTTCCAGGCGATGTGATGCCATTTCTAACGTCTTTGATTCCGTGAATTTATATATTTATTTATTTCTTTTATAAAATAAGAATGACAAAACACTTCATAGCAATAAAAAGAAACTAGTTTATGCCTGTGTGACTTCACGCAATGGTTGTAAACCAGCTCGTAATTGCGAACCAACTCAAAGAATGTTTTCCTCTGGCTCACGTTGGATGAAGAACTCTGATACAAACCTCACTAATTTCATGTTGAGATTGGTCCCTATCTTCACTTTATTTTTTTAACTTCAGATGAGGTAAACAACTGTGTTCCACGTCAGAACCAAAGCAAAAGTTATGTTAAGACACCTGACTATATGTATGAGAGTGCTGGATCACTGGAACAGGTTGCCTACAGAGGTGATAGAGGCCCCGTCCCTGGAGACATTCACAGTCAGGCTTAATAAGGTTCTGGGTAAAATGGTCTAGTGAGTGAAGTTTCTGCTTGTTGCAGAAGGGTTGGGCTGGATGACCTTTGGAGTTCCCTTCCAGTGCTGTGATATTATGTTTTTATGATTCCATAGGGTAGAGGGACGTGCTCCCGAGTACTTTTTGGCTGCTGCACAGACATTGTAGATCTCAATGAAGCTACCCCTAAACAACAAAAGTAGGTAATACCACTTAGTTTTCTTAAATTAATGCTGATATGTGCTCATCTGTTTTCTGAGCATCAAAATTTTCCTAACACCAAATTTACATGCAGTAAGGCACTCAAAAAGATGCGTGTATTGGTATTGGAACAATTCATAAGTGTTTTCTATAGAATTACAGGGACAGGCTGAAAGATTTGGGGCTGATCAGCCTGGAGAAGAGAAGACTCCGGGGAGACCTTATAGCAGCCTTCTAGTACCTGAAGGAGGCTACAGGAAAACTGGGAAGGGGTTGTTTCCAAGGGCTTGGAGTGGTAGGAGGGGAATGGTTTCTCGCTTGTAGAGGGGAGGTTTAGACTGGAAGTCAGGAGGAAATTCTTCACAATGAGAGTGCTGAGACACTGGAACTGGTTGCCCAGGAAGGTTGTGGCTTCCCCCTCCTTGGAAGAGTTCAAGGTCAGATTGGCTGGGGCCTTGAGCAACCTGGTCTAGTGGGTGGGGCAGGGGGGTTGGAACTAGATGAGTTCCCTTCCAACCTGAACCATTCTATGAATCTATGAATTACATAAGCAATCCTTTTACTGTCAATAAAAACAGTGGTGTAACAATACTTAAAGGTGTTGTGAAGAGATAGGAGGATGCTTTGTGCCCATGTTCTGTTCTATAGAACCATTCTGTACAGTGGCAGTTCATTGAAGATGAGAATCACTTCAGCAAAAATGACAAAGAAACAGTATACATGACCATGATTTTGCCACTTACCTCATCTACTGGAAGTTTCTTTTGAAAATGAAATAAACATGACAGGCTACCTGCCAGGCTATAGTTTATTGTCCAGACTGAAGGTGGGTGAACCCTGCTGCCCTGCTGTGCACGCAGAATGGATTTGTACTGTTGCTTTGATTTAATGTTCTTTTGAGCTTATGACAGGAAAAGATGGTGCTTGTACAGTGCATTAATATGGATGAAAACTTTGCTCTATTATGGTAATCTTTCATCTACAAGGAACTCTAAATAACCTATCAACACAACATAAACAGTAACCCGCTGTTAAAAAGGCTTTTATAAAAGAATATACCCAGGGGGGTTGTGGAGTCTCCTTCTCTGGAGATGTTCAAGACCTGCCTGGATGTGTTCCTGTGTGACTTGGTCTAAGTGATCCTGCTGAGACAGGGGGATTGGACTAGATGATCTTTTGAGGTCCCTTTCGATTCCTAATGATTCTATGATTAAAAAAAGAAAGAAAGACTCTAATAGAGATAACAAATTAATGTTGGTGCTGTTTATTTTTCCATCACCCACTTCCAATCTCATCAAGGCAGCATACACACCATAGATCCAAATGCAGATATGGCTGTAGAGCTCTACTGAAAATTAACTGGGTGCAGCCCACAAGACAAATCAGTGGCGTTGCCTGGAAGCTTACAGATTCAGTATTTGAATTCCTTTTTTTTTTTCCGTTTATTTTGTATACACACTTTGCAGATTTCCCCTTTGTTTTCTATAAACACGCGTATGTATTACACTTGCAATATTTCAGTGTTATTTCCTTTACAATTACTGCAGCTGAACTCAACAAACACTCATACCAAAAATACACAAATGATCTATTTTGGGGGAAAACAACCTTAAGCTAAGAATTTTCGGGTTATTTTCTCGTAGCCTTTTCCAGGTGTTATAAACAGCAGCAGAGTAAAAAAATATGAAGCCTGAAAATGAGAAATACCTTTTAACAGACACTTTTAAAGTAATAAGTCACAGCAGGGTGTAGGGCTACTCTTCTGCCTAATAGTTGCTAATCTGAATAAATAATATGTTTTTAATCATCAAGTGGCATTTAATTAACCTGCAATAACGGCTTATTAATTCCCAATTAAATCATTATTTAAAACACTTAATTAAAATGTGAATGAATATGTTTTCTGCTACCTCCTATAAGGTATCTCACTGTTTGTGATGAATTGTAGGTTAAAGTTTGGCATTTGATCTCTCTCTTCCTCAATGAACATCAAGGACAGGTTTGAAAATCTTCATGCTGTTTGTTAATTAAAGTAAAGCAGAAGAAGAAAAGCAAGGGATTCAGAAAGCTAAATAGCACAATTACCACACTTCTCAACAGTATTATTTATTTAAATTTAATCTCACACTTTACAAAGACACCGGGCCATATCCAGCTACATTAAACAGACAATAGTGACTTTGACTGCTTTATTTGCTAGGTGATTACATCTCAAATGCTTGATCTATTTGTTTTCTAAACCCCTCCAGGGATGGTGACTCCACCATCTCCCTAGGCAGCCTGTTCCAGTGCCCAACCACTCTCTCAGGAAAGAACTTCTTCCTAATGTTCAATCCAAACCTCCCCTGATGCAATTTGAGGCCATCCTATCATATCCTATTTGGGAGAAGAGGCCAGCTCCAGCCTCACTACAATCTCCTTTTAGGTAGCTGTAGGGAGATATAAAGCCTCCTCTCAGCCTCCTGTTCTCTAGACTAAACAACCTCACTTCCCTCAGCTGCTTTCCATTGGCCTTGAATTCCAGCCCTCACATCAGCATCTTTGCACCTTCTTTGGATCTGCTCCAACGCTTCAATTTCCTTCTCATACTGTGGTGCCCAAAACTGGACACGGTACTCAAGATGCAGTTCCACAAGTGCAGAGGACAGGGTCAAGATCACCTCCTTCCTCCTGCTGTTTACGCCATTCCTGATCCAGGCCAGGATATTGTTGACCCTCTTGGCCACCTGTGCACCCTGCTGGCTCTTGTTCAGCTGGATGTCAACCAACATCCCCAGGTCCTTTTCCACCAGGCATCTCTCCAGCCACTCTTCCCAAAGCTTGTAGTACTGCTGGGGTTGTGACCAAAATGCATGACCCAGCATTTGGCTTTGTTAAACCTCATCCCTTTGGCCTCAGCCCATCTCTCCAAACTGTCCAAATCACTAAGACTCAGTAGTAAAATTAAATCCCTGTTCCAGGCAGCTTAGAGTCCAGGGTACAGGAAAGTGGGGATAATATTTTGTTCCTGCCATGTGATGCTTACTCTCATTAAAAAGAACATTTTCTACTAATAGTTTGAATACAATTAGTGATCTGTAACTGTGAATAGGAAGTAGAGGAAAATATCCCACAAAGGAGAAAAGAAATAAACAATAAATCTCACTCTATGTCAAAACAAAATATATTAAGATCTTCGGGTAATGAAGTGTCAAAAGCCTTTGGAGGGTTAATTACAGAGACTGACTTCTACCTATGAAGAATATTCTTAGACATCATCTGTGGAGGAGAATACCTTTAGTGATGATTAAGGGTCCCTTATTATAAAACATCTCCTGTCTGGAATCTGCTCCTCTCCTTTGATTAAAGAAGTTACCTGCAGAGACTAGCTTTCCTGTTGTATGATTAGTCTTTGCAAACGACTCTCTTTATCTTCCATCAAATAGCCAAAGGACTACAAGAGATAAGGGCTGGAGCAGTATAATATGGCATTAAACTGTATTCCAAGACAATTCACTGCTTTCTTCCATAAACTTCTTAAAGATTAGATAACGAAAAAAAAATCCCAGCATTTTCAAGCTCTAAACAAATAACAATTCTGTGACCCTCACTGTGAAGAAGTACCTTCCGGTATTTCTATGGAACNTGGACACAATACTCCAGATGCTGTCTCACCAGTGCAGAATAGATGGGGAGAAGAACCTCTCTCGATCTGCTTTCCACGCCCCTTCTGATCCCCGCCCCCAGGATGCTGTTGGCCCTCTTGGCCACAAGAGCACATTGCTGGCTCAGAGTCATCCTGCTGTCGTGTTACTTGTACAAAAGATTTTACTTGAAAGTATTTATAAAGCAGCTGTCATGATGCACCTGTGTAATAGAATCTGTTTTTTACTTTCACAGATTACGGACCCATCACAGGAATTGATGGTCTCTATAAGGTGAAGTTAATATTTGTATCTAAACTGGAAATTCTTTTCTTCATGTTGAAGCCATGTCTCATCAAGCCTTTGTTTGAATATTTATTTTAATTTGCTTATTTTGTTGGTCTTGATTACTTTAATTTTTCTGGCCTTATTAATTATCTTCTTTCTTTTTCCACCAAACATATCCTCCCAAAATGCTGCTCTGGCAGCATAGCATATTTACTCCTGTGAGAACCACTTACATGATGGAAAATCTCTTCATTATAAATTGAAATGGCTACTTGTTCTTTATACAAAGAAGCCAAAATAGATTAGAAATGTAGGAAATATTTTACTGGCTGTGGATTAAGCAACAAAGATGCAGCAGTTTGCTTTTTTGGTAATTTATTGAAACAGGCAGGAAATTAGAATTAAAACTAACGAGTCAAAATATTCCCTTCTCTCCCCTCCCTCAGTTTCTCTTTCTTTCACATTCTCTCCCTCCCAGAAGGTGGTGCAGTAACGCAGGATTCAGATTCATTTCAAGACACCACTCTTCCGTCCTTAAAATAGAAGGAGATAGAAGGGTAAAAAGGAGTACAAGTGCCCCTGAGTGCCAGAAGGTTCACCTTTAGGGCTTGTATTTTCATCTGTAGTTTTTCTATTTTTATTTCTGATATGTTATGATTCTAGAATCATAGACACATTAGGGATCAGAAGGGACCTCAAAAGATCATCCAGTCCAATCTCCCTGCCACAGCAGGATCACCTAGACCAAGTCACAAAGGAACACATCCAGGTGGGTCTGGAAGGTCTCTAGAGAAGGAGACTCCACAACCCCCCTGGGCAGCCTGTTCCAATGCTCCATTACCCTCACTGTGAAGAAGTTCCCTCTGATATTGATGTGGAACCTCCTCTGTTCCAGCTTGTACCATTTGTCCCTTGTCCTGTCACCAGATGACCTTGAGAAGAGCCTGGCTCCATCCTCCTGACACCCACCCCTCACATATTTGTAGACATGAATGGGGTCACCCCTCAGCCTCCTCTTCTCCAAGCTCAAGAGACCCAGCTCCTTCACCCTTTCCTCATAAGGGAAGTGTTCTACTTCCTTCATCCTCTCTGTTGCTCTATGTTATTGCTGGAGCAAACACCTTTAAACATTCACTCTTTTCTTGTTTGTTTCCATTGGAAACTTTTCCAAAATCTCTTGCTTTCAGACACAAGACGCAACCACTGAATACTAAACTCTCAATCAGAAGTACTCTGAGGTGACTGGGTTAGAGGAGGTAGAGAACCTCACCAGACGAAGCTTGTCTTTTAATTTCCGTCAAGGGATGCTTTGAAACAAGTTCAGGTATTTTACTACCAGCATATCTCTGCACTAATGTAGCATTTCACAGATTTTCCGCAATAACTATCCTTGGGTCTTCTCATAAGAGCCCTATAATAGTCATAAATATTCCTCAGGAGAGCCAGATAGACTCTGAAAGGCATATAATAGCTATCATAAATGAATAATAAAATGTAAAAAGGACAAGCCACCATGAAAATGTCAAATGAATATGATGACGTGTGTGTTATACATGAGTTAATTGTCTGAGTTTTATATTTACAGAAAATCCCAGCTGTTTTCTACTGTGTCAGCAACATTTATGGAACAAGAAGTATCCTCTAGAAGGTTAAGACTTTTTGCAGAAAGAAAGAACTAAAGCACGGGAATCTTGCACTACTGTTCTATGTGTATGCCTTACGTATCTAAGAAATCCTGGAACTTACAATCTAAGGATAATCTTTGTCCTACCAAATGGTGCAGATAAATTTCAGTCCAGCCTAAACACAAAATCAAGGTGTGACTCGGTCTAGGTGATCCTGCTGTGGCAGGGGAATTGGATCTTTCGAGGTCCTTTCTGATCCCTAAGGCTTCTATGATTCTATGATTTGAAAAATAGGTTCAAAGAGGACAGCATAATACTGCACTTCAAACCTTTGAGTCTTTTCAAACCTCCCTTTGCCAGGAGTTTGAAAAAGTAAGACTACTGTCCTTGTCAGATGCCATTTGTTCTCTTAGTAAGAGTCAAAATGTTGTCACCCTGATTTAGAAGCAGCCCCTTAATTCCTTCATAACTCCATGAATTTCAGACAACAATATCTGGTGTAACATGCCACTCAGGGATATTGCTCTGTAAGTAGTCCCAGTAAAATCAAACCAATTGCATTTGCAATGACGTCTCTGGTTTTAATTATGCTGTTATAACCAGGTTTTAATATTTTTATTAAGAAAATACCATGGCTTTGGAATTTGACAGACAAAACATGAACATATATCCATACAGGGGAAATAAGTATAGAAATATAGAAAAGGGGCAAAGTTCATTACTTCAGTGTAGAGATGGCAAAGTTCATTACTTCAGTGTAGAGATGTGAATAGGAGGAGTTCTGAAATGTGAGATCTGAGAAAATGTTAATACCTTTCTCTACATAATGATCAATATCGGCAGTTCCGTGTGAAAACAGCCATGTATGTCAGCATACAAATGGAGAGTAAAGCACATTTCAAAGTGGATATCCACTGTGAATATGTCACTAAAGAGCAAGGGGAGGATTGTTTATTACAATGAAAAATGCTTTTCATCCTCAGTCCAGTCCTTTCCATCTTTAACCAAGATAAAACTGATGGCAATTCAGGAAGCAGACCCAGGCATGGTGTCGGAGGGAGAGATCATTTATTATCTGTGTAGCTCATATTTAAGCAAGTTTCTTATCAACAACGCATGTGCTTTTTAGGAGAGAGAAGATCACGAGGAGTACAAGGTATTTTATAATTGGTAGGCACAGTTAGCAAAGACACTGATCATTCAGTGATAGGTTGGCATAGCTTATAAGAACACAAGACACTTAGTGATTGGTTGGCACTGGTGACACGGCTTGTTATCACTCTTGTGCTTAGGCTCGTGCTAGTAATTTGACAGGGGGACAGAGATAGCTATGGTAATGATGGCTAGGTTGTGCCCTGCCACTGTCTCATGGCTATCTGAGACTCCTACAAGAATTTTCTTAAGCCTAGTCAAAAAGCTTGCAAGAGACAGAGATATTCCTCCTTCCTTGGCATTTACAGAACCCTTTTAATGTGTGTTAGTAAATTGAGAAGACACTCTAAGCATCCAGAATGTAGGAAGGCTATAGAGAGCAAGTATCTTAATTTATTGAATCGATCTGTTTCACTTGGGTTGTTTTATGAGCATGACTTTTCTTAAAACAAACAATGCCACAAAACAACTAAATGATGTAGTCTAGTATATAAATTCCAAGGTGGTTCTTTCTGAAGGGCAAGGTCTTTTGATTGTGTTGTGATGTTTTTTCCCTGTGGTGTTGTCAGGTCACAGGCTGGACTTGATGATCTTAGAGGTCAGACTTGACGATCTTAGAGGTCTTTCCCAGCTTCAATAAATCTGTGATTCTGTTTTCCCTATTTCTGAATATTACTTTCTTGAGAGTATTGTATGTCTTAAAAAATAAGGATAATAGAAGTCAAATCTATGTTTAATTGTGTGTGTAATTTATTAATATTTAGATATGTTTAACGTAATGCCATGTCACTGAATTGCTTCATGAAATCAACTGCACTGCTGTACAGAGGTGATTTGTGTTGGTTGTGAATGACTCTGTTAATGGTACATTAAGCCATGGCATTACACTGATTACAAGTTGCATCAACGTGTTTTACACGCTGACTATTACAGTGGATTTTGTCTTCAGATCCATACATTTTGTTTTTCATCTTCAAAATTCAGTTTTGCTTTGTTTGACTGGCATAGAAGCTAGCAAAAGAAAATAAATACTTGGGATGCCTTACAGGAACCTGTGAGCTAATAATTGCCCTTTAGTTCTCATTGCAGAAAATAACTTAGCTGTTTTCAGCATTGGGAAGGAAAAAGTCTCCATGGCAATATTTAATACAAAGCTATCAAAAAGTGAGACTGAATTTACAGTTGCAATTACTTGACTTTTCATATAGTAACTGCCCAGCTCTTGATGTCACCATCCCCTTTCTAACACTAAGAAAGCAACACTACATAGGCATTTCTTGCCCTGATTCTACTTGAACTCACTGGAGGAAAAGCCACTAAGATATTATAATTTGACCTGTAAAAAGAGAAGTCCTATGCTTGTAAGTTAGATGCCTGTAAGGATATCTGGTGTTTAACAATAACAAGACTTACACCAGGATTCTAAGAGGGAAAAAGTCCAAAAGAGAAAAATGTAAAGCTTCTATATAAAGCACTTGGCCCTTCTTCTGCCCATCTTATTCATAACCACATGAAACATCCATTTCTACAGTGGAGATTAGCAGAGGAATATGATTATAGCTTCCTGTGCTGCTTTTTCTTATGCTCTTGAATTCAAGGGCTGCATAACCTAACAGAGCTTTCAAACCTGTAACATCCACACTGAGTCTCAAAGCTTCGTATCCTTATTCAGACCAAGAAAATCTGTGGAGCATTAGCATGCTTGATAAACTCATCAGAAAGGTTTACTCAAGTACCTAGGATCACCATTCTTAAAAGTCAAAGCCTAAGCTCAGGCTTCTAAATTCATGTTTAGATTTAAAGCTTGTTGTGCATCAAAGAATTCTATTCAAGTAATTTGGCATCTAGGGAAGATTCTAGGACAAGGGGCAATGGGTGCAAGCCAGAAGAGAAGAGGTTCCCTGTAAATATCAGAAGGAACTTCTTCCCAGTGAGGGTAACAGAGCATTGGAAGAGGCTGCCCAGAGAAGTTGTGGAGTCTCCTCTTCTGGAGACTTTCAAGATCTGCCTGGAGGTGTTCCTGTGCAACTTGTCTAGGTGATCCTGCTGTGGACTGGATGATCTTTCGAGGTCCCTTCCTATCTTTAATGATTCTATGATTCTGATTCTAAGATGTAATAAACCCAAAGCATACTTACAGCTCTAACAGACAGTCTGTCTCTAGAATGATAGCTTTTGCTCTCCTTCTACAGACATGCTTTTCTATTTTGGGCATTACATTTAGATAACACAAAACAACATTGCTTCTTATGTTCAGAAAGATCCATAACTGAAATCTGTTCTTTCTATGAACTGTTCAGAACTGGTGTAATCTGCAGAGGACAGCCTTTGAAGAAACAGAAGTCTGGAGATCTCAGAGGCATCATCCATATGTCTGCACCAGGTTAATATGTGGAGTACAAAGATAGTCCTTCTACTTAATGAATTCTTATGTATGTCATTTCCATTTGAGAAAGTACATCATATTTTTACTCTGTACTTGCAACATGCCTGGAAATATCTTAAATTAAGGCTATATTCATAATTTACTCTACAATTACACTGGAAGAGAGCCCCACCTGTAGCCCACAGAGGATGAGATGCAGGAGCAAGAGACTGACCCTGAAAGAGACCATTACTTTGAGGAAAAGACCTGGGTTGGAGTGGTCAGTCACTGAGGTGGCTCACAGCATGAAGTCACTCCATCACACTACATGGTCTGTCTCCCACATAAGTGAAACCACCACGTGCCACAGGCAAGGATGACCAGCAGCTTTCCCCTGAGGGGAAAGGAAGTAGCAAAGTTGGGCTCAGGAAGTGATAGTTAAGAACTAGTTGTAGCTTTCCATGTGTTTGGTGATGGGGTTTTGTCTTGGCTTGAATGTAATGCGGTTTTGGTTTTTCCTCTATTTGAGTCTGTGTTTTCTCTGTTAAACACATGGAATCAGTGAGCCCTCCCTGTGATTTTCCTCAGCTCAGAAGTCTCTACTTAATTAGGGAGAATCTGTCACAAGATTGGCCAGCCTTAGCCTAACTGGTGATAAAAACTACATCTATTAGCTAGAGATTCAAAAGTTGACGGTTCTTGTTCTTTCTGGAAAAACAATGCCTGTTCATTATGTAAAAGGGACAGGGTCACTGATGAAGAGGGTTTATAATGAAGAAGTTTAAATAGGTTGTGACTATGTAGTATTAGATGACAAGTTTACTTATCAAATAGAAAAGGAACAACTGAAGCAACACTGATTATATCTGCAAATCCAGGCCCTTACAAACAGATTTCTTCCAAGGGCAAGTAGTAAGGGACTATCTGCAACCAGCATTTTCTTGTGACACAATTGTCTTTGGTCCTTACTCATCCTGTTGATTTATCTTTATAGAGGGTTTCACAGTTGCACCTTAGTCAGAAGAGCAGTTGAATCTCTTATGTGTTCCAAAAGAAGGACATTTTTTGTGCAACAGCAGTCAACAGAGTATTTCTTTTACCCCAAGCAGTATTTTCTAAGAAGAGCTACAAGAGTACGAATTATTCACATCCTAGATGTGTAGATATTTGTCAGACCAAGGAAGGGGAATGTATTTCTAAAGGCTAATTTTTGTCTATAAAGGCTAATTTCCCTAGAGTTCCTTGTAGTCAGTAGACGAAGATAGTACAAAAGTATTCTCCAGAGAATAGTTCAGAGTAGGAGACTAATTAATCTCAGAGGGGCAGATTAACCACACTAGAATATAGTCAGGCTTGGTGAATGGCTCTCACTCTGATCATTCACCCAGATTATACCGACTGCGCCAAAATAACCTCATTTTCCTCACTTATTATCACACTAAAGCCTGTCATCTGCAAAACTTGCTAATAAATATTTTTATGTTGTTATCATAGACACAGGAATGGACTGCTGTTTGGTGCCATGGGAACTCTTCCTACCACTCCACCTGTATCCATGCACTGGCTGCGCGCACACTGGCTGCTTAATGTGTTAATCCCATGCAGTTGTCTGTGGTCTCCAGACCTAGTTGTGTAGGGTGGTTCATATCCTTGTGCTTCAAGGTTAGTCTAGGGCAAACTAACTGCACTGACACACTTATTGGAGCTTGACACTGACTTCAGATCAACATGGTGATCCTTCAAACAAGATGTTGTCCTGTGCTTGTGTCTGACAGGGTTTTGGGTGAAGGGAAAGGTGGTACTACCATGGCTCCTATAAGAAGCTTCGAGAAACTTCCCCAGCTCCAAGTCAAACCCACGTCTGGCCAAGGGTGAGACAATCAACTCCTCTGTAATAACATATTTAAGAGAGGAAAAACTGTTGGGTGAGTTTCTTCGTCCAAGTTCTCTTTCTTTTTTGGAAAGGAGTGGGGCAGGAGAGAGACAACCATGTGAACATCAACTCAGTTAGAAAGAAGGTGAGAAGACATGCTGAAGTAGCCATTCCCCTTCAGCCCACGTTGAGATGGTGGATTGAGTCCTTGTAGTCCGTAAGGATGAACAGTTTGACAGAATCCCACGTGTGGCCTGTGGAAGAGCCCACTCAAGAACTGGGAATTGTGCCTGAAGCGGGGAATGACTCTGAGGTTGGAGTAGTTTGTTGCTGGAAAGAGTTCAGTAAAGGAACCCAGAGAAGCTGGAGAAGTTCATGGGGTTCTGTATCCAATGGGAGGGAAGACTTGCTCCCTAAGGGGAGGAATGGGAGGAGTTTTTCCCCAGAGGAGGAAGAAGTGGCAGAAACGACTTGGACCATACTGGGACTGCAACCCTCATTCTACATTCTCACTCTTCTGCTGGGAGACAGGAGGTAACAGACCTGGGCTCAGGAAGAAGAGAGGACTAGATGATCTCTCAGGAAGAGAGGTAGGAAAGTATTTTTAAGATATGGTTGCATTTGTTGCTCTCCTTCTGTGATTCAATTGGTAATTCGGTGGTGATTTTGTAGTTTCAATTACAATCATTTTGTTTCTCCAAGTTCTCTTTTGCCCATAATCACAGCTGATGAGTGAGCAAATTTTCTCCTTCCCTTCCCATCCTACTGGACAGGGGGTAGGTGTGAGAGGGCAGTTGTATGGTGTTCTGTTGCTCGTTGACTGGACTTAAAAGCACAGCAGATATAATTACTAGGTTTGTAGGGTTTGGTTGGTTGATTATTTCTACTGAAAATGTGATGATCTGGAGGCTTTATTGTAACCTGTCAAGGCTGTGTCCTTACAGCTTGAAATACATTGCATGCTCTGCATCACGGAATGTTCAGGAAATTGTGGGTCAAAGCCACATTCTGAGAGTATCTGGGAATTGTGTGGAGAAAAGCTTACTGTACTCTCAACACTTCAGCCTTTTGGAAGCCATCTGCAATAGAAGCTATTCCCAGAACCACTTTCAGGTTGCATTTCAGAAGGAGCTATTTTGTTCCTTTCAAAAGGAAGATTAAATATTATCTGTGCAGTACAATCAGGACTAGATATGGCAGTAATGAGGGGAACTGAATTATTTGACAGTGCAAATGTAGCCATTAAGAATTACATTTAAGATTATTTGAAGAGACAGTTTCTAAATTACATGCTGTGGACCTCCTAATTCCAAGTAATGCTAAATCTTCAATCAAAATATTGTGTGGTACTATGAGAAATCAATTAAAATATTAGGTTTTGTAACATAATAAGTGATCTGCTTTGTCTGGATTCTTGAAGCGCTGGCTGCTGCATGCTTCTGGTGATTGTCTAATCTCAACTGTTTTCTAAAAGCAAATTATATTAAAAATAAATACACTTATGAAAAATTTAGTTAGCAGGGAAGCATTTATCAGAACTCTGTTTTATCAAAGTAAGCAAGAAGAAAAGTGAGGCTTAAAATCCTGGGTGGAAATGTACTGTCCGTGTGGCAGTTTCTCCCTTTAATAATTTGACACTCCTTGCCTTAAAAGAAAGTCTTGGTTTCTCGGAGTGTAAGCAACTTCAATTTACACACCTACCGCCTCCTTTCTCATTTACTTGACGTGCCTCTGGCAAACGCAACCGTCAATTATGTGGAAAATATCTTTGAAATAGAAGGTTAGCAAATATTCTAGCAAGACACATGCACTCTGTGCATCAGTCAATTCTTCTGTGACAGAGATAAAGATAATGGATTTCTTGTCTTTGTTATATCCAGAGCTGAATGAAAGCTGCAATATTTTTATTTTAATCAGCTCTGCATGCTCTATTTTGTTAGCACAATGAACAACTATATGAATCAAAAGGCATAGAGCTTTTTAGCCTCATCCTGGACACGGAGACATATGTGTGAAGAGATTCAAAAAGCATGTACTCTCAAAGGAAAGCCTGATATATATTCTTTGAGCTGTATCAGAATCATGCTGAGAGCAAGGAAGGTACTACTGGGAAACTTTTATTTGTACCCTGAAATTTGAGACAACTAATCCAGAGACAACTACTTCACTAAGGGTCTAAGACAACAAAGTTGTTGCTCTAGCTGTTTCTAGCTGAAGTACAGACAAGGAAGGAAATATCATACACAAGACCTTACACCAGCTCCTATCCCCTGTGCTGCATTACACACATGGAGGGGTGCAATTGTTTTTAACAAGAAAGAATGCTACTGAAATAGGTGTACTTACAATTTTTGTGAGCAGCAGTGATTGCCTCTTACATATTCCAAAGACATTAGGAGCATACACCTCACAAAGGCACCAAAGGCTGAATCATCAAGGTATAAAGGCATGTACCAGCACCTAATGCCTCTTATTAATCCAAAGAATAAGTGAGATAGGTATCAGTGAATAAGCACAGGCAATTAAAGGTAAAAGGAACAGTGAGCTCATACAGGACACAATTTCTATCAGTTGCACAGGATCAAACATTTTGATTTTTGTTAGCAAAAGGAAATTCGAAAAACTCAGAGTGGAAAATGTGAAGTGCTACACATTAACTGCTTTCTAAGTTCAAGATGTTTGAGACTATGAACTAGAACTGGTTGGAACTAGGTGATCTTTACGTCCCTTCCAACCTGAACCATTCTATGAATCTATGAATCTTTAAGGTTGATTCAAATTCAAACCAGATTTAATTTGTTTCTGCTACCCAGAACCAAGTCCTGAAAACAGGCACAAGAACAACATTTATATAACCATTTCAGATATCAATGAATACTACAAGAATTTTTAAACTCTATTGTCCTAGGCAAGTTGGAAATGTGAACAGTATGTGAGGTACAACAAGGGTCAGTGTAGAGTCTGGTATCTGGGCAAGAACAACCCCAGGGACCAGAATAGGGTGGGGACTGACCTGTGGGAGAGCAGAGGAGGAGAAAGGAACCTGGGGGTCCTAGGGGACAGCAGGATGACTGAGTCAGCAGTGTGCTCTTGTGGCTAAGAGGGCCAACAGCATATTGAGGGGGATCGGAAGGGGGGTGGTTAGAAGACCAAGGGAGGTTCTTCTCCCCCTCTACTCTGCACTAGAGAGACTGCATCTGGAGTATTGTGTCCAGTTCTGGGCNTGCAACTCAGGGGAGTTGTGCAGTCTCCTTCTCTGGAGATGTTCAAGAGCCTCCTGGATCTGTTCCTATGCAACTTGGTCTAGGTGATCCTGCTATGGCAGCAGGATTGGACTGGATGATCTTTCGAGGTCCCTTCAGATCCCTAATGATTCTATGATTCTATGAAGAGTTTCTCCCTAACATTATCTTTCACCTGGGAGAGTAAGGCATCATTTGCCTAGAACGTGGAGAGAACATTATGTCAAACTTTCATAGCTCTCTAGTAAAACACAGGTGACTTTTACCTGATGTTTCCCTCTCTTTAAAGAAAGGCACATCCTCAAAAGTATAATTTCTTCTTTAATAGCAAACTTTGTAAAATAGCAAGTGACTGCTGGAATTAAGTTTTACGTCTGTGACTCATGGTAACATAAAGTGGGAAAAATAATTCGAATGATATTTCCAGGTCTCCTTTTGTAACTGATCTTTAATCTTATTTGAAAGATCAAGCTGAGTTTCTTAATTTACAGCTGAAGTGATTTTCTGAAGTAGTGAGAATTTCTTCTACTCTTTCCCAGACAGTATCTGGTCCCTTTAATTACAGCTCATCTCACTGTTATCCTGTATCTTCTAAAATGTAGGTAGAGTGATCAACTTTGCTCTTGAAAGTCCTAAGTGTTGGGTTTTTTCCTAGCTCTAAATCGTGACTTGATCAGTGATCTTAATCAAATGGCTTAGAACCCAAAGCAGCAAAACACAAACCACATTTTTTTATTTGAATAGGACTTAATATTTCACAACCACTTGAGTTTTTTGCATTCTGTTGCTCTGTGCCTCCCATCTGCGTAAAGGAAAAGAATGTTTATACCTTCCTTTCTTCCCTCACAGATGTTGCAAGATTTAATCAGTTTGAAGAAAAATAGGGTTTTAATTGCATTGCAAAGAACTGAATGGCTAAGAGACACAAGAAAAGATGCAGTGTGACCAGCAGCAAGACTTATAGCAAAAAGGTGGGGTTAAGGAAATGAAGTACAGCTCTCAAAGACTAGCAAACATAAAAGACTCAACTGTGTTGCCTCCAGGCTCCCATTTGGTGAAAAGTTTCCTAATTTTGTTATTAGTTTGGAAAAGTACTTAAGAAAAAGGAAGTAGTTCAATACCAGAATTCCCGAAAGAAATCTCTCTGCTGGTTTTTCCTCCCCCAGTAGGATCCAGAATTAAGGAATGCCGTTAGTATTCAGAAACAAAGGGCTGTATAGACAAGATGTGCATTAAATACATGGAGTTTCTTTCATCAGATGCAGTTCTGAGGGCTACTGGCATTCACATAAATCTTCTTTCTTCTGTTTTTGATGAATTCTAAAAACTTAAAAAAATAATGATTTAAGGCAGCCTCCCCCTCCTGCTTCAAACTATAAAATCCAAGAAGCCAGTGACAAACAAAGGAAAGAAAATGCATGAGTCATTGGGGACTGGTTTGGAAACACTTCCTGATCTTTTTAAATGCTAAACCTTTTGTGTATACGTGGACGTAACTCGGGTGCCTTAGGGAACTCGGCTGTTGGGATGCATTTTTAATAATCTATTTTGGATACTGAGGGAAGCATTCTTCACTCTTCCTTCTTCCATCTTGCAAAAAGTTGTTTGCCAACAGAGGTCATGGGTGTCCTTGCAGATGTGCCATTCTACGTTTGACCTTTCAGAACAACAATAGAACTTGATGTCTGGAGCAGATGACAGGAAATATTAAGTTTCTTCTCTACAGTGCAATTGAAATGCCATACCGCTTCAAAAAGAATGACACTATTGTTTATGATCTATATGTTGATCTTTTCCACCGTGAATAAAATAAGCTTGAACTCCTGCGGGTAATTTATCTGGGAGACTTTAATGACGGTATTACTGAAACATCTGTTTTTAAAAACAAGTAAATACGTGGGGAAATGGGTTACTGTAAGGAAAAGCTTTATTGATGGTTCAGTCCACAGATCAAAACAACTTAAAAAATCAGAAGCTGTAACATGTACAACTCCATGGCAGTTATAACTCCTTTTTTTGTAAGGAAAGATTTAATGCTGTCTAAGTTCAAGCCTACAAGTTGTATTGTCTTTCCAGCAGCAACGATTTATACTGAGGAGAACAGGTGAACTCTCCTGCATGAGTTCTTACTGCATGCCCAGAGCTCTGTTAAATTCTATCTTACTTCCTAAGCTAAGCAGAGAGTAGACCAAAAATGATGGAATATTCCTGCATTACGAATGTTTGGGTCAGCATATTAGCGGATTTCAGAAAGACAAATCTTGTTTCATGGTTTCTTGGATTACCACACCACTATGGCTTTCTGTAGGAAGTTCATATAAAACTGTAGGGTTTGTTCTAAAAGTAAATCAAATTCTCTTTCTCTTAATCTACAATGGGTGCTCAAGATCCCAGTGTCTTTTTCCACAACAATAACTGATTGTGTTCTTGGGCACATATTCTTTTTCTTTTTCCAAGTGGTCATATAGATTAGAGGAAGAACTGCTTCTTCGAAAGGATTTCTTAAATTAAAAATACTATTAAGAATAACCATGTCACTATTTTAATCTCTTTTCTGGAAAGATTTTTGCCTTGTTAGTGTTTGTTCAAAAAATACTATGATATCACAGAATCACAGAATGTTAGGGATCAGAAGGGATCTCAAAAGGTATCCAGACCAATCCTCCTGCCACAGCAGGATCACTTACATCCAGTCACACTGGAACATGGCCAAGGGGGTTTTAAACATCTCCAAAGGAGACACCACAGCCTCCCTAGGCAGCCTCTTTTAGTGTTCTTTCACTCTCACTGGGAAGAAGTTTCTTCTCCTCTTGATGTGGATGTGTTCCAGCTGATACCTGTTGTCCCTTGTCCTATCATTGTATGCCACTGAGCAAAGCCTGGCTCCATCCTCCTGACACCCACCCCTTCCATATTTATCAGTATTAATGGGATCACCCCTGAGTCTCCTTTTTTCCAAGCTCAAGAGACCTAGCCACCTCAGCCTTTCCTCATCAGGAAGATGTTCCACTCCCTTCATCAACTTTGTAGTTCTGCGCTGGACTCTCTCAAGCAGGTCTGTGTCCTTCTGGAACTGCGGGGTCCAGAAGTGGACACAATATTCCAGATGTTGTCTTACTAGGGCAGAGTAGAGGGGGAGGACAACCTGTCTTGAAAATATGGGTTTGTATTACTTTCATATTGTAGTTCAAAATTTGCAGCATACAGGAAACCTGTAATTTATAGTTTACTACATCTTCAAGGTCATGTTCTTGCCTGATCCATCTTACAAATGTGTAGGTCTGTCAGTGTCTTATATTGATGAGCGAAACCACTGCACAGTGAATACATAACTGATGCTGGACACATTTTAAAGCATAGATCAAGAATGTGCATCTCAGGGATCCACACTGTAAAATGCCTCCACAACTTTTATTTTCTAACTTCCAGAAGCCAAATGTAACTGTGGTCATAGAAACTGCATAGAAAAGTATCAGAAACCCTGTAGAAACATGGAATAATTCAATATTTATTGATCCAGGTAATGAAAATGTGCTTGAAAGTGCAAATAATACCAAATCCTATATATTGTTGTCTATCATAGCATTCATAGAATCCTTAGGGATCAGAAAGGACCTCTAAAGATCATCCAGTCCAATCCCCCTGCCACAGCAGGATCACCTAGATCTTTTTGCTGTAATTTCTAATTTGAATAAAAAGCAGATTTAATCTATTCAGAATTTTTTTCCATACATTTCAACTTTATCAGAAAACACCTCCATATGGTACATAAAATATTTCTCTTTAAAGGTTTTTTAATTAAAGGAATTTCTACAAAATCAAGGAGAGATGTAAGTAAAACTGACAGAATTGTTAGTGACTGTGAATCCAAGGGTCTAAAGAGAATACTTGTAATATAGATGTGGTTTTCCCCCGTATATGAAATCTCACTTTCCAAGCACTTGCTACAGTTCCCTGTAGCAAGGTTTTCAGACTCTGATCTCCACTGCTGATCTCCATGTCTAAAGAGAGGTCAGTTTCTGGTTCTGCAGGAAGAGCCTAGCAGCCTTGGGAGCTTTATACCAAGCCTGAGTTCTTGAGTTTTCCAGATTTCTTGGCACTAAAACGTTGAAATGGACAGTTGCGACTATTTCACATGGCTAGTAGCAGCAGTCAACCTGTCAAGAATGTTAATTCCAGTGTAGCAGCTGCTGGAGATCAATGGAGCGTGACCACAGGAAGCCCCACTGGGCAGATTGTCCTTTGGCCAAAGATTTGAAGATGTCCTGACTCCTGAGCCAACTAATTCCTCAGCTTCTTGTCTCCTAAAGAATGTCATTTTTAGCTCAGCAGCTGCTGATCCCATCATTTATTTTACTTGATGAGAACAGAGTGACACAGGGGGGATATAGTATTTTATTAAGAGTTTCTATTTAAGGATATTTAGCAAATTTGGATTTTGCATTATTTGGTTCAAAACCAAACACAGAAATATCATCATATAAGTTTTACTACAGAAAATAGGGAGTCTGAATTTTGGCTGGCTGCTGCACCAGCTAGTCTCTAGTAGCAGCACTAAGCCCTCAGATCCAAACTAAAATAGAGTCTGCTATTCAAGGTGAATCAAGTTAAAAATAAGAGTTTAAAACAGAAAAAATCCACAAACCAGAGTACAACGTACAACCTCCTAGTATGGGTTTGGGACTGACCTGGTGGAGAGCAGTGGAGGAGATAGGGACCTGGGAGTCCTAGTGGACAGTAGGATGACTATGAGCCAGCAATGTGCTCTTGTGGCCAAGAGGGCCAACAGCATCCTGGAGGGGATGAGAAGGGGGATGGTTAGAAGATCAAGGGAGGTTCTTCTGCCCCCCTACTCTGCGCTGGTGAGACCGCATCTGGAGTCTTGTGTCCAGTTCTGGGCCCCTCAGTTCAAGAAGGACACNGCTCCTTCCAATTGAAGGTAACGGAGCATTGGAACAGGTTGCTTAGAGGGGTGCTGGAGTCTCATTCACTGGAGATGTTCCAGACCTGCCTGGCTGTGTTCCTCTGTGACTTGGTCTAGGTGATCCTGCTGTGGCATGGGGATTGGACCAGATGATCTTTCACGGTCCCTACCAATCCCTAATGATTCTATGAATACACTAACACCCAAAATACCAAACAAGCAATCCCCTAACCTTTAAAACAGACAGAGATTCTTTTTATTAAAAATAAAGAGAAAAGGCACTTGACTGAAATGCTATCTCCAGAACAATAGCAAGCAAGTAATATAGTTGTTTCACACAGCCATCTGGTCTTCCCAGGGCTCCAGCCGTTAGAACCTGCTCACCCTGCTCTGGGTTTATTTTTTTATTTTATTTAACTTTCTGATGGTTGTGGAAAGTGCTTACACATGCAGTATCGAGCCATTTTGTATAAATCTGTACTAATACTCTTAAAACCACACAGCACTCAGAATCCAGGATTAAGGCTTTAAAGCAGATGAAATATATATTGGGATTCCCAACAAGTTTTTTTTTATAATGCAGATGTGTTAAGGCTCTGACCTCGAAACTAAAAGACCAAAGCACGGAGAGCTATCAAGAGCCTGGCAGCACGCTGTTCATCCAGCACAGTCACTCAGGAAAAGAAGAATAAAAGTGAATAAAAAGAGATATCAAAGACTTACATCTCAATTACTGAAGTTTACTTCCATTCTAATCAAAATTTGAGATAAGAGCACTGCAATACAGTTGTCCTTCTCTTTGTTTTTTTAAAACAATCGTTAATTCCACAAACTATAGTGTTTTTGAAATCTCTAAGTTCTTGAAATAAAATATATGAATAATTTAATACAAAATACTGAAGGCTGAATGCTGAAGCATTTTTCTGGCCTGCAGGTAGTTTGCAATAAATAAATAATAAATCAGAATGACAATAAATAGTTAAACACTATCTTCTAGTGTGGTGATTTTTAAGTGGGTAGCTTGTTTCTTTCAAAAACACATAGATTTTATTATTGCCTTTGTTAAGTAATCATCTCAATTTAAAACATCTGTGATGTAATCAAAACCAGCACTAGATTGCTGTTCACAGCTCTGTGCTTAGCCCAGTAACACGCAGCTAGTAGTGTATTAAACATTCCGGGGGCTTAGAAGCAATAGGTCTTTGAATAAATGACGCTATTGATTTTGTTAAGCTTTCCTTGATGTTTTCAGTTGTTTTCAACACCAATATACTAATAAAAAAAAGGTAAATCTTTATCCCTAAATATCATGTTTGTATACACACAGGAAAGGAGACTCTGGGGAGATCTTAGAGCAGCCTTCCAGGACATGAAGGGGGCTACAGGAAAGCTGAGGAGGGGCTGTATCCAAGGGCTTGGAGTGTTCGGAGCAGGGGGAATGGTTTCCAGCTGGAAGAGGGGAGGTTGAGACTGGAAGTCAGGAGGAAGTTCTTCACAATGAGAGCGCTGAGACACTGGAACAGGTTGCCCAGGGAGGTTGTGGCTGCCCCCTACATGGAAGTGTTCAAGGCCAGATTGGCTGGGGCCAACCTGGTCTAGTAGGGGGTGTCCCTGCTAATGGCAGGGGGGTTGGAACTAGATGATCTTTAAGGTCCCTTCCAACCTGAACCATTCTATGGGTCTATGAAAGAGTAAAGATAATACAGAAACTGTGAAAAGCCCCCTAATTTGGTGACTATGTCTTAAGTACACAATAGCATGCAAGTGATTGATCAGTAGTACCATACAGCATAATAGCAGAAACATTCAATCTCACTTTATTTTCTCTTTATAAGATTTCTCAAATGTTTGATTGATAAAATGCATGACAAACCTTTAGTATTGGCATCTCTGGTCTACGCATGTGGCCTCTTGTCATAACGGTACATTAGTTATACTCCTCCTGGAGGATGGTAGCAAGCAGAGTACTGCAGGAATCTATCCTTCAATCTGTCCTATTTAACATCTGTATCAGTGGCCTGCAGGACATGAAAGACTGTTCTCACAGAGCTGGCAGATGTCAACAACAGCAGTAGTGAATGTGCACAGAAGACAGACTGCTGTACAGAGGTTCTAGAGGCAGGCTGAAGGAATAGGGGAAACCTTGTGAAAATCATCAAGGGCAAATACAAAGTCCTACACCTAGGAAAATGAAAGATTGCAGCTTGGAGGCTGACTGGCTGGGGAGAAAATCTGTTGAAAGTTCCTGGGATTCCTATTGTGCAGTTCTGAAAACTGGTGTGACCTTATCATAGAATCATAGAATCCTTATGGATTGGAAGGGACCTTGAAAGTTCATCTAGTCCAATCCCCCTGCCACAGAAGGATCACCTAGAC